>JAMRXY010000036.1:600000-1074706 GCA_024447195.1 Panagrolaimus sp. LJ2414 | reverse complement strand
TTAAATATCGAAAATACCAGAATATGGTAGTTTTAAGGGTTAAAAATTTCTCTTTTTTTCTTACATCACAAAATCGAAAATACCAGAATATGGTAGTTTTAAGGGTTAAATATTTCTCTTTTTTTCTTACATTTAAATATCGAAAATACCAGAATATGGTAGTATTAAGGGTTAATAATTTCTCTTTTTTCTTACATCAAAAAATTGAAAATACCAGAATATGGTAGTATTAAGGGTTAATAATTTCTCTTTTTTTCTTACATCAAAAAATTGAAAATACCAGAATATGGTAGTATTAAGGGTTAATAATTTCTCTTTTTTTTCTTACATTTAAATATCGAAAATACCAGAATATGGTAGTTTTAAGGGTTAAAAATTTCTCTTTTTTTCTTACATCACAAAATTGAAAATACCAGAATATGGTAGTATTAAGGGTTAATAATTTCTCTTTTTTTCTTACATTTAAATATCGAAAATACCAGAATATGGTAGTTTTAAGGGTTAAAAAATTTCTCTTTTTTTCTTACATTTAAATATCGAAAATACCAGAATATGGTAGTTTTAAGGGTTAAAAAATTTCTCTTTTTATCTTACATTTAAATATCGAAAATACCAGAATATGGTAGTTTTAAGGGTTAAAAATTTCTCTTTTTTTCTTACATTTAAATATCGAAAATACCACAATATGGTAGTTTTAAGGGTTAATAATTTTCTCTTTTTTTATTACATCAAAAAATTGAAAATACCAGAATATGGTAGTTTTAAGGGTTAAAAATTTCTCTTTTTTTCTTACATTTAAATATCGAAAATACCAGAATATGGTAGTTTTAAGGGTTAATAATTTCTCTTTTTTTCTTACATCACAAAATTGAAAATACCAGAATATGGTAGTTTTAAGGGTTAAAAATTTCTCTTTTTTTCTTACATTTAAATATCGAAAATACCACAATATGGTAGTTTTAAGGGTTAAAAATTTCTCTTTTTTTCTTACATTTAAATATCGAAAATACCAGAATATGGTAGTTTTAAGGGTTAATAATTTCTCTTTTTTTCTTACATCACAAAATTGAAAATACCAGAATATGGTAGTTTTAAGGGTTAAAAATTTCTCTTTTTTTCTTACATTTAAATATCGAAAATACCACAATATGGTAGTTTTAAGGGTTAAAAATTTCTCTTTTTTTCTTACATTTAAATATCGAAAATACCACAATATGGTAGTTTTAAGGGTTAATAATTTCTCTTTTTTTCTTACATCAAAAAATTGAAAATACCAGAATATGGTAGTATTAAGGGTTAATAATTTCTCTTTTTTTCTTACATTTAAATATCGAAAATACCAGAATATGGTAGTTTTAAGGGTTAAAAATTTCTCTTTTTTTCTTACATTTAAATATCGAAAATGCCAGAATATGGTAGTTTTAAGGGTTAAAAATTTCTCTTTTTTTCTTACATTTAAATATCGAAAATACCAGAATATGGTAGTTTTAAGGGTTAAAAATTTCTCTTTTTTTCTTACATCACAAAATTGAAAATACCAGAATATGGTAGTTTTAAGGGTTAAAAATTTCTCTTTTTTTCTTACATCACAAAATTGAAAATACCAGAATATGGTAGTTTTAAGGGTTAAAAATTTCTCTTTTTTTCTTACATCACAAAATTGAAAATACCAGAATATGGTAGTTTTAAGGGTTAAAAATTTATCTTTTTTTCTTACATCACAAAATTGAAAATACCAGAATATGGTAGTTTTAAGGGTTAAAAATTTCTCTTTTTTTCTTACATCACAAAATTGAAAATACCAGAATATGGTAGTTTTAAGGGTTAAAAATTTCTCTTTTTTTCTTACATCACAAAATTGAAAATACCAGAATATGGTAGTTTTAAGGGTTAAAAATTTCTGTTTTTTGCATACATCACAAAATTGAAAATACCAGAATATGGTAGTTTTAAGGGTTAAAAATTTCTCTTTTTTTCTTACATTTTAATATCGGAAATACCAGAATATGGTAGTTTTAAGGGTTTAAAATTTCTCTTTTTTTTTTACATTTAAATATCGAAAATACCAGAATATGGTAGTTTTAAGGGTTAAAAATTTCTCTTTTTTTTTACATTTAAATATCGGAAATACCAGAATATGGTAGTTTTAAGGGTTTAAAATTTCTCTTTTTTTTTTACATTTAAATATCGAAAATACCAGAATATGGTAGTTTTAAGGGTTAAAAATTTCTCTTTTTTTCTTACATCAAAAAATTGAGAATACCAGAATATGGTAGTTTTAAGGGTTAAAAATTTCTCTTTTTTTCTTACATCACAAAATTGAAAATACCAGAATATGGTAGTTTTAAGGGTTAAAAATTTCTCTTTTTTTCTTACATTTAAATATCGAAAATGCCAGAATATGGTAGTTTTAAGGGTTAAAAATTTCTCTTTTTTTCTTACATCACAAAATTGAAAATACCAGAATATGGTAGTTTTAAGGGTTAAAAATTTCTGTTTTTTGCTTACATCACAAAGTTGAAAATACCAGAATATGGTAGTTTTAAGGGTTAAAAATTTCTCTTTTTTACTTACATTTAAATATCGAAATTGCCAGAATATGGTAGTTTTAAGGGTTAAAAATTTCTCTTTTTTTCTTACATTTAAATATCGAAAATACCAGAATATGGTAGTTTTAAGGGTTAAAAATTTCTTTTTTTTCTTACATTTAAATATCGAAAATACCAGAATATGGTAGTTTTAAGAGTTAAAAATTTCTCTTTTTTTCTTACATTTAAATATCGAAAATACCAGAATATGGTAGTTTTAAGGGTTAAAAATTTCTGTTTTTTTCTTACATCACAAAATTGAAAATACCAGAATATGGTAGTTTTAAGGGTTAAAAATTTCTCTTTTTTTCTTACATTTAAATATCGAAAATACCAGAATATGGTAGTTTTAAGGGTTAAAAATTTCTCTTTTTTTCTTACATTTAAATATCGAAAATACCAGAATATGGTAGTTTTAAGGGTTAAAAATTTCTCTTTTTTCCTTACATCACAAAATTGAAAATACCAGAATATGGTAGTTTTAAGGGTTAAAAATTTCTGTTTTTTTCTTACATCACAAAATTGAAAATACCAGAATATGGTAGTTTTAAGGGTTAAAAATTTCTCTTTTTTTTTACATTTAAATATCGGAAATACCAGAATATGGTAGTTTTAAGGGTTTAAAATTTCTCTTTTTTTTTTACATTTAAATATCGAAAATACCAGAATATGGTAGTTTTAAGGGTTAAAAATTTCTCTTTTTTTCTTACATCAAAAAATTGAGAATACCAGAATATGGTAGTTTTAAGGGTTAAAAATTTCTCTTTTTTTCTTACATCACAAAATTGAAAATACCAGAATATGGTAGTTTTAAGGGTTAAAAATTTCTCTTTTTTTCTTACATTTAAATATCGAAAATGCCAGAATATGGTAGTTTTAAGGGTTAAAAATTTCTCTTTTTTTCTTACATCACAAAATTGAAAATACCAGAATATGGTAGTTTTAAGGGTTAAAAATTTCTGTTTTTTGCTTACATCACAAAGTTGAAAATACCAGAATATGGTAGTTTTAAGGGTTAAAAATTTCTCTTTTTTACTTACATTTAAATATCGAAATTGCCAGAATATGGTAGTTTTAAGGGTTAAAAATTTCTCTTTTTTTCTTACATTTAAATATCGAAAATACCAGAATATGGTAGTTTTAAGGGTTAAAAATTTCTCTTTGTTTCTTACATTTAAATATCGAAAATACCAGAATATGGTAGTTTTAAGGGTTAAAAATTTCTTTTTTTTCTTACATTTAAATATCGAAAATACCAGAATATGGTAGTTTTAAGAGTTAAAAATTTCTCTTTTTTTCTTACATTTAAATATCGAAAATACCAGAATATGGTAGTTTTAAGGGTTAAAAATTTCTGTTTTTTTCTTACATCACAAAATTGAAAATACCAGAATATGGTAGTTTTAAGGGTTAAAAATTTCTCTTTTTTTCTTACATTTAAATATCGAAAATACCAGAATATGGTAGTTTTAAGGGTTAAAAATTTCTCTTTTTTTCTTACATTTAAATATCGAAAATACCAGAATATGGTAGTTTTAAGGGTTAAAAATTTCTCTTTTTTCCTTACATCACAAAATTGAAAATACCAGAATATGGTAGTTTTAAGGGTTAAAAATTTCTGTTTTTTTCTTACATCACAAAATTGAAAATACCAGAATATGGTAGTTTTAAGAGTTAAAAATTTCTCTTTTTTTCTTACATTTAAATATCGAAAATACCAGAATATGGTAGTTTTAAGGGTTAAAAATTTCTGTTTTTTTCTTACATCACAAAATTGAAAATACCAGAATATGGTAGTTTTAAGGGTTAAAAATTTCTCTTTTTTTCTTACATTTAAATATCGGAAATACCAGAATATGGTAGTTTTAAGGGTTAAAAATTTCTCTTTTTTTCTTACATTTAAATATCGAAAATACCAGAATATGGTAGTTTTAAGGGTTAAAAATTTCTCTTTTTTCCTTACATCACAAAATTGAAAATACCAGAATATGGTAGTTTTAAGGGTTAAAAATTTCTGTTTTTTGCTTACATCACAAAGTTGAAAATACCAGAATATGGTAGTTTAAAGGGTTAAAAATTTCTCTTTTTTTCTTACATTTAAATATCGAAAATGCCAGAATATGGTAGTTTTAAGGGTTAAAAATTTCTCTTTTTTTCTTACATCACAAAATTGAAAATACCAGAATATGGTAGTTTTAAGGGTTAAAAATTTCTCTTTTTTCCTTACATCACAAGATTGAAAATACCAGAATATGGTAGTTTTAAGGGTTAAAAATTTCTGTTTTTTGCTTACATCACAAAGTTGAAAATACCAGAATATGGTAGTTTTAAGGGTTAAAAATTTCTCTTTTTTTCTTACATTTAAATATCGAAAATGCCAGAATATGGTAGTTTTAAGGGTTAAAAATTTCTGTTTTTTGCTTACATCACAAAGTTGAAAATACCAGAATATGGTAGTTTTAAGGGTTAAAAATTTCTCTTTTTTTCTTACGTTTAAATATCGAAAATACCAGAATATGGTAGTTTTAAGGGTTAAAAATTTCTCTTTTTTTCTTACATCACAAAATTGAAAATACCAGAATATGGTAGTTTTAAGGGTTAAAAATTTCTGTTTTTTGCTTACATCACAAAGTTGAAAATACCACAATATGGTAGTTTTAAGGGTTAAAAATTTCTCTTTTTTTCTTACATCACAAAATTGAAAATACCAGAATATGGTAGTTTTAATGGTTAAAAATTTCTCTTTTTTTCTTACATCACAAAATTGAAAATACCAGAATATGGTAGTTTTAAGGGTTAAAAATTTCTCTTTTTTTCTTACATCAAAAAATTGAAAATACCAGAATATGGTAGTTTTAAGGGTTAAAAATTTCTCTTTTTTTTCTTACAATGAAATATCGAAAATACCAGAATATGGTAGTATTAAGGGTATATACTTTCTCTTTTTTTCTTACATTTAAATATCGAAAATACCAGAATATGGTAGTTTTAAGGGTTAAAAATTTCTCTTTTTTTCTTACATCAAAAAATTGAAAATACCAGAATATGGTAGTTTTAAGGGTTAAAAATTTCTCTTTTTTTCTTACATCACAAAATTGAAAATACCAGAATATGGTAGTTTTAAGGGTTAAAAATTTCTCTTTTTTTCTTACATTTTAATATCGAAAATACCACAATATGGTAGTTTTAAGGGTTAATAATTTCTCTTTTTTTCTTACATTTAAATATCGAAAATACCAGAATATGGTAGTTTTAAGGGTTAAAAATTTCTCTTTTTTTCTTACATTTAAATATCGAAAATACCAGAATATGGTAGTTTTAAGGGTTAAAAATTTCTCTTTTTTCCTTACATCACAAAATTGAAAATACCAGAATATGGTAGTTTTAAGGGTTAAAAATTTCTGTTTTTTGCTTACATCACAAAGTTGAAAATACCAGAATATGGTAGTTTTAAAGGTTTAAAAATTTCTCTTTTTTTCTTACATTTAAATATCGAAAATGCCAGAATATGGTAGTTTTAAGGGTTAAAAATTTCTGTTTTTTGCTTACATCACAAAGTTGAAAATACCAGAATATGGTAGTTTTAAGGGTTAAAAATTTCTCTTTTTTTCTTACGTTTAAATATCGACAATACCAGAATATGGTAGTTTTAAGGGTTAAAAATTTCTCTTTTTTTCTTACATCACAAAATTGAAAATACCAGAATATGGTAGTTTTAAGGGTTAAAAATTTCTGTTTTTTGCTTACATCACAAAGTTGAAAATACCACAATATGGTAGTTTTAAGGGTTAAAAATTTCTCTTTTTTTCTTACATCACAAAATTGAAAATACCAGAATATGGTAGTTTTAATGGTTAAAAATTTCTCTTTTTTTCTTACATCACAAAATTGAAAATACCAGAATATGGTAGTTTTAAGGGTTAAAAATTTCTCTTTTTTTCTTACATTTTAATATCGAAAATACCACAATATGGTAGTTTTAAGGGTTAATAATTTCTCTTTTTTTCTTACATTTAAATATCGAAAATACCAGAATATGGTAGTTTTAAGGGTTAAAAATTTCTGTTTTTTGCTTACATCACAAAGTTGAAAATACCAGAATATGGTAGTTTTAAAGGTTTAAAAATTTCTCTTTTTTTCTTACATTTAAATATCGAAAATGCCAGAATATGGTAGTTTTAAGGGTTAAAAATTTCTGTTTTTTGCTTACATCACAAAGTTGAAAATACCAGAATATGGTAGTTTTAAGGGTTAAAAATTTCTCTTTTTTTCTTACGTTTAAATATCGACAATACCAGAATATGGTAGTTTTAAGGGTTAAAAATTTCTCTTTTTTTCTTACATCACAAAATTGAAAATACCAGAATATGGTAGTTTTAAGGGTTAAAAATTTCTGTTTTTTGCTTACATCACAAAGTTGAAAATACCACAATATGGTAGTTTTAAGGGTTAAAAATTTCTCTTTTTTTCTTACATCACAAAATTGAAAATACCAGAATATGGTAGTTTTAATGGTTAAAAATTTCTCTTTTTTTCTTACATCACAAAATTGAAAATACCAGAATATGGTAGTTTTAAGGGTTAAAAATTTCTCTTTTTTTCTTACATTTTAATATCGAAAATACCACAATATGGTAGTTTTAAGGGTTAATAATTTCTCTTTTTTTCTTACATTTAAATATCGAAAATACCAGAATATGGTAGTTTTAAGGGTTAAAAATTTCTCTTTTTTTCTTACATTTAAATATCGAAAATACCAGAATATGGTAGTTTTAAGGGTTAAAAATTTCTCTTTTTTCCTTACATCACAAAATTGAAAATACCAGAATATGGTAGTTTTAAGGGTTAAAAATTTCTGTTTTTTGCTTACATCACAAAGTTGAAAATACCAGAATATGGTAGTTTTAAAGGTTTAAAAATTTCTCTTTTTTTCTTACATTTAAATATCGAAAATGCCAGAATATGGTAGTTTTAAGGGTTAAAAATTTCTGTTTTTTGCTTACATCACAAAGTTGAAAATACCAGAATATGGTAGTTTTAAGGGTTAAAAATTTCTCTTTTTTTCTTACGTTTAAATATCGACAATACCAGAATATGGTAGTTTTAAGGGTTAAAAATTTCTCTTTTTTTCTTACATCACAAAATTGAAAATACCAGAATATGGTAGTTTTAAGGGTTAAAAATTTCTGTTTTTTGCTTACATCACAAAGTTGAAAATACCACAATATGGTAGTTTTAAGGGTTAAAAATTTCTCTTTTTTTCTTACATCACAAAATTGAAAATACCAGAATATGGTAGTTTTAATGGTTAAAAATTTCTCTTTTTTTCTTACATCACAAAATTGAAAATACCAGAATATGGTAGTTTTAAGGGTTAAAAATTTCTCTTTTTTTCTTACATCAAAAAATTGAAAATACCAGAATATGGTAGTTTTAAGGGTTAAAAATTTCTCTTTTTTTTCTTACAATGAAATATCGAAAATACCAGAATATGGTAGTATTAAGGGTATATACTTTCTCTTTTTTTCTTACATTTAAATATCGAAAATACCAGAATATGGTAGTTTTAAGGGTTAAAAATTTCTCTTTTTTTCTTACATCAAAAAATTGAAAATACCAGAATATGGTAGTTTTAAGGGTTAAAAATTTCTCTTTTTTTCTTACATCACAAAATTGAAAATACCAGAATATGGTAGTTTTAAGGGTTAAAAATTTCTCTTTTTTTCTTACATTTTAATATCGAAAATACCACAATATGGTAGTTTTAAGGGTTAATAATTTCTCTTTTTTTCTTACATTTAAATATCGAAAATACCAGAATATGGTAGTTTTAAGGGTTAAAAATTTCTCTTTTTTTCTTACATTTAAATATCGAAAATACCAGAATATGGTAGTTTTAAGGGTTAAAAATTTCTCTTTTTTTCTTACATTTAAATATCGAAAATACCAGAATATGGTAGTTTTAAGGGTTAAAAATTTCTCTTTTTTTCTTACATTTAAATATCGAAAATACCAGAATATGGTAGTTTAAAGGGTTAAAAATTTCTCTTTTTTTCTTACAATGAAATATCGAAAATACCAGAATATGGTAGTATTAAGGGTATATACTTTCTCTTTTTTTCTTACATTTAAATATCGAAAATACCAGAATATGGTAGTTTTAAGGGTTAAAAATTTCTCTTTTTTTCTTACATTTAAATATCGAAAATACCAGAATATGGTAGTTTTAAGGGTTAAAAATTTCTCTGTTTTTCTTACATTTAAATATCGAAAATACCACAATATGGTAGTTTTAAGGGTTAATAATTTCTCTTTTTTTCTTACATCAAAAAATTGAAAATACCAGAATATGGTAGTATTAAGGGTTAATAATTTCTCTTTTTTTCTTACATTTAAATATCGAAAATACCAGAATATGGTAGTTTTAAGGGTTAAAAATTTCTCTTTTTTTCTTACATTTAAATATCGAAAATACCAGAATATGGTAGTTTAAAGGGTTAAAAATTTCTCTTTTTTTCTTACATCACAAAATTGAAAATACCAGAATATGGTAGTTTTAATGGTTAAAAATTTCTCTTTTTTTCTTACATCACAAAATTGAAAATACCAGAATATGGTAGTTTTAAGGGTTAAAAATTTCTCTTTTTTTCTTACATCAAAAAATTGAAAATACCAGAATATGGTAGTTTTAAGGGTTAAAAATTTCTCTTTTTTTTCTTACAATGAAATATCGAAAATACCAGAATATGGTAGTATTAAGGGTATATACTTTCTCTTTTTTTCTTACATTTAAATATCGGAAATACCAGAATATGGTAGTTTTAAGGGTTAAAAATTTCTCTTTTTTTCTTACATTTAAATATCGAAAATGCCAGAATATGGTAGTTTTAAGGGTTAAAAATTTCTCTTTTTTTCTTACATTTAAATATCGAAAATACCAGAATATGGTAGTTTTAAGGGTTAAAAATTTCTCTTTTTTTCTTACATTTAAATATCGAAAATACCAGAATATGGTAGTTTTAAGGGTTAAAAATTTCTCTTTTTTTCTTACATTTAAATATCGAAAATACCAGAATATGGTAGTTTTAAGGGTTAAAAATTTCTCTTTTTTTCTTACATTTAAATATCGAAAATACCAGAATATGGTAGTTTTAAGGGTTAAAAATTTCTCTTTTTTTCTTACATTTAAATATCGAAAATACCAGAATATGGTAGTTTTAAGGGTTAAAAATTTCTCTTTTTTTCTTACATTTAAATATCGAAAGTACCAGAATATGGTAGTTTTAAGGGTTAAAAATTTCTCTTTTTTTCTTACATCACAAAATTGAAAATACCAGAATATGGTAGTTTTAAGGGTTAAAAATTTCTGTTTTTTGCTTACATCACAAAATTGAAAATACCAGAATATGGTAGTTTTAAGGGTTAACAATTTCTGTTTTTTTCTTACATCACAAAATTGAAAATACCAGAATATGGTAGTTTTAAGGGTTAAAAATTTCTCTTTTTTTCTTACATTTAAATATCGAAAATACCAGAATATGGTAGTTTTAAGGGTTAAAAATTTCTCTTTTTTTCTTACATTTAAATATCTAAAGTACCAGAATATGGTAGTTTTAAGGGTTAAAAATTTCTCTTTTTTTCTTACATCACAAAATTGAAAATACCAGAATATGGTAGTTTTAAGGGTTAACAATTTCTGTTTTTTTCTTACATTTAAATATCGAAAATGCCAGAATATGGTAGTTTTAAGGGTTAAAAATTTCTCTTTTTTTCTTACATCACATTGGCCATTAAAATGAATAAGAATCCTTCTGACACATAAAATCAGTAGTACCGACATTGGCTATAAAAATCTATAAGAATCCATCTGACACATAAAATCAGTAGTACCGACATTGGCCATAAACATGAATAAGAATCCGTCTGACACATAGAATCAGTAGTACCAACATTGGCTATAAAAATCTGTAAGAATCCATCTGAAACATAAAATCAGCAGTACCGGCATTGGCCATTAAAATGAATAAGAATCCTTCTGACACATAAAATCAGTTGTACCGACATTGGCTATAAAAATCTATAAGAATCCATCTGACACATAAAATCAGCAGTACCGACATTGGCCATAAAAATGAATAAGAATCCTTCTGACACATAAAATCAGTAGTACCGACATTGGCCATAAAAATGAATAAGAATCTGAAGTGAACGAATCCTCCGGATAAGTCACTGATGTTAATAATAAAGAAGAAGATTAATTAAGTTAGTTTATTTAAACAGCAACACACGCACCTGATCGGTAAGGCTGCGGTAAATTACAATAAAAATACAAAGGTAAAAACGATGACAAAAATAAAGAGGAGAGAGACAGAAAAAGGGAGAAGAGAGAAGAGGAAAACGCTAGATACGTTTAAGTTGCATTTCGCCAAAGAGGCAATCTTTCAAATATTCTCAGCACCTTCCCTAGATTCAGAATAAGCCTTATTATGAATCTTTGAATCACCTCGATCACGAGCTTGACTGGCAGTTACACGATCTGTGCACGTTACAGTACCACGACGAAGTTTAGTTAACGTTGGACATTTTTGTTCACGCTTTTGACCTTTTTTCGGAGAAGCTTCTTCAGCTTTCATCATTGGAGCTTTGCTTGTATGATCATTCTGACCTTTAACAGCACGCCAATTTTCTTGATTTACAGCATCATGCAAATCCTTTGCAATCCATGATCGATTTTGCTTGCGACTTTGTGACTTAAAATCTTTAAGTACACCACCTTCAGAATATTTTCGACGAATTTTCTTAGCAGATCCACGACCATTTAATTCATTTGAGCCTTTTCCAGACCCTTCTTTTACCTTCCCTTGCATGGGATCATGCATCAGCTTAGCTTCTTTCTTCCAAGAACAGCTTTTCTTTTCAGCATTTACATTACAGTAATCAGATGAACGTTTAACAAAAACAGTATTTAAAGAGCATACCTTTGGTTTATAGCATCTTTGATCCTTTCGTTGAACCATTACAGTATTCTGCTTACATACTGTAGCATCATCACGACGATCTTCATCTTTTGATTGATTGCAAAGCCTTTGCGAATCAACTGCAAATTCTTGGATAAAGTTTCTTCCAAAGAGAGATTGACCATGTGGAACAATAATAATCCATTGTTGCTTAATCAGCTTCCCAACTTGGACGATAACTTTGCATTGACCAATTACCGGAATCCTTCCAGTATAGCTTTGAAGTTCAATCTCGGTTGGATGCATTTCTGGTTCACCAATTTCATGCCATACCTTTTTGCTTATCACCGATACAGCTGCACCACTATCGTGTTGAAAGCATACGGTAGTTCCATCAAGTTTAGCTTTAACTTCAAATGGAGGATAATCTTCTTGATGCCTTGAAGAGACTGTAAGCATACCATAAAGTCCATACATGTTTGAATATCCATCAGCAGATCTTTCCCGATCTTTTGGAGCTTCACCATCTGAATATTCTTCAACTTGATTTTGCTTTCTTGAACTTTTGCAAACTCTTGCAAAGTGATTCTGCTTTCCACAGCTGCTGCATTTCTTGCCATTTGCGGGGCATCTTTCCTTCCCTGGTTGATGTCCTTCACCGCAAAACTTGCATTTCATTCCTTTGCCAATGACATTCATACTGTAAGGGTTTGCATTGGCATTCCCGCCATCACCTTTAATTTCCTTTGCTGCTGCTTTTCCTTGTTCAAAGATCGATGCAAGATCTTGCACCTTTTGCATATTCTTCATTTCTGCAGATCCACCAGAGGTCATCAAGAATTGCCGTGTGTCATCATTGATTAATCCTTTCAAAACAGCAAGGACTCCGAAATCTTCGGCAGTCATTTCATTCAATCTGCATTGCTTGTAGAGTTGAGCCATTTGTGCAAAATATTCGTCCAAAGTTTGGCCAGGTTGTTGTCGTTCGTTGAAGAATTTAACACGCAAAGCGAAGAGATTTGGCTTATTGCTGCATTTATCTCGAATCAATTCAATTAGTTCATCATATGGAAGTTCACTCGGTTCTTTCGATGTCCAATCCATGATCTTCTCATACATATCAGTTCCAATATGTTGAAGCAGGGATACAACTTTCAGTTGTGGATCAGTAATCTTTGCAGCTCCAAGATACATTTTGAATTGGGATTCCCAAACAGCGAATCTGCTTTTGGGATTATATGCTTGTGGAGGCCATACAGTTGTTTGATTTACGAAAATACTTTTCGTATCTGGAATCATATTCGTTGAGCTACCACTGCCTGTGGCCATTGCTTATCTCGAGTTGCTGCTTCTTTTCGCGATCAATCGATCAACCAACTTTTTTGATCTTCCTTTCTTCGTCTCAGCCTGAGATCGAATCTTTTTAACTCCTCGTCACCAATGAAGTGAACGAATCCTCCGGATAAGTCACTGATGTTAATAATAAAGAAGAAGATTAATTAAGTTAGTTTATTTAAACAGCAACACACGCACCTGATCGGTAAGGCTGCGGTAAATTACAATAAAAATACAAAGGTAAAAACGATGACAAAAATAAAGAGGAGAGAGACAGAAAAAGGGAGAAGAGAGAAGAGGAAAACGAGAGATACGTTTAAGTTGCATTTCGCCAAAGAGGCAATCTTTCAAATATTCTCAGCAGAATCCTTCTGACACATAAAATCAGTAGTACCAACGTTGGCTATAAAAATGAATAAGAATCCTTCTGAAACATAAAATCAGTAGTACCGACATTGGCCATAAAAATGAATAAGAATCCTTCTGACACATAAAATCAGTAGTACCAACATTGGCTATAAAAATCTAAAAGATTCCATCTCACACATAAAATCAGTAGTACCGACATTGGCCATAAAAATGAATAAGAATCCTTCTGACACATAAAATCAGTAGTACCAACATTGGCTATAAAAATCTAGAAGATTCCATCTGACACATAAAATCAGTACTACCGACATTGGCCATAAAAATGAATAAGAATCCTTCTGAAACATAAAATCAGTAGTACCGACATTGGCCATAAAAATGAATAAGAATCCTTCTGACACATAAAATCAGTAGTACCAACATTGGCTATAAAAATCTAAAAGATTCCATCTCACACATAAAATCAGTAGTACCGACATTGGCCATAAAAATGAAAGGTCTGTGCTGGTGATCGTCTGTGCTGGTGATCGTCTGTGCTGGTGATTGGTCTGTGCTGGTGATCGTCTGTGCTGGTGATCGTCTGTGCTGGTGATTGGTCTGTGCTGGTGATCGTCTGTGCTGGTGATCGTCTGTGCTGGTGATCGTCTGTGCTGGTGATCAAATTTTTTGCTCTCAAATTATTATTATTTATTTATTCTCAAATATTTATTAATTCAATATGAGTATTGAAACTTTGAAAAAAGAATTGAAAGATGCTCGTGGTGCTATTTCAGAAAAATCAAAATATGGTATTTTAAATTTTATTGATTCCTTGAAAGCTGAAAATGATCGATTAAAAACTGAAATTCAAATGAAAGAAAAAATTATTAGTGCTAAAGATGATATGATTCAAACTCAAGCTGTTTGTATTGTAACTCAAAAAGATCTCATTGAAACTCAAAAATTATTGATCGAAAAACAACCTGAAAATTATCGACAATTTCCAACTGAATCAATTAATACTGTAAACCTTAATGCTGAAGAAAAAGAACGAAAAAGATGTATTGTCATTGCTCGATTTCCGGAATCAACAAAAGAAACTCCATCAGAAAGAATGGCTGATGATACTGCAAATGTCAAACGATTAATCGATGAAATGAAAGTTGAAGCATGTGTTGTTGAAACTTTCCGTATGGGAACTATTAAAGAAAAGAAAGCTGGTGAAAAAGGTGTTAAACCTCAACCTCGACTCTTAAAAGTTAGGCTCCAAACCAGTGCTCAAGCCAAAGCTATTCTCTCAAATGCAAAAAATATTAAAGATTCATCTTCATTCAAAGATAAGAAAATTCTACTTCGGAAATCCTTGTCTGCTGAACAACGCAAATTTGAAAATGATTTATTCAAAAAGCAACAAGCTCGTGTTCAAGAACTACAACAGTCAAATCGCCATCAAGAATATACGATTTATGCTGGTAAAATCTGCATCAAAGTTGTTGATAAGAAACCTGAAGTTATCCGTGATCCATTAAATGAATTGAAATACTCAAAAGTATCTGCTCCAAGTGCTCCTACATCTCCTCTCAATACTTCTCAAAGCTTTCATTCAAGCCTCTCAACGCCAAGTGGAAAAAATTAGGTCGGTTGAAAATTTGAATATTAATTGTATTAGTAGATTAGGTTTTTTAAATTCATTTTCATTGTATCCTTTTATTCTTAACTTTAAGCTTTTTAATGCCAGAAGTCTCTCTAAAAAAGAAACCTTTTTGATTTCCACTCTAAAAACCTATCCAAATTCAATTTTTTGTGTTACGGAAACTTTTTTAAATTCCAAAAATGTTTCTTTTAATGACAATTCAACTCTTGTCGGAGACTCTAATTTTATTGTTGTTCGAGCTGATAGATCCAATTCGAAAAAGTCTCGGGGTGGAGGTGTTTGCGCCTTCATTCCAAAACATTTTCCTTTTACGGTTAGAAAAAGTCCTTCTATCAAAAATATTGAATATCTTGTTTTGGACATCTTTTTCGGAACTTTTTCTTTCACTTTAATTGTCACATATATCCCTCCAGATATCCAAACGGATACTGTAAGAGATTTTTGTGAACTTCTTTTATCTATACAATCTAACTCTTCTTCTGATATTCTTCTTGTTGGGGATTTTAACATGCCAGAAATTAACTGGGAAACCAAGTCAAGTAATTTTTTGAAAGAAAAATTATTTCTTGATTTTCTTTTTGAATCTGGGATGTCAAATTCCGTAACAATTCCAACCAGAAAAGAAAATATCCTGGATCTTGTCATTTCAAATTTTCCACAAAATATTTTTAACGTTTCGACAGATCCAGGATTTTTCGGCTCTGATCATAATGTTGTTAATTTTTCTTTGAAATGTTCTGATAATCCTCCTCCAAAACCTTCTCTTTCTTTTAAAAACTTTAAAAAAGCCGACTTTTTATCCATGAACTTTTTCTTTTTTGAACAAAAATGGGAATTTTTGGACCAAAAAAACATTACTGTAGATCAAGCTTGTTCTCAATTTTGTAAAATTGTTAATGACGCGATCTCTCTTTTCGTTAAAACTGTTTCTCCTTCTTCTGAGGATAAGATATCTCCAAAAATGAGATCTATGATCAACTTTCAGAAATCTTTACCAAAAACAGCAGCAAATTTTAAAACCATTTCTCTTATCTCTAAAAAGTTAAATAAATTATCAATGGAAAAACGAGAAAAAGAAAAAAATATTTTGAAAAAATACGGTAGCAAAGGCATTTTTAATCATCTTGCTAAATACCTCAAAAACGACTCGTCTATTCCTGCAATTTCAACTGAATCAAAAACTGTATTTTCCGATTTTGAAAAAACTGCTGTTTTTGGTAAAAATTTTTTGAATAATTTTCATTCTGAGAAATCACCAATTTTTGAGGATTGTTTTCCTGTCAAAGACAGTTCTCTCTCTTTTCTTACTGTAGAACAATGTAAGGAATTCCTTCAAAAACTTAAACCAAAATGTAACACTTCACCTGATGGAATTCCTTATATTGTTCTCAAAAAATGTTTTTTAACTTTGGCAAAACCTATTACTAAAATCATCAATTTATCTTTTTTGCAATCTAAAGTTCCTGAAATATGGAAAACTTCTCATGTAATTCCAATTTTTAAAAAAGGTGACAAACACCTTGCTTCTAATTATCGTCCAATCTCTCTAAATTGTTCTCTTTCTATGATTCCTCAAAAAATTGTAATAGATTTTTTGAATGATTTCTTTTCTAAAAATAATCTTATTCCTCCGTGCCAACATGGTTTTACAAAATCTAAATCTGTCACAACTCAATTAGTTGAGACTTTTGATTTTATCACCTCCAAAGCTGAAAAAAATATTTCTGTTGATATAATTTATTTTGATGTTAAAAAAGCTTTCGATAGAATGAAACATTTTTTACTTTTTCGAAAACTCAAAAATGCAAATGTTCCAAATTCTATCATTGCTTGGATTCAAGCTTTTCTCTCTAACCGGAAATTTAGGGTCAAAATTGGGGATTCTCTTTCTGATTCTTTTGATGCAAATTCTGGGGTTCCACAAGGATCTAAGCTCGGGCCAATTTTATTTCTATTTTTCATTTCCGATCTTATTTCTTTTTGTGAAACTCCAGAAGTTGAAAATAAACTCTTTGCTGATGATCTAAAAGCTTTTTCTTCTAATTTATCTTTAACAAATCCTCCACTTCAAATTTTCCTTGGAAAACTTGAAATATGGATGGATCAAAATGAGCTTGAGATTGCTATCGAAAAATGCAATGTTCTACATTGTCTTCCAGATAAAAATCCAAGAATTTCTTATTTTTTGAAAAATCAAAAACTACCAAATAATCAAAATTCCCTCCGGGATCTTGGTTTAATCGTTTCGGATGATTTGAGCTGGAAAACTCATATCAAAACTATTTCAAAAAAAGCTTTATCTCGTCTTTTTATTCTTTTCAAATCTCTTAAATCTTCTTCTCCTAAACTCTTACTTCATATGTATCAATCTTATGTTCGTCCTTTGGTTGAATTTTCGACACCTGTCTTTAATCCAACCCAAGTTTATTTGATTGATAAATTAGAAAAAGTCCAAAAAGTAGCTCTAAAACTTATTTTTCTCAGGTCTCGTGAACTTCGTCCTCATTTTAATGCTCCATACGAAGAAAAACTTGAAATGTTAGGTATTGAATCTCTAGAAATTCGAAGAAATAAGTTTGATCTTATTTTTTTGAATGATTATCTTTCGGGAAAAATAAATTGTAAATTGGATCTATCAGTTCTAACTTCAAAAACTAGAGGATCTTCCAAAAAACTGGAAATTCCAAACTCTAAAAAAGTCATTAAAAGAAACTTTTTTACTTTTAGAACTGTTTCCAAATACACAAAACTACCACGTCATTTACAATATACCACCCCCAATCTTTTTAAGAGAGGCATTATGGCATTAAAAGTTTAAAGTTTTGAAAAATTGTTTGAATTGTATTTTTTTTACCTATGTAAAATTTTATTGTTGAAACTGAATTTTTAAATTTTATCTTTTCTTTTTATTTGTACATATATGTCAATTTTTTATTGTTTCTTTTTTTATTGTATTGATTTTGTTTGTTTTTTATCATGTGTTAGAGCATGAATATAAATTATTATTATAGTAAAAAAAAAAAAAAATATGGTAGTTTTAAGGGTTAAAAATTTCTCTTTTTTTCTTACATTTAAATATCGAAAATACCAGAATATGGTAGTTTTAAGGGTTAAAAATTTCTCTGTTTTTCTTACATTTAAATATCGAAAATACCACAATATGGTAGTTTTAAGGGTTAATAATTTCTCTTTTTTTCTTACATCAAAAAATTGAAAATACCAGAATATGGTAGTATTAAGGGTTAATAATTTCTCTTTTTTTCTTACATTTAAATATCGAAAATACCAGAATATGGTAGTTTTAAGGGTTAAAAATTTCTCTGTTTTTCTTACATTTAAATATCGAAAATACCACAATATGGTAGTTTTAAGGGTTAATAATTTCTCTTTTTTTCTTACATCAAAAAATTGAAAATACCAGAATATGGTAGTATTAAGGGTTAATAATTTCTCTTTTTTTCTTACATTTAAATATCGAAAATGCCAGAATATGGTAGTTTTAAGGGTTAAAAATTTCTCTTTTTTTCTTACATTTAAATATCGAAAATACCAGAATATGGTAGTTTAAAGGGTTAAAAATTTCTCTTTTTTTCTTACATCACAAAATCGAAAATACCAGAATATGGTAGTTTTAAGGGTTAAAAATTTCTCTTTTTTTCTTACATCACAAAATTGAAAATACCAGAATATGGTAGTTTTAAGGGTTAAAAATTTCTCTTTTTTTCTTACATTTAAATATCGAAAATACCAGAATATGGTAGTTTTAAGGGTTAACAATTTCTGTTTTTTTCTTACATTTAAATATCGAAAATACCAGAATATGGTAGTTTTAAGGGTTGAAAATTTCTCTTTTTTTCTTACATTTAAATATCGAAAATACCAGAATATGGTAGTTTTAAGGGTTAACAATTTCTGTTTTTTTCTTACATTTAAATATCGAAAATACCAGAATATGGTGATTTTAAGGGTTAAAAATTTCTCTTTTTTTCTTACATCACAAAATTGAAAATACCAGAATATGGTAGTTTTAAGGGTTAAAAATTTCCATTTTTTTCTTACATTTAAATATCGAAAATACCAGAATATGGTAGTTTTAAGGGTTAACAATTTCTGTTTTTTTCTTACATTTAAATATCGAAAATACCAGAATATGGTAGTTTTAAGGGTTGAAAATTTCTCTTTTTTTCTTACATTTAAATATCGAAAATACCAGAATATGGTAGTTTTAAGGGTTAAAAATTTCTCTTTTTTTCTTACATTTTAATATCGGAAATACCAGAATATGGTAGTTTTAAGGGTTAAAAATTTCTCTTTTTTTCTTACATTTAAATATCGAAAATGCCAGAATATGGTAGTTTTAAGGGTTAAAAATTTCTCTTTTTTTCTTACATTTAAATATCGAAAATACCAGAATATGGTAGTTCTAAGGGTTAAAAATTTCTCTTTTTTTGTTACATTTAAATATCGAAAATACCAGAATATGGTAGTTTTAAGGGTTAAAAATTTCTCTTTTTTTCTTACATTTAAATATCGAAAATACCAGAATATGGTAGTTTTAAGGGTTAAAAATTTCTCTTTTTTTCTTACATTTAAATATCGAAAATACCAGAATATGGTAGTTTTAAGGGTTAAAAATTTCTCTTTTTTTCTTACATTTAAATATCGAAAATACCAGAATATGGTAGTTTTAAGGGTTAAAAATTTCTCTTTTTTTCTTACATTTAAATATCGAAAGTACCAGAATATGGTAGTTTTAAGGGTTAAAAATTTCTCTTTTTTTCTTACATCACAAAATTGAAAATACCAGAATATGGTAGTTTTAAGGGTTAAAAATTTCTGTTTTTTGCTTACATCACAAAATTGAAAATACCAGAATATGGTAGTTTTAAGGGTTAACAATTTCTGTTTTTTTCTTACATCACAAAATTGAAAATACCAGAATATGGTAGTTTTAAGGGTTAAAAATTTTTCTTTTTTTCTTACATTTAAATATCGAAAATACCAGAATATGGTAGTTTTAAGGGTTAAAAATTTCTCTTTTTTTCTTACATTTAAATATCGAAAGTACCAGAATATGGTAGTTTTAAGGGTTAAAAATTTCTCTTTTTTTCTTACATCACAAAATTGAAAATACCAGAATATGGTAGTTTTAAGGGTTAAAAATTTCTGTTTTTTGCTTACATCACAAAATTGAAAATACCAGAATATGGTAGTTTTAAGGGTTAAAAATTTCTCTTTTTTTCTTACATTTAAATATCGAAAGTACCAGAATATGGTAGTTTTAAGGGTTAAAAATTTCTCTTTTTTTCTTACATCACAAAATTGAAAATACCAGAATATGGTAGTTTTAAGGGTTAAAAATTTCTGTTTTTTGCTTACATCACAAAATTGAAAATACCAGAATATGGTAGTTTTAAGGGTTAACAATTTCTGTTTTTTTCTTACATTTAAATATCGAAAATGCCAGAATATGGTAGTTTTAAGGGTTAAAAATTTCTCTTTTTTTCTTACATCACATTGGCCATTAAAATGAATAAGAATCCTTCTGACACATAAAATCAGTAGTACCGACATTGGCTATAAAAATCTATAAGAATCCATCTGACACATAAAATCAGTAGTACCGACATTGGCCATAAACATGAATAAGAATCCGTCTGACACATAGAATCAGTAGTACCAACATTGGCTATAAAAATCTGTAAGAATCCATCTGAAACATAAAATCAGCAGTACCGGCATTGGCCATTAAAATGAATAAGAATCCTTCTGACACATAAAATCAGTTGTACCGACATTGGCTATAAAAATCTATAAGAATCCATCTGACACATAAAATCAGCAGTACCGACATTGGCCATAAAAATGAATAAGAATCCTTCTGACACATAAAATCAGTAGTACCGACATTGGCCATAAAAATGAATAAGAATCTGAAGTGAACGAATCCTCCGGATAAGTCACTGATGTTAATAATAAAGAAGAAGATTAATTAAGTTAGTTTATTTAAACAGCAACACACGCACCTGATCGGTAAGGCTGCGGTAAATTACAATAAAAATACAAAGGTAAAAACGATGACAAAAATAAAGAGGAGAGAGACAGAAAAAGGGAGAAGAGAGAAGAGGAAAACGCTAGATACGTTTAAGTTGCATTTCGCCAAAGAGGCAATCTTTCAAATATTCTCAGCACCTTCCCTAGATTCAGAATAAGCCTTATTATGAATCTTTGAATCACCTCGATCACGAGCTTGACTGGCAGTTACACGATCTGTGCACGTTACAGTACCACGACGAAGTTTAGTTAACGTTGGACATTTTTGTTCACGCTTTTGACCTTTTTTCGGAGAAGCTTCTTCAGCTTTCATCATTGGAGCTTTGCTTGTATGATCATTCTGACCTTTAACAGCACGCCAATTTTCTTGATTTACAGCATCATGCAAATCCTTTGCAATCCATGATCGATTTTGCTTGCGACTTTGTGACTTAAAATCTTTAAGTACACCACCTTCAGAATATTTTCGACGAATTTTCTTAGCAGATCCACGACCATTTAATTCATTTGAGCCTTTTCCAGACCCTTCTTTTACCTTCCCTTGCATGGGATCATGCATCAGCTTAGCTTCTTTCTTCCAAGAACAGCTTTTCTTTTCAGCATTTACATTACAGTAATCAGATGAACGTTTAACAAAAACAGTATTTAAAGAGCATACCTTTGGTTTATAGCATCTTTGATCCTTTCGTTGAACCATTACAGTATTCTGCTTACATACTGTAGCATCATCACGACGATCTTCATCTTTTGATTGATTGCAAAGCCTTTGCGAATCAACTGCAAATTCTTGGATAAAGTTTCTTCCAAAGAGAGATTGACCATGTGGAACAATAATAATCCATTGTTGCTTAATCAGCTTCCCAACTTGGACGATAACTTTGCATTGACCAATTACCGGAATCCTTCCAGTATAGCTTTGAAGTTCAATCTCGGTTGGATGCATTTCTGGTTCACCAATTTCATGCCATACCTTTTTGCTTATCACCGATACAGCTGCACCACTATCGTGTTGAAAGCATACGGTAGTTCCATCAAGTTTAGCTTTAACTTCAAATGGAGGATAATCTTCTTGATGCCTTGAAGAGACTGTAAGCATACCATAAAGTCCATACATGTTTGAATATCCATCAGCAGATCTTTCCCGATCTTTTGGAGCTTCACCATCTGAATATTCTTCAACTTGATTTTGCTTTCTTGAACTTTTGCAAACTCTTGCAAAGTGATTCTGCTTTCCACAGCTGCTGCATTTCTTGCCATTTGCGGGGCATCTTTCCTTCCCTGGTTGATGTCCTTCACCGCAAAACTTGCATTTCATTCCTTTGCCAATGACATTCATACTGTAAGGGTTTGCATTGGCATTCCCGCCATCACCTTTAATTTCCTTTGCTGCTGCTTTTCCTTGTTCAAAGATCGATGCAAGATCTTGCACCTTTTGCATATTCTTCATTTCTGCAGATCCACCAGAGGTCATCAAGAATTGCCGTGTGTCATCATTGATTAATCCTTTCAAAACAGCAAGGACTCCGAAATCTTCGGCAGTCATTTCATTCAATCTGCATTGCTTGTAGAGTTGAGCCATTTGTGCAAAATATTCGTCCAAAGTTTGGCCAGGTTGTTGTCGTTCGTTGAAGAATTTAACACGCAAAGCGAAGAGATTTGGCTTATTGCTGCATTTATCTCGAATCAATTCAATTAGTTCATCATATGGAAGTTCACTCGGTTCTTTCGATGTCCAATCCATGATCTTCTCATACATATCAGTTCCAATATGTTGAAGCAGGGATACAACTTTCAGTTGTGGATCAGTAATCTTTGCAGCTCCAAGATACATTTTGAATTGGGATTCCCAAACAGCGAATCTGCTTTTGGGATTATATGCTTGTGGAGGCCATACAGTTGTTTGATTTACGAAAATACTTTTCGTATCTGGAATCATATTCGTTGAGCTACCACTGCCTGTGGCCATTGCTTATCTCGAGTTGCTGCTTCTTTTCGCGATCAATCGATCAACCAACTTTTTTGATCTTCCTTTCTTCGTCTCAGCCTGAGATCGAATCTTTTTAACTCCTCGTCACCAATGAAGTGAACGAATCCTCCGGATAAGTCACTGATGTTAATAATAAAGAAGAAGATTAATTAAGTTAGTTTATTTAAACAGCAACACACGCACCTGATCGGTAAGGCTGCGGTAAATTACAATAAAAATACAAAGGTAAAAACGATGACAAAAATAAAGAGGAGAGAGACAGAAAAAGGGAGAAGAGAGAAGAGGAAAACGAGAGATACGTTTAAGTTGCATTTCGCCAAAGAGGCAATCTTTCAAATATTCTCAGCAGAATCCTTCTGACACATAAAATCAGTAGTACCAACGTTGGCTATAAAAATGAATAAGAATCCTTCTGAAACATAAAATCAGTAGTACCGACATTGGCCATAAAAATGAATAAGAATCCTTCTGACACATAAAATCAGTAGTACCAACATTGGCTATAAAAATCTAAAAGATTCCATCTCACACATAAAATCAGTAGTACCGACATTGGCCATAAAAATGAATAAGAATCCTTCTGACACATAAAATCAGTAGTACCAACATTGGCTATAAAAATCTAGAAGATTCCATCTGACACATAAAATCAGTACTACCGACATTGGCCATAAAAATGAATAAGAATCCTTCTGAAACATAAAATCAGTAGTACCGACATTGGCCATAAAAATGAATAAGAATCCTTCTGACACATAAAATCAGTAGTACCAACATTGGCTATAAAAATCTAAAAGATTCCATCTCACACATAAAATCAGTAGTACCGACATTGGCCATAAAAATGAATAAGAATCCTTCTGAAACATAAAATCAGTAGTACCGACATTGGCTATAAAAATCTAGAAGATTCCATCTGACACATAAAATCAGTAGTACCGACATTGGCCATAAAAATGAATAAGAATCCTTCTGAAACATAAAATCAGTAGTACCGACATTGGCCATAAAAATGAATAAGAATCCTTCTGACACATAAAATCAGTAGTACCGACATTGGCTAAAAAAATCTAAAAGATTCCATCTCACACATAAAATCAGTAGTACCGACATTGGCCATAAAAATGACTAAGAATCCTTCTGAAACATAAAATCAGTAGTACCGACATTGGCCATAAAAATGAATAAGAATCCTTCTGACATATAAAATCAGTAGTACCAACATTGGCTATAAAAATCTAAAAGATTCCATCTCACACATAAAATCAGTAGTACCGACATTGGCCATAAAAATGACTAAGAATCCTTCTGAAACATAAAATCAGTAGTACCGACATTGGCCATAAAAATGAATAAGAATCCTTCTGACATATAAAATCAGTAGTACCAACATTGGCTATAAAAATCTAAAAGATTCCATCTCACACATAAAATCAGTAGTACCGACATTGGCCATAAAAATGACTAAGAATCCTTCTGAAACATAAAATCAGTAGTACCGACATTGGCCATAAAAATGAATAAGAATCCTTCTGAAACATAAAATCAGTAGTACCGACATTGGCCAAGAATCTTTTTTTTTTAAGGATAATGTTGGGGCCAGGGTTTTTATGCATTTTGATTGTCGACATACGGTTAATGCTCATACAAGGAGTTTTACATAAAAATACAAATTTAAGAATCAACTTGAGTTTAGGGATAATGTTGGGGCCAAGGTTTTAATGCATTTTGATGGTCAACATACGGTTAATGCTCATACAAGGAGTTTTACAGTAAAACTAAAATTTAAGAATCAACTTGAGTTTAGGGATAATGTTGGGGCCAAGGTTTTAATGCATTTTGATGGTCAACATACGGTTAATGCTCATACAAGGAGTTTTACATAAAAATACAAATTTAAGAATCTTTTTTTTTAAGGATAATGTTGGGGCCAGGGTTTTTATGCATTTTGATGGTCAAAATACGGTTAATGCTCATACAAGGAGTTTTAAAGTAAAACACAAATTTAAGAATCACCTTGAATTTAGGGGTAATGTTGGGGCCAAGGTTTCGATGCATTTTGATGGTCAACATACGGTTAATGCTCATACAAGGAGTTTTACATAAAAATACAAATTTAAGAATCTTTTTTTTTTAAGGATAATGTTGGGGCCAGGGTTTTTATGCATTTTGATGGTCAAAATACGGTTAATGCTCATACAGGGAGATTTACATTAAAATTCAAATTTAATAAACTACTTGATTTTGGGATAATGTTGGGGCCAAGGTTTCGATGCATTTTGATGGTCAACATACGGTTAATGCTCATAAAAGGAGTTTTACATAAAAATACAAATTTAAGAATCTTTTTTTTTTAAGGATAATGTTGGGGCCAGGGTTTTTATGCATTTTGATGGTCAAAATACGGTTAATGCTCATACAAGGAGTTTTACAGTAAAACACAAATTTAAGAATCACCTTGAATTTAGGGGTAATGTTGGGGCCAAGGTTTTGATGCATTTTGATGGTCAACATACGGTTAATGCTCATACAAGGAGTTTTACATAAAAATACAAATTTAAAAATCAGTTTTGTTTTATGGATAATGTTGTGGCCAAGGTTTTCATCCATTTTGATGGTCAACATACGGTTAATGCTCATACAAGGAGTTTTACATAAAAATAAAATTTTAAGAATCTTTATTTTTTTTAGGATAATGTTGGGGCCAAGGTTTTTATGCATTTTGATGGTCAACATACGGTTAATGCTCATACAAGGAGTTTTAAAGTAAAACACAAATTTAAGAATCACCTTGAATTTAGGGGTAATGTTGGGGCCAAGGTTTTGATGCATTTTGATGGTCAACATACGGTTAATGCTCATACAGGGAGTTTTACATAAAAATACAAATTTAAGAATCTTTTTTTTTTTAAGGATAATGTTGGGGCAAAGGTTTTTAAAAAAAAAAAAAAAAAAAAAAAAAAAGATCTGACATTTTTGTAACTTTAAAACTACCATATTTCTTTATTTTCGGTATTTCAATGTAAAAAGATCTGACATTTTAGTAACTTTAAAATTCTGTATTCCCTTATTTTCGGTATTTCAATGTAAAAATATTTGACATTTTTGTAACTTTAAAACTACCATATTTCTTTATTCTCGATATTTCAATGTAAAAAGATCTGACATTTTTGTAACTTTAAAATTCTGTATTCCCTTATTTTCGATATTTCAATGTAAAAAGATCTGACATTTTTGTAACCTTAAAACTACCATATTTCTTTATTTTCGATTTTTCAATGTAAAAAGATCTAACATTTTTGTAACCTTAAAATTCTGTATCCCCTTATTTACGGTACTTCATTGTAAAAATATCTGACATTTTTGTAACTTTAAAACTACCATATTTCTTTATTTTCGATTTTTCAATGTAAAAAGATCTGACATTTTTGTAACCTTAAAATTCTGTATTCCCTTATTTACGGTACTTCATTGTAAAAAGATCTGACAAATTTGTAAGCTTAAAATTACCATATTCATTTATTTTCGATTTTTCAATGTAAAAAGATCTAACATTATCCATAAAACAAAACTGATTCTTAAATTTGTATTTTTATGTAAAATACCTTGTATGAACATTAACCGTATGTTGACAATCAAAATGGATAAAAATCTTGGCCACAACATTATTACGGAGTTTTACCAGAAAGAAAATATTCCAACTTTTTTTACATTGAAATTTGGTGATTTTACAGTATAAAAAAGCAAAGAAAATATTGCTAAAATATCTTATTTAATTTTATGGATTTTACAGTATAAAGGTGCAAAGAAAATATTGCAAAAATATCTTATTGTATTTTATGGTGAAGAAAACTTTGCCAAAATATCATATTTAATTTTATGGATTTTACAGTATAAAGGTGCAAAGAAAATATTGCAAAAATATCTTATTGTATTTTATGGTGAAGAAAACTTTGCCAAAATATCTTATTTAATTTTATGGATTTTACAGTATAAAGGTGCAAAGAAAATATTGCAAAAATATCTTATTGTATTTTATGGTGAAGAAAACTTTGCCAAAATATCTTATCTAATTTTATGGATTTTACAGTATAAAGGTGCAAAGAAAATATTGCCAAAATATCTTATTGTATTTTATGGTGAAGAAAACTTTGCCAAAATATCTTATCTAATTTTATGGATTTTACAGTATAAAGGTGCAAAGAAAATATTGCCAAAATATCTTATTGTATTTTATGGTGAAGAAAACTTTGCCAAAATATCTTATTTAATTTTATGGATTTTACAGTATAAAGGTGCAAAGAAAATATTGCCAAAATATCTTATTGTATTTTATGGTGAAGAAAACTTTGCCAAAATATCTTATTTAATTTTATGGATTTTACAGTATAAAGGTGCAAAGAAAATATTGCCAAAATATCTTATTGTATTTTATGGATTTTACAGTATAAAGGTGCAAAGAAAATATTGCCAAAATATCTTATTGTATTTTATGGTGAAGAAAACTTTGCCAAAATATCTTATCTAATTTTATGGATTTTACAGTATAAAGGTGCAAAGAAAATATTGCAAAAATATCTTATTGTATTTTATGGTGAAGAAAACTTTGCCAAAATATCTTATCTAATTTTATGGATTTTACAGTATAAAGGGGCAAAGAAAATATTGCCAAAATATCTTATTGTATTTTATGGTGAAGAAAACTTTGCCAAAATATCTTATCTAATTTTATGGATTTTACAGTATAAAGGGGCAAAGAAAATATTGCCAAAATATCTTATTGTATTTTATGGTGAAGAAAACTTTGCCAAAATATCTTATTTAATTTTATGGATTTTACAGTATAAAGGTGCAAAGAAAATATTGCAAAAATATCTTATTGTATTTTATGGATTTTACAGTATAAAGGTGCAAAGAAAATATTGCCAAAATATCTTATTGTATTTTATGGTGAAGAAAACTTTGCCAAAATATCTTATCTAATTTTATGGATTTTACAGTATAAAGGTGCAAAGAAAATATTGCAAAAATATCTTATTGTATTTTATGGATTTTACAGTATAAAGGTGCAAAGAAAATATTGCAAAAATATCTTATTGTATTTTATGGTGAAGAAAACTTTGCCAAAATATCTTATTTAATTTTATGGATTTTACAGTATAAAGGTGCAAAGAAAATATTGCCAAAATATCTTATTGTATTTTATGGTGAAGAAAACTTTGCCAAAATATCTTATTTAATTTTATGGATTTTACAGTATAAAGGTGCAAAGAAAATATTGCCAAAATATCTTATTGTATTTTATGGTGAAGAAAACTTTGCCAAAATATCTTATCTAATTTTATGGATTTTACAGTATAAAGGTGCAAAGAAAATATTGCCAAAATATCTTATTGTATTTTATGGTGAAGAAAACTTTGCCAAAATATCTTATCTAATTTTATGGATTTTACAGTATAAAGGGGCAAAGAAAATATTGCCAAAATATCTTATTGTATTTTATGGTGAAGAAAACTTTGCCAAAATATCTTATCTAATTTTATGGATTTTACAGTATAAAGGGGCAAAGAAAATATTGCCAAAATATCTTATTGTATTTTATGGTGAAGAAAACTTTGCCAAAATATCTTATTTAATTTTATGGATTTTACAGTATAAAGGTGCAAAGAAAATATTGCAAAAATATCTTATTGTATTTTATGGATTTTACAGTATAAAGGTGCAAAGAAAATATTGCCAAAATATCTTATTGTATTTTATGGTGAAGAAAACTTTGCCAAAATATCTTATCTAATTTTATGGATTTTACAGTATAAAGGTGCAAAGAAAATATTGCAAAAATATCTTATTGTATTTTATGGATTTTACAGTATAAAGGTGCAAAGAAAATATTGCAAAAATATCTTATTGTATTTTATGGTGAAGAAAACTTTGCCAAAATATCTTATCTAATTTTATGGATTTTACAGTATAAAGGTGCAAAGAAAATATTGCAAAAATATCTTATTGTATTTTATGGATTTTACAGTATAAAGGTGCAAAGAAAATATTGCCAAAATATCTTATTGTATTTTATGGTGAAGAAAACTTTGCCAAAATATCTTATCTAATTTTATGGATTTTACAGTATAAAGGGGCAAAGAAAATATTGCCAAAATATCTTATTGTATTTTATGGTGAAGAAAACTTTGCCAAAATATCTTATTTAATTTTATGGATTTTACAGTATAAAGGTGCAAAGAAAATATTGCAAAAATATCTTATTGTATTTTATGGATTTTACAGTATAAAGGTGCAAAGAAAATATTGCCAAAATATCTTATTGTATTTTATGGTGAAGAAAACTTTGCCAAAATATCTTATCTAATTTTATGGATTTTACAGTATAAAGGTGCAAAGAAAATATTGCCAAAATATCTTATTGTATTTTATGGTGAAGAAAACTTTGCCAAAATATCTTATTTAATTTTATGGATTTTACAGTATAAAGGTGCAAAGAAAATATTGCAAAAATATCGTATTGTATTTTATGGATTTTACAGTATAAAGGTGCAAAGAAAATATTGCCAAAATATCTTATTGTATTTTATGGTGAAGAAAACTTTGCCAAAATATCTTATCTAATTTTATGGATTTTACAGTATAAAGGGGCAAAGAAAATATTGCCAAAATATCTTATTGTATTTTATGGTGAAGAAAACTTTGCCAAAATATCTTATTTAATTTTATGGATTTTACAGTATAAAGGTGCAAAGAAAATATTGCAAAAATATCTTATTGTATTTTATGGATTTTACAGTATAAAGGTGCAAAGAAAATATTGCCAAAATATCTTATTGTATTTTATGGTGAAGAAAACTTTGCCAAAATATCTTATTTAATTTTATGGATTTTACAGTATAAAGGGGCAAAGAAAATATTGCCAAAATATCTTATTGTATTTTATGGTGAAGAAAACTTTGCCAAAATATCTTATTTAATTTTATGGATTTTACAGTATAAAGGTGCAAAGAAAATATTGCAAAAATATCTTATTGTATTTTATGGATTTTACAGTATAAAGGTGCAAAGAAAATATTGCCAAAATATCTTATTGTATTTTATGGTGAAGAAAACTTTGCCAAAATATCTTATTTAATTTTATGGATTTTACAGTATAAAGGTGCAAAGAAAATATTGCAAAAATATCTTATTGTATTTTATGGATTTTACAGTATAAAGGTGCAAAGAAAATATTGCCAAAATATCTTATTGTATTTTATGGTGAAGAAAACTTTGCCAAAATATCTTATCTAATTTTATGGATTTTACAGTATAAAGGGGCAAAGAAAATATTGCCAAAATATCTTATTGTATTTTATGGTGAAGAAAACTTTGCCAAAATATCTTATTTAATTTTATGGATTTTACAGTATAAAGGTGCAAAGAAAATATTGCAAAAATATCTTATTGTATTTTATGGATTTTACAGTATAAAGGTGCAAAGAAAATATTGCCAAAATATCTTATTGTATTTTATGGTGAAGAAAACTTTGCCAAAATATCTTATTTAATTTTATGGATTTTACAGTATAAAGGTGCAAAGAAAATATTGCCAAAATATCTTATTGTATTTTATGGATTTTACAGTATAAAGGTGCAAAGAAAATATTGCCAAAATATCTTATTGTATTTTATGGTGAAGAAAACTTTGCCAAAATATCTTATCTAATTTTATGGATTTTACAGTATAAAGGTGCAAAGAAAATATTGCAAAAATATCTTATTGTATTTTATGGATTTTACAGTATAAAGGTGCAAAGAAAATATTGCAAAAATATCTTATTGTATTTTATGGTGAAGAAAACTTTGCCAAAATATCTTATCTAATTTTATGGATTTTACAGTATAAAGGTGCAAAGAAAATATTGCAAAAATATCTTATTGTATTTTATGGATTTTACAGTATAAAGGTGCAAAGAAAATATTGCCAAAATATCTTATTGTATTTTATGGTGAAGAAAACTTTGCCAAAATATCTTATCTAATTTTATGGATTTTACAGTATAAAGGGGCAAAGAAAATATTGCCAAAATATCTTATTGTATTTTATGGTGAAGAAAACTTTGCCAAAATATCTTATTTAATTTTATGGATTTTACAGTATAAAGGTGCAAAGAAAATATTGCAAAAATATCTTATTGTATTTTATGGATTTTACAGTATAAAGGTGCAAAGAAAATATTGCCAAAATATCTTATTGTATTTTATGGTGAAGAAAACTTTGCCAAAATATCTTATCTAATTTTATGGATTTTACAGTATAAAGGGGCAAAGAAAATATTGCCAAAATATCTTATTGTATTTTATGGTGAAGAAAACTTTGCCAAAATATCTTATCTAATTTTATGGATTTTACAGTATAAAGGTGCAAAGAAAATATTGCAAAAATATCTTATTGTATTTTATGGATTTTACAGTATAAAGGTGCAAAGAAAATATTGCCAAAATATCTTATTGTATTTTATGGTGAAGAAAACTTTGCCAAAATATCTTATCTAATTTTATGGATTTTACAGTATAAAGGGGCAAAGAAAATATTGCCAAAATATCTTATTGTATTTTATGGTGAAGAAAACTTTGCCAAAATATCTTATTTAATTTTATGGATTTTACAGTATAAAGGTGCAAAGAAAATATTGCAAAAATATCTTATTGTATTTTATGGATTTTACAGTATAAAGGTGCAAAGAAAATATTGCCAAAATATCTTATTGTATTTTATGGTGAAGAAAACTTTGCCAAAATATCTTATCTAATTTTATGGATTTTACAGTATAAAGGGGCAAAGAAAATATTGCCAAAATATCTTATTGTATTTTATGGTGAAGAAAACTTTGCCAAAATATCTTATTTAATTTTATGGATTTTACAGTATAAAGGTGCAAAGAAAATATTGCAAAAATATCGTATTGTATTTTATGGATTTTACAGTATAAAGGTGCAAAGAAAATATTGCCAAAATATCTTATTGTATTTTATGGTGAAGAAAACTTTGCCAAAATATCTTATCTAATTTTATGGATTTTACAGTATAAAGGTGCAAAGAAAATATTGCAAAAATATCTTATTGTATTTTATGGATTTTACAGTATAAAGGTGCAAAGAAAATATTGCCAAAATATCTTATTGTATTTTATGGTGAAGAAAACTTTGCCAAAATATCTTATCTAATTTTATGGATTTTACAGTATAAAGGGGCAAAGAAAATATTGCCAAAATATCTTATTGTATTTTATGGTGAAGAAAACTTTGCCAAAATATCTTATCTAATTTTATGGATTTTACAGTATAAAGGTGCAAAGAAAATATTGCAAAAATATCTTATTGTATTTTATGGTGAAGAAAACTTTGCCAAAATATCTTATCTAATTTTATGGATTTTACAGTATAAAGGGGCAAAGAAAATATTGCCAAAATATCTTATTGTATTTTATGGTGAAGAAAACTTTGCCAAAATATCTTATTTAATTTTATGGATTTTACAGTATAAAGGTGCAAAGAAAATATTGCAAAAATATCTTATTGTATTTTATGGATTTTACAGTATAAAGGTGCAAAGAAAATATTGCAAAAATATCTTATTGTATTTTATGGATTTTACAGTATAAAGGTGCAAAGAAAATATTGCCAAAATATCTTATTGTATTTTATGGTGAAGAAAACTTTGCCAAAATATCTTATTTAATTTTATGGATTTTACAGTATAAAGGTGCAAAGAAAATATTGCAAAAATATCTTATTGTATTTTATGGATTTTACAGTATAAAGGTGCAAAGAAAATATTGCCAAAATATCTTATTGTATTTTATGGTGAAGAAAACTTTGCCAAAATATCTTATCTAATTTTATGGATTTTACAGTATAAAGGTGCAAAGAAAATATTGCCAAAATATCTTATTGTATTTTATGGTGAAGAAAACTTTGCCAAAATATCTTATTTAATTTTATGGATTTTACAGTATAAAGGTGCAAAGAAAATATTGCAAAAATATCGTATTGTATTTTATGGATTTTACAGTATAAAGGTGCAAAGAAAATATTGCCAAAATATCTTATTGTATTTTATGGTGAAGAAAACTTTGCCAAAATATCTTATCTAATTTTATGGATTTTACAGTATAAAGGTGCAAAGAAAATATTGCAAAAATATCTTATTGTATTTTATGGATTTTACAGTATAAAGGTGCAAAGAAAATATTGCCAAAATATCTTATTGTATTTTATGGTGAAGAAAACTTTGCCAAAATATCTTATCTAATTTTATGGATTTTACAGTATAAAGGGGCAAAGAAAATATTGCCAAAATATCTTATTGTATTTTATGGTGAAGAAAACTTTGCCAAAATATCTTATTTAATTTTATGGATTTTACAGTATAAAGGTGCAAAGAAAATATTGCCAAAATATCTTATTGTATTTTATGGATTTTACAGTATAAAGGTGCAAAGAAAATATTGCCAAAATATCTTATTGTATTTTATGGTGAAGAAAACTTTGCCAAAATATCTTATTTAATTTTATGGATTTTACAGTATAAAGGTGCAAAGAAAATATTGCCAAAATATCTTATTGTATTTTATGGATTTTACAGTATAAAGGTGCAAAGAAAATATTGCCAAAATATCTTATTGTATTTTATGGTGAAGAAAACTTTGCCAAAATATCTTATCTAATTTTATGGATTTTACAGTATAAAGGTGCAAAGAAAATATTGCAAAAATATCTTATTGTATTTTATGGATTTTACAGTATAAAGGTGCAAAGAAAATATTGCAAAAATATCTTATTGTATTTTATGGTGAAGAAAACTTTGCCAAAATATCTTATCTAATTTTATGGATTTTACAGTATAAAGGTGCAAAGAAAATATTGCAAAAATATCTTATTGTATTTTATGGTGAAGAAAACTTTGCCAAAATATCTTATCTAATTTTATGGATTTTACAGTATAAAGGGGCAAAGAAAATATTGCCAAAATATCTTATTGTATTTTATGGTGAAGAAAACTTTGCCAAAATATCTTATCTAATTTTATGGATTTTACAGTATAAAGGGGCAAAGAAAATATTGCCAAAATATCTTATTGTATTTTATGGTGAAGAAAACTTTGCCAAAATATCTTATTTAATTTTATGGATTTTACAGTATAAAGGTGCAAAGAAAATATTGCAAAAATATCTTATTGTATTTTATGGATTTTACAGTATAAAGGTGCAAAGAAAATATTGCCAAAATATCTTATTGTATTTTATGGTGAAGAAAACTTTGCCAAAATATCTTATTTAATTTTATGGATTTTACAGTATAAAGGTGCAAAGAAAATATTGCAAAAATATCTTATTGTATTTTATGGATTTTACAGTATAAAGGTGCAAAGAAAATATTGCCAAAATATCTTATTGTATTTTATGGTGAAGAAAACTTTGCCAAAATATCTTATCTAATTTTATGGATTTTACAGTATAAAGGTGCAAAGAAAATATTGCAAAAATATCTTATTGTATTTTATGGATTTTACAGTATAAAGGTGCAAAGAAAATATTGCCAAAATATCTTATTGTATTTTATGGTGAAGAAAACTTTGCCAAAATATCTTATCTAATTTTATGGATTTTACAGTATAAAGGGGCAAAGAAAATATTGCCAAAATATCTTATTGTATTTTATGGTGAAGAAAACTTTGCCAAAATATCTTATTTAATTTTATGGATTTTACAGTATAAAGGTGCAAAGAAAATATTGCAAAAATATCTTATTGTATTTTATGGATTTTACAGTATAAAGGTGCAAAGAAAATATTGCCAAAATATCTTATCTAATTTTATGGATTTTACAGTATAAAGGGGCAAAGAAAATATTGCCAAAATATCTTATTGTATTTTATGGTGAAGAAAACTTTGCCAAAATATCTTATTGTATTTTATGGATTTTACAGTATAAAGGTGCAAAGAAAATATTGCCAAAATATCTTATCTAATTTTATGGATTTTACAGTATAAAGGGGCAAAGAAAATATTGCCAAAATATCTTATTGTATTTTATGGTGAAGAAAACTTTGCCAAAATATCTTATTTAATTTTATGGATTTTACAGTATAAAGGTGCAAAGAAAATATTGCAAAAATATCTTATTGTATTTTATGGTGAAGAAAACTTTGCCAAAATATCTTATCTAATTTTATGGATTTTACAGTATAAAGGTGCAAAGAAAATATTGCAAAAATATCTTATTGTATTTTATGGATTTTACAGTATAAAGGTGCAAACAAAATATTGCAAAAATATCTTATTGTATTTTATGGTGAAGAAAACTTTGCCAAAATATCTTATCTAATTTTATGGATTTTACAGTATAAAGGGGCAAAGAAAATATTGCCAAAATATCTTATTGTATTTTATGGTGAAGAAAACTTTGCCAAAATATCTTATTTAATTTTATGGATTTTACAGTATAAAGGTGCAAAGAAAATATTGCAAAAATATCTTATTGTATTTTATGGATTTTACAGTATAAAGGTGCAAAGAAAATATTGCCAAAATATCTTATTGTATTTTATGGTGAAGAAAACTTTGCCAAAATATCTTATTTAATTTTATGGATTTTACAGTATAAAGGTGCAAAGAAAATATTGCAAAAATATCTTATTGTATTTTATGGATTTTACAGTATAAAGGTGCAAAGAAAATATTGCCAAAATATCTTATTGTATTTTATGGTGAAGAAAACTTTGCCAAAATATCTTATCTAATTTTATGGATTTTACAGTATAAAGGTGCAAAGTAAATATTGCCAAAATATCTTATTGTATTTTATGGATTTTACAGTATAAAGGTGCAAATAAAATATTGCCAAAATATCTTATTGTATTTTATGGTGAAGAAAACTTTGCCAAAATATCTTATTTCATTTTATGGATTTTACAGTATAAAGGGGCAAAGAAAATATTGCCAAAATATCTTATTGTATTTTATGGTGAAGAAAACTTTGCCAAAATATCTTATTGTATTTTATGGATTTTACAGTATAAAGGTGCAAAGAAAATATTGCAAAAATATCTTATTGTATTTTATGGTGAAGAAAACTTTGCCAAAATATCTTATCTAATTTTATGGATTTTACAGTATAAAGGTGCAAAGAAAATATTGCAAAAATATCTTATTGTATTTTATGGATTTTACAGTATAAAGGTGCAAAGAAAATATTGCCAAAATATCTTATTGTATTTTATAGTGAAGAAAACTTTGCCAAAATATCTTATTGTATTTTATGGATTTTACAGTATAAAGGTGCAAAGAAAATATTGCCAAAATATCTTATTGTATTTTATGGTGAAGAAAACTTTGCCAAAATATCTTATCTAATTTTATGGATTTTACAGTATAAAGGTGCAAAGAAAATATTGCAAAAATATCTTATTGTATTTTATGGATTTTACAGTATAAAGGTGCAAAGAAAATATTGCCAAAATATCTTATTGTATTTTATAGTGAAGAAAACTTTGCCAAAATATCTTATCTAATTTTATGGATTTTACAGTATAAAGAAGCAAAGAAAATATTGCCAAAATATCTTATTTAATTTTATGGATTTTAAAGTATAAAGGTGCAAAGAAAATATTGCCAAAATATCTTATCTAATTTTATGGATTCTACAGTATAAAGGGGCAAAGAAAATATTGCCAAAATATCTTATTTAATTTTATGGATTTTACAGTATAAAGGGGCAAAGAAAATATTGCCAAAATATCTTATCTAATTTTATGGATTTTACAGTATAAAGGGGCAAAGAAAATATTGCCAAAATATCTTATTTAATTTTATGGATTTTACAGTATAAAGGTGCAAAGAAAAAATTGCCAAAATATCTTATAATATTTTATGGATTTTACAGTATAAAGGGGCAAAGAAAACTTTGCCAAAATATCTTATCTAATTTTATGGATATTACAGTATAAAGGGGCAAAGAAAATATTGCCAAAATATCTTATTGTATTTTATGGTGAAGAAAACTTTGCCAAAATATCTTATTTCATTTTATGGATTTTACAGTATAAAGGTGCAAAGTAAATATTGCCAAAATATCTTATAATATTTTATGGCGAAGAAAACTTTGCCAAAATATCTTATTTCATTTTATGGATTTTACAGTATAAGGGTGCAAAGTAAATATTGCCAAAATATCTTATTGTATTTTATGGATTTTACAGTATAAAGGTGCAAATAAAATATTGCCAAAATATCTTATTGTATTTTATGGTGAAGAAAACTTTGCCAAAATATCTTATTTCATTTTATGGATTTTACAGTATAAAGGTGCAAAGTAAATATTGCCAAAATATCTTATAATATTTTATGGTGAAGAAAACTTTGCCAAAATATCTTATTTCATTTTATGGATTTTACAGTATAAAGGTGCAAAGTAAATATTGCCAAAATATCTTATTGTATTTTATGGATTTTACAGTATAAAGGTGCAAATAAAATATTGCCAAAATATCTTATTGTATTTTATGGTGAAGAAAACTTTGCCAAAATATCTTATTTCATTTTATGGATTTTACAGTATAAAGGTGCAAAGTAAATATTGCCAAAATATCTTATTGTATTTTATGGATTTTACAGTATAAAGGTGCAAATAAAATATTGCCAAAATATCTTATTGTATTTTATGGTGAAGAAAACTTTGCCAAAATATCTTATTTCATTTTATGGATTTTACAGTATAAAGGTGCAAAGTAAATATTGCCAAAATATCTTATTGTATTTTATGGATTTTACAGTATAAAGGTGCAAATAAAATATTGCCAAAATATCTTATTGTATTTTATGGTGAAGAAAACTTTGCCAAAATATCTTATTTCATTTTATGGATTTTACAGTATAAAGGGGCAAAGAAAATATTGTCAAAATATCTTATTGTATTTTATGGTGAAGAAAACTTTGCCAAAATATCTCATTTCATTTTATGGATTTTACAGTATAAAGGTGCAAAGTAAATATTGCCAAAATATCTTATAATATTTTATGGCGAAGAAAACTTTGCCAAAATATCTTATTTCATTTTATGGATTTTACAGTATAAAGGTGCAAAGTAAATATTGCCAAAATATCTTATTGTATTTTATGGATTTTACAGTATAAAGGTGCAAATAAAATATTGCCAAAATATCTTATTGTATTTTATGGTGAAGAAAACTTTGCCAAAATATCTTATTTCATTTTATGGATTTTACAGTATAAAGGGGCAAAGAAAATATTGCCAAAATATCTTATTGTATTTTATGGTGAAGAAAACTTTGCCAAAATATCTTATTTCATTTTATGGATTTTACAGTATAAAGGTGCAAAGTAAATATTGCCAAAATATCTTATAATATTTTATGGCGAAGAAAACTTTGCCAAAATATCTTATTTCATTTTATGGATTTTACAGTATAAAGGTGCAAAGTAAATATTGCCAAAATATCTTATTGTATTTTATGGATTTTACAGTATAAAGGTGCAAATAAAATATTGCCAAAATATCTTATTGTATTTTATGGTGAAGAAAACTTTGCCAAAATATCTTATTTCATTTTATGGATTTTACAGTATAAAGGTGCAAAGTAAATATTGCCAAAATATCTTATTGTATTTTATGGATTTTACAGTATAAAGGTGCAAATAAAATATTGCCAAAATATCTTATTGTATTTTATGGATTTTACCGTATAAAGGTGCAAATAAAATATTGCCAAAATATCTTATTGTATTTTATGGTGAAGAAAACTTTGCCAAAATATCTTATTTCATTTTATGGATTTTACAGTATAAAGGTGCAAAGTAAATATTGCCAAAATATCTTATTGTATTTTATGGATTTTACAGTATAAAGGTGCAAATAAAATATTGCCAAAATATCTTATTGTATTTTATGGTGAAGAAAACTTTGCCAAAATATCTTATTTCATTTTATGGATTTTACAGTATAAAGGTGCAAAGTAAATATTGCCAAAATATCTTATAATATTTTATGGTGAAGAAAACTTTGCCAAAATATCTTATTTCATTTTATGGATTTTACAGTATAAAGGTGCAAAGTAAATATTGCCAAAATATCTTATTGTATTTTATGGATTTTACAGTATAAAGGTGCAAATAAAATATTGTCAAAATATCTTATTGTATTTTATGGATTTTACAGTATAAAGGTGCAAATAAAATATTGCCAAAATATCTTATAATATTTTATGGTGAAGAAAACTTTGCCAAAATATCTTATTTCATTTTATGGATTTTACAGTATAAAGGTGCAAAGTAAATATTGCCAAAATATCTTATTGTATTTTATGGATTTTACAGTATAAAGGTGCAAATAAAATATTGCCAAAATATCTTATTGTATTTTATGGTGAAGAAAACTTTGCCAAAATATCTTATTTCATTTTATGGATTTTACAGTATAAAGGGGCAAAGAAAATATTGTCAAAATATCTTATTGTATTTTATGGTGAAGAAAACTTTGCCAAAATATCTCATTTAATTTTATGGATTTTACAGTATAAAGGTGCAAAGTAAATATTGCCAAAATATCTTATTTCATTTTATGGATTTTACAGTATAAAGGTGCAAATAAAATATTGCCAAAATATCTTATTGTATTTTATGGATTTTACCGTATAAAGGTGCAAATAAAATATTGCCAAAATATCTTATTGTATTTTATGGTGAAGAAAACTTTGCCAAAATATCTTATTTCATTTTATGGATTTTACAGTATAAAGGTGCAAAGTAAATATTGCCAAAATATCTTATTGTATTTTATGGATTTTACAGTATAAAGGTGCAAATAAAATATTGCCAAAATATCTTATTGTATTTTATGGTGAAGAAAACTTTGCCAAAATATCTTATTTCATTTTATGGATTTTACAGTATAAAGGTGCAAAGTAAATATTGCCAAAATATCTTATAATATTTTATGGTGAAGAAAACTTTGCCAAAATATCTTATTTCATTTTATGGATTTTACAGTATAAAGGTGCAAAGTAAATATTGCCAAAATATCTTATTGTATTTTATGGATTTTACAGTATAAAGGTGCAAATAAAATATTGCCAAAATATCTTATTTCATTTTATGGATTTTACAGTATAAAGGTGCAAAGTAAATATTGCCAAAATATCTTATAATATTTTATGGCGAAGAAAACTTTGCCAAAATATCTTATTTCATTTTATGGATTTTACAGTATAAAGGTGCAAAGTAAATATTGCCAAAATATCTTATTGTATTTTATGGATTTTACAGTATAAAGGTGCAAATAAAATATTGCCAAAATATCTTATTGTATTTTATGGTGAAGAAAACTTTGCCAAAATATCTTATTTCATTTTATGGATTTTACAGTATAAAGGTGCAAAGTAAATATTGCCAAAATATCTTATTGTATTTTATGGATTTTACAGTATAAAGGTGCAAATAAAATATTGCCAAAATATCTTATTGTATTTTATGGATTTTACCGTATAAAGGTGCAAATAAAATATTGCCAAAATATCTTATTGTATTTTATGGTGAAGAAAACTTTGCCAAAATATCTTATTTCATTTTATGGATTTTACAGTATAAAGGTGCAAAGTAAATATTGCCAAAATATCTTATTGTATTTTATGGATTTTACAGTATAAAGGTGCAAATAAAATATTGCCAAAATATCTTATTGTATTTTATGGTGAAGAAAACTTTGCCAAAATATCTTATTTCATTTTATGGATTTTACAGTATAAAGGTGCAAAGTAAATATTGCCAAAATATCTTATAATATTTTATGGTGAAGAAAACTTTGCCAAAATATCTTATTTCATTTTATGGATTTTACAGTATAAAGGTGCAAAGTAAATATTGCCAAAATATCTTATTGTATTTTATGGATTTTACAGTATAAAGGTGCAAATAAAATATTGTCAAAATATCTTATTGTATTTTATGGATTTTACAGTATAAAGGTGCAAATAAAATATTGCCAAAATATCTTATAATATTTTATGGTGAAGAAAACTTTGCCAAAATATCTTATTTCATTTTATGGATTTTACAGTATAAAGGTGCAAAGTAAATATTGCCAAAATATCTTATAATATTTTATGGTGAAGAAAACTTTGCCAAAATATCTTATTTCATTTTATGGATTTTACAGTATAAAGGTGCAAAGTAAATATTGCCAAAATATCTTATTGTATTTTATGGATTTTACAGTATAAAGGTGCAAATAAAATATTGCCAAAATATCTTATTGTATTTTATGGTGAAGAAAACTTTGCCAAAATATCTTATTTCATTTTATGGATTTTACAGTATAAAGGGGCAAAGAAAATATTGTCAAAATATCTTATTGTATTTTATGGTGAAGAAAACTTTGCCAAAATATCTCATTTAATTTTATGGATTTTACAGTATAAAGGTGCAAAGTAAATATTGCCAAAATATCTTATTTCATTTTATGGATTTTACAGTATAAAGGTGCAAATAAAATATTGCCAAAATATCTTATTGTATTTTATGGATTTTACCGTATAAAGGTGCAAATAAAATATTGCCAAAATATCTTATTGTATTTTATGGTGAAGAAAACTTTGCCAAAATATCTTATTTCATTTTATGGATTTTACAGTATAAAGGTGCAAAGTAAATATTGCCAAAATATCTTATTGTATTTTATGGATTTTACAGTATAAAGGTGCAAATAAAATATTGCCAAAATATCTTATTGTATTTTATGGTGAAGAAAACTTTGCCAAAATATCTTATTTCATTTTATGGATTTTACAGTATAAAGGTGCAAAGTAAATATTGCCAAAATATCTTATAATATTTTATGGTGAAGAAAACTTTGCCAAAATATCTTATTTCATTTTATGGATTTTACAGTATAAAGGTGCAAAGTAAATATTGCCAAAATATCTTATTGTATTTTATGGATTTTACAGTATAAAGGTGCAAATAAAATATTGCCAAAATATCTTATTGTATTTTATGGTGAAGAAAACTTTGCCAAAATATCTTATTTCATTTTATGGATTTTACAGTATAAAGGGGCAAAGAAAATATTGTCAAAATATCTTATTGTATTTTATGGTGAAGAAAACTTTGCCAAAATATCTCATTTAATTTTATGGATTTTACAGTATAAAGGTGCAAAGTAAATATTGCCAAAATATCTTATTGTATTTTATGGATTTTACCGTATAAAGGTGCAAAGAAAAAATTGCCAAAATATCTTATAATATTTTATGGTGAAGAAAACTTTGCCAAAATATCTTATCTAATTTTATGGATTTTACAGTATAAAGGGGCAAAGAAAATATTGCCAAAATATCTTATTGTATTTTATGGTGAAGAAAACTTTGCCAAAATATCTTATTTCATTTTATGGATTTTACAGTATAAAGGGGCAAAGAAAATATTGCCAAAATATCTTATTGTATTTTATGGTGAAGAAAACTTTGCCAAAATATCTTATTTCATTTTATGGATTTTACAGTATAAAGGTGCAAAGTAAATATTGCCAAAATATCTTATTGTATTTTATGGATTTTACCGTATAAAGGTGCAAAGAAAAAATTGCCAAAATATCTTATAATATTTTATGGTGAAGAAAACTTTGCCAAAATATCTTATCTAATTTTATGGATTTTACAGTATAAAGGGGCAAAGAAAATATTGCCAAAATATCTTATTGTATTTTATGGTGAAGAAAACTTTGCCAAAATATCTTATCTAATTTTATGGATTTTACAGTATAAAGGGGCAAAGAAAATATTGCCAAAATATCTTATTGTATTTTATGGTGAAGAAAACTTTGCCAAAATATCTTATTTCATTTTATGGATTTTACAGTATAAAGGTGCAAAGTAAATATTGCCAAAATATCTTATTGTATTTTATGGATTTTACCAAAGTTTAAAATTTTTACAAATTGTAAAAAATGGCAAACGTTTCTTTAAAATTACAAAAGGGAAACGATTCACCAACAAATGCAAAAATTGTGTTAAAAAATATTTGTAAAACTGAAGTTGATTTATTCTCGAACAATCTTTACTGTCAAACTATTGTAAGTGTAATTTTCTTCCATATATTATTTGTATTTTTTATAAAATCTGTTTGAATATTCAAAACGTTTTCCTAGAACTAAAATGTCAAAAATTTTTCCAAATTTGTTAAGTAATTGTGTTTTTAATAAAAAAAAAAAACTTTCTTCGAAGTCAAAAAAAATTATGTTTTTAATATAGACAGGAAAATTTCAATGCTTAAAATGTCAAAAGCGTCGCTCATTTGAAAAAAATCTGCTTCATTTGAGACACTTTGATGTAAAACGTTCTGAAATGTTTTTTTTTTGAATATTTAAAAAAACATTTTAAGCAATTTTTAAAATTTTAAGAAACTTAAATAATTTGAAAAATTTTAGTGAAAATTTTGTAAATTTTACTTTTTATATACAACGATCAATACACTAAATTACCGACATACAGTGTTTTATGACAAAGAAAAATGTTCAGATATTTTTACGTACTAATATGGAAATTACCGAAATACAGTGTTTTATGACAAAGAAAAATGTTCAGATATTTTTACGTACAAATATTGAAATTACCGAAATACAGTGTTTTATGACAAAGAAAAATGTTCAGATATTTTTACGTACTAATATTGAAATTACCGACATACAGTGTTTTATGACAAAGAAAAATGTTCAGATATTTTTACGTACTAATATTGAAATTACCGACATACAGTGTTTTATGACAAAGAAAAATGTTCAGATATTTTTACGTACTAATATGGAAATTACCGAAATACAGTGTTTTATGACAAAGAAAAATGTTCAGATATTTTTACGTACAAATATTGAAATTACCGAAATACAGTGTTTTATGACAAAGAAAAATGTTCAGATATTTTTACGTACTAATATTGAAATTACCGACATACAGTGTTTTATGACAAAGAAAAATGTTCAGATATTTTTACGTACTAATATTGAAATTACCGACATACAGTGTTTTATGACAAAGAAAAATGTTCAGATATTTTTACGTACTAATATGGAAATTACCGAAATACAGTGTTTTATGACAAAGAAAAATGTTCAGATATTTTTACGTACAAATATTGAAATTACCGAAATACAGTGTTTTATGACAAAGAAAAATGTTCAGATATTTTTACGTACAAATATTGAAATTACCGACATACAGTGTTTTATGACAAAGAAAAATGTTCAGATATTTTTACGTACTAATATTGAAATTACCGACATACAGTGTTTTATGACAAAGAAAAATGTTCAGATATTTTTACGTACTAATATGGAAATTACCGACATACAGTGTTTTATGACAAAGAAAAATGTTCAGATATTTTTACGTACAAATATTGAAATTACCGACATACAGTGTTTTATGACAAAGAAAAATGTTCAGATATTTTTACGTACTAATATGGAAATTACCGACATACAGTGTTTTATGACAAAGAAAAATGTTCAGATATTTTTACGTACAAATATTGAAATTACCGACATACAGTGTTTTATGACAAAGAAAAATGTTCAGATATTTTTACGTACTAATATTGAAATTACCGACATACAGTGTTTTATGACAAAGAAAAATGTTCAGATATTTTTACGTACTAATATTGAAATTACCGACATACAGTGTTTTATGACAAAGAAAAATGTTCAGATATTTTTACGTACTAATATGGAAATTACCGACATACAGTGTTTTATGACAAAGAAAAATGTTCAGATATTTTTACGTACAAATATTGAAATTACCGACATACAGTGTTTTATGACAAAGAAAAATGTTCAGATATTTTTACGTACTAATATGGAAATTACCGACATACAGTGTTTTATGACAAAGAAAAATGTTCAGATATTTTTACGTACAAATATGGAAATTACCGACATACAGTGTTTTATGACAAAGAAAAATGTTCAGATATTTTTACGTACAAATATTGAAATTACCGAAATACAGTGTTTTATGACAAAGAAAAATGTTCAGATATTTTTACGTACAAATATTGAAATTACCGACATACAGTGTTTTATGACAAAGAAAAATGTTCAGATATTTTTACGTACTAATATTGAAATTACCGACATACAGTGTTTTATGACAAAGAAAAATGTTCAGATATTTTTACGTACTAATATGGAAATTACCGACATACAGTGTTTTATGACAAAGAAAAATGTTCAGATATTTTTACGTACAAATATTGAAATTACCGACATACAGTGTTTTATGACAAAGAAAAATGTTCAGATATTTTTACGTACTAATATGGAAATTACCGACATACAGTGTTTTATGACAAAGAAAAATGTTCAGATATTTTTACGTACAAATATTGAAATTACCGACATACAGTGTTTTATGACAAAGAAAAATGTTCAGATATTTTTACGTACAAATATTGAAATTACCGACATACAGTGTTTTATGACAAAGAAAAATGTTCAGATATTTTTACGTACTAATATTGAAATTACCGACATACAGTGTTTTATGACAAAGAAAAATGTTCAGATATTTTTACGTACTAATATGGAAATTACCGACATACAGTGTTTTATGACAAAGAAAAATGTTCAGATATTTTTACGTACAAATATTGAAATTACCGACATACAGTGTTTTATGACAAAGAAAAATGTTCAGATATTTTTACGTACTAATATGGAAATTACCGACATACAGTGTTTTATGACAAAGAAAAATGTTCAGATATTTTTACGTACAAATATGGAAATTACCGACATACAGTGTTTTATGACAAAGAAAAATGTTCAGATATTTTTACGTACTAATATGGAAATTACCGACATACAGTGTTTTATGACAAAGAAAAATGTTCAGATATTTTTACGTACAAATATTGAAATTACCGAAATACAGTGTTTTATGACAAAGAAAAATGTTCAGATATTTTTACGTACAAATATTGAAATTACCGAAATACAGTGTTTTATGACAAAGAAAAATGTTCAGATATTTTTACGTACTAATATGGAAATTACCGACATACAGTGTTTTATGACAAAGAAAAATGTTCAGATATTTTTACGTACAAATATTGAAATTACCGACATACAGTGTTTTATGACAAAGAAAAATGTTCAGATATTTTTACGTACTAATATTGAAATTACCGGCATACAGTGTTTTATGACAAAGAAAAATGTTCAGATATTTTTAGGTACAAATATTGAAATTACCGGCATACAGTGTTTTATGACAAAGAAAAATGTTCAGATATTTTTACGTACAAATATTGAAATTACCGACATACAGTGTTTTATGACAAAGAAAGTAAAATTCCTTGTATGAACATTAACCGTATGTTGACACTCAAATTGCATAAAAACCTTGGCCCCAATATTATCCATAAAAGAAAGCTGATTCTTAAATTGTATTTTTATGTAAAATTCCTTGTATGAACATTAACCGTATGTTGACACTCAAATTGCATAAAAACCTTGGCCCCAATATTATCCATAAAAGAAAGCTGATTCTTAAATTGTATTTTTATGTAAAATTCCTTGTATGAACATTAACCGTATGTTGACACTCAAATTGCATAAAAACCTTGGCCCCAATATTATCCATAAAAGAAAGCTGATTCTTAAATTTGTATTTTTATGTAAAATTCCTTGTATGAACATTAACCGTATGTTGACACTCAAATTGCATAAAAACCTTGGCCCCAATATTATCCATAAAAGAAAGCTGATTCTTAAATTGTATTTGATTGTCAACATACGGTTAATGTTCATACAAGGAATTTTACATAAAAATACAAATTTAAGAATCAGCTTTCTTTTATGGATAATGTTGGGGCCAAGGTTTTTATGCAATTTGATTGTCAACATACGGTTAATGTTCATACAAGGAATTTTACATAAAAATACAAATTTAAGAATCAGCTTTCTTTTATGGATAATATTGGGGCCAAGGTTTTTATGCAATTTGATTGTCAACATACGGTTAATGTTCATACAAGGAATTTTACATAAAAATACGATTTAAGAATCAGCTTTCTTTTATGGATAATGTTGGGGCCAAGGTTTTTAAAGAACATTTGTAAAACAGAAAACAATTATCGAGCGGTTGAATAAAGGAAGTAGAACTTATTGTTTCTTAACATTTTTATTCGAGTGACAAATTCATTGAATATTTTTCTTCAAATAAGTTGTCATTATAAAATTTCCGTTCTTATCTTTTTATCCAGTTTATTTTTTATCAAAGCCCCCCGGGCATCCCTTTTTTTTGAAAAAGCCGTTATTTTGCTTTATTTTAATTTTTTGGTTTAATTTTACTGCACCGTTCTAGAAGCATAACACATTGGAATTTTCTTGTTCATTAAAGTACTTCCTATTTTCCGTTGATCTGATTTTCTTTAAATTTTCTAAAAAAGGATGAATTTTTTTGAATTATATAAATAATTTTGTTTTCCTGTTTAAAAATATTGGGACATATTTGACTTTTAGTAATCGTAAACGACTCGTTTCAGCTTTATATTCTTAATTAAAGTTAAATATTCAAATTGTAGCTTACAAATACATGTTTTAAAAATTCAATGAATGCTCCATGGAGCCTCCAACAAAAAATCATGAAAAAAAGAAACACAAAAATGAAACTTAAAAAAATGTAGTTTGATTATGACTTTCATTGATTGCTTGGTCTCCAAAGTTTTTAACTGTTTTTCGTTTCTTTTTTAACAGAAGAATTTGTTTATTAAACAGTATTTGAATATTTCAATATATTTTAAAGCTAAAAAACCGTTTTACACCGACCTAGACTAGATTGTGCTAGATCAAAGGCTTACTACCTTGTTATCTGATCAAATAGGAATCTGTTCATTTTAAATTTTTAATTTGAAGTTGAAATCGCTGCTAACTATTGAACCAATATCAGTATATCTTACTACAGAACTACAAAATTGCAACAAGGGTACTACTCCTGATTACACCTGAAAAATAATTGAAATATCATTATGAGGGCAATATATAAAAAACATTTGTAAATTTTAAAGATTTTAAAAGTTTGATTTCGAAGTTAGTTTTTTTTTACGTTTTTTCATTTGATAACATTTAAAAAAAATGGGTTAATTGATATTGGTTAAAAAAAATTTTTTTACATTTTTGATGATTTATTGATGATAAAAACAGTCAAAAATCATCGAAAAAGCTTAAATTTTGGCACATATGACTGTAAACACCTATTCATCTTTTTTTGTCTCTCTACACTTGTTAAGATATTTAATAATTTACTACAATCTTATGTTTTAATGACATTTCTGATAATCTTGTAAAAAGGTTACAACGTTGTAAAGCTTAATTATTATGACTTTGTTAATGTATATACTGACAAAAAAATCATTTTTGGTACATGATTACCGATTTTGGAAAATCGGGAGATTACGGGAGATCTCCCGCTATTTCAAATCTCCAGGGAGATTTAACACCCCTCTGCGTAATACAGCGGAACACAAAATACTTCCACTTTTTTGTCATCTTACAATTTCTTAAAATTTTATAGAAGAAATATTTATTAAGAACAATTAAATTAATGTAGTTACTTTTTAACGCTTCAAGGTAATGAAACATGTTTGAAGTTTAGTGATTGATAACGGGTCATTTCAATGTTATTGTTTAAAAATAATATTAAATATTCAAATAGTTTAAGCTAACAAAAGCATCTAAAAAATGCTTTAACAAAAAAATTGAAAAAAGAGACACTGAAATGAAACTTCAAAAATTGTAGTTTGATGCAGACTTTCATTGATCGCTTTCTCTCCAAAGTCTTTAGCTGTTGTTCGTTTCATTTTTTTTGGAAGAATTAGTTTCTTAAACAATATTTGAATTTTTAAAAGATTTTTAAAGCTCAACATCCGTTTGTTATAACATATACTTAGACTACTGTAAATGGTGCTAGATCAAATGCTTACCGCCTTAAAATATTGAAACAATTTTTTGGAATCAATATTAATGTATTTTATCTTGGCACCATTGAACTGCAACAAGGGTAAATCTTTTGATGACACAAACCTGAATAATTTACGACATATCAATATGAGAGCAATATAAATATAACGTGTTTGAGCATTTTAAAACATATAAAAAGTTTATTTCTAAACTAATTTTTTCTTGTTTGATGACACTTAATTCTTTCACCGTAGCAATGGATTGTTGTACAAAAATTATTCTGAATGTATCTTTCAATGATAATGCAGATTAATGACGTTGCCAAATTTGATAAAGATTAATTTTTATTTATATGAATTACAAGATGACCAATGAATAAAATATTTTTCACTTGCTTTTCGTCGCTGATCGGCATAAAATATGTGGTCATCTTGAGCTTTTTTGAATATTTCGAACGATGCAACACGTGTTTTGAATATATATAAAACGATTATAAACAAAATTTAAAAAACCGGGTCCAAAAAAATGAAAAAAATTGCTTTTTTCCTCGCATTCAATTTGATCATTTTTTACCACGTTTTTTTATACGACTTCCTCACATTTTTTAAAACTGAGGAAATTCTCAACAAAATCTGGCTTTTTTTAAACCAACAACTTGTTAAAATATTACTACAGTACAACTTTAACAGTAATATTAAGATTACTGTAAGTGAGGAAAATTTTCAGGTGAATCGAATTTCTCCCTTTTTCAAAAAGTGAGGAAAATTGCGAGCTCGCTTTTTTCCTCACTTTTTTTTTCTCTCTTTTTTCAAAAATGGATTCGAACCTTTGCCTTTTTGGTTTGAACGCTTGCGCGTTCTACCATCAAGCCATCGGTGTTAACAGAAAGGAATGGAAAAGTTTGACTCTTATAACTTTGCACTTTTTTGGTGCACGCATTTCATTCTTTTTTTGTTCTTTTTTATGTTTTTTTTGCATTGTGTTAATTTTAAATAAATTACTGTTTTTTTAACTATGAATACACACATTAATCTTAAAAATGCAAGTCAAATTAAAAGTTTTTTTTGCAACATTAACATTTTTATTCATAAAAAATTTTCAAACATAAAAATTCATAAAAAGTTTTGCCATAAATGTTTTAAGCATCGGCGATATTATCTTCTTCATTTGCTTGTTGTCCAGCTTCATTGGATTGTGGTTGTTCTGTCCGTGTTTTAATCAAGTCCTTTAAATTTTCTCCTCCAACAACAGTCACACTTTTGAACATTGATAATTGATTTATCATAAGCTTTGTAACTAAAAATACAGTATTTTAGTTGTTATATGAGTTTTAAACAATTGCTAACCATCATAAGAACATTGATAAATCAAAGCTTTATCAAAATTATCAACCAATTTAAACCATGAATCACATTCATGAAGATTCATAGCTGCTGCTAAAGAACATCGTTTTTCCATTGCTAATTTTGTCAAAAAACGATTTCTTGCTTCTTCGCCACCTTGAGGGGCTCCAGGAATGTAAACAGCAGTTTTCACCAACGATGGAGGTAAATAGTTGCAAATTTTATCTAAAGAATTACCTTTATTACTATAAATTTGCTATGTTGTTTTACCAATAAGCACAGGAGATAGGATGATCACGTCAACAATTGCTGTTGGCTTAACATTTGGGATTTCAGGGGTGGTAGAATTGAAAGCTCCCATTAAAAATAAAACTGCTTGTTTATGGTACTTTTTCAATTGTTGAAGTACGGTAATCTAAATTCTCTTAATTTATGGATTATTTCTGCTGCTAAAACTCACAGATGGGTTTTGTGCAATTATAATATTTTGTTGCGCTAAACTGCCATCATCAATAGTTGAAAGGAATTCCAAACTTTTATTAGCTTCTTTTTCACCGAGATGTTCAATAATATCCGCAGTTAAACCTGTCCAACTGAACTTCTTTGCACTTCTGGTTCGATTATGATTAAATCTTAAAAAAAGTCCAATGTAAAAGTTTTTTCAAAATTTTATAATTGCAGACCTAACTTCACCAAGCAATTGAATAAAATCAGCTGTGCTCATTTCTTTGCCTCCTGTTAATTTATTAATGGCATCAGCTTCTGACTCAAAAGTATGTGAACTTTTCTCACGAAGGTAATCCAATAAATTCGGTTCAATCTTCTTTAAAGCCTACAAACTATCAATTTACATATGAGTTTATACTAAAGCTCCTCAAACCTTTTCAACTTCTTCTTTTGTGCTTTCCCCCAACGTTGAAAGAAGTTCCAAAGATTTTGCAGAATTCTTTTTTACAGCACTCAAAAATGTTTTCCAAAAAACACCACTAAGTTTAAACTGATCAAGTGGCACATCATTATCACATTTCAAAACAAAAAGTTGTTGCATAATATCTGGATCAAGTTTAATAATTTGATTAATAACGACGGGGTATTTATTCGTAAGGAAGCATTGCATCAATTGTGTAAATTCAGCTTCATTCTTTGTAGCAGGGGCATCGATGGCATGCCTTTCCATAATTTTGGCAACAATTTTGGTCTAAATAATAGGTTTTTCAGGTCATATTAATTTTTTAAAAATTACCGTTTGAAGAATAGAATGATCAAAGCTTGTTGAACTATTATATGTTGGAGAAGTTACGATAACCATTTGATCAAAAGTTAAATCTGTGTAGATGGCACAATCAACAGTTTTAATTTGAGTTAAAGCATGCTTTTCATTATATTTTTGCTGAGCTTTATATCGAGCATTTCCATCAAGGATAATATATTTTGAGGACGAGGAAGGTTTAAGTACAATAAAGGTAGTACTATTGAAATCGAAAGCACCTTCTTCCATTTTAGCAAACAATGCTTCAACATTTTCGGCAGAAGCTGTACGAATGCGTTCGCTGCTTATAAGATCTTCCATAGAAATAAAACGTCGTTCAGGAACCGGTAAAGTCTTCCGTTCAGTATCAGTTCCTTCACTTTTGGATAACAGAGGGAAAAAACTTACTGATACGCTCAAGTTTGTTTGTGGGTTGAATGTTGCCTTGGTACACAAAAAATGTGAGCCCTGGATTGTTTTTGAGGGTATACTTATTTTAAATTTTCAGCTGGTGAAACTGAAGGTCAAATTCATTGTTATTGGAATCCAGATCAATGTTTTGCTGCAAATGCAAATGCAACTGCATCTCAACTTTTTTATACCATTAGCCAATGTGATGTTATTCCAAGCCAAATTGCCATTCAATTAGATAATTGTGCCGTTAATCGAAATTATACTGTTTTTGGGGCATTTGGATTATTATTAAAATGGGTACCAGCAATAACTAAAGTAAATTTAAATTTTTTAATTTAAAATACGTGAACATTTATCATTACAGGTTTACATTTGCACAGATGAAGTGGGCCATACCCACAATGATGTTGATCAAAAATTTGGGGTATTGGCTAAAATTTTATAAAGAACTGAGATTTACTCTCCCCAAGGTAATTGTTTTTTTGCGAAACGTTTTTAAATACAACAAAAACCAAATTCAGGTTATCTTAAACTTGCTGAAGAAAATCTTCATGGAGTCAGGAGTAACGTTCTTATTCCAGCAGTCTATGATTTTGAAAGTATCGTCAGTCCTATTAATGATCCCCATGGTAAAATCAAGGCCAATCATTTCTTTGAACTTTCAAGAAACGCAGATGACAAAGTTATTGTAAAAATTGCTCGTTTCACAAGATCAAAAGAATTTTTGACCAATGATTCAGAATCCGATGATTCATCAGCCTTTTTAATTTTTAAAGTAAGTTGCAATATTCGTCAAAATATTGGCATTCATTTATATTATTAAGGAAGATCCTGACTTGGAAAAGTTCCCAGCAGTAATCCCACCAAAAAAACTTGATAGAGAAAAATATGCAAATTTGCTTAAATGTGTCAAGGGTACAATTCCTGTTGATGGATACAAAGAACTTGCTGCTTTTCCCAATCTTTACGATAGTCAACCACCAGCAGAAGAATTCAATGTTCTTCTTGATCGTATAAGAAGCAAAGCAGTTAGAATCCCAGAAAAACCACAAATTTCTGATGACCCGGATAATGAAAAGATGAATGCTTTTTTGAAAAGCAGCGAAGTTCAAAAGATTTGGGAATCATCAGAATTTTCAATCTCGGCCAATTCCACCAAAAAAGCAACACCTAAACCCAGGAAAAGGAAAGCCTCAACAACTGTCAATGAAATTGAAGAGAATCCACAAAGTTCAACCGTAACCCCAAAACTTCCTGCACCAAGAAAAATCATTAAAGCTTCCAAAAAAGGACCGAAATCTCCAGCAACTACAACTGTTGATGCAACAAAAGCAGCGGAAGAAACACCAAAACGTGGAAGAGGAAGACCGCGTAAAGTTTAATTTTTATAGAAAAATGTTGAAACTTTTGTTGATTGAATGTTTTTGTTTGAAAAACTTTTTTATAAATAAAAATGTTAATGTTGCAAAAAAAACTTTAATTTTGATTTGCATTTTAAAGATAAATATGTGTATTCATAGTTAAAAAAACAGTAATTTATTTAAAATTAACACAATGCAAAAAAAAGCATAAAAAAAGAACAAAAAAAGAATGAAATGCGTGCACCAAAAAAGTTCAAAGTTATAAGAGTCAAACTTTTCCATTCCTTTCTGTTAACACCGATGGCTTGATGGTAGAACGCGCAAGCGTTCAAACCAAAAAGGCAAAGGTTCGAATCCATTTTTGAAAAAAGAGAGAAAAAAAGTGAGGAAAAAAGCGAGCTCGCAATTTTCCTCACTTTTTGAAAAAGGGAGAAATTCGATTCACCTGAAAATTTTCCTCACTTACAGTAATCTTAATATTACTGTTAAAGTTGTACTGTAGTAATATTTTAACATTTACAAATCTTAGTAATAAAAAATTAAACACTTTTCTTCAGTGAAAAACGGCAAAATTTTGATGTGTTTTCCTCGGCTCCGAAAAAAGTGAGGAAAAATAACCAAAATTAACTAACTTTCAAAAATTGTGAGGAAAAAAGCAATTTTTTTCATTTTTTTAGACCCGGTTTTTTAAATTTTGTTTATAATCGTTTTATATTCTAATAATTTTTTTAAATGTTTTTTATATCAAAATATCCGTTTTTATAGGAATTTCTAATTAAACATCAATTTCATTAGTGATGTTTATTTAAAACAAAAATTATCTCGATATTTTTATAAAACTATCTGTTTTTGTTTTTTTGGTTTAAATTAAATATTCAAAGAATAAAAAACGATGAGAGCTCATTTTTAAGCATCAAAAAATAATTTTGGAAATCAAAGAAAAAATACAAGGATCGAACTATAAAAAATAAAGTTTGTTTTTTTTGGTGATTGCGTTGGCAAAAAAAATATTTCAACTTTTGCCTTTCAAATGTGCGAAAGAAAAGTCTTCTTAATAATTTTTGAATATTTAAAACATTTTTACCGCTAAAACTAAGAGTAATAAAGAGCTTTATAAAATATCTTTTAATAATTATTTCTTAAATTTGCATAAAATCTATCTATTAAAGCATTGCTTTTGCTTTAATAATGGAAGTAAAAAATTGATGTAAACTATCTAATAAAAATGTATTAGTATCTCTCACTGTAACAATTAGCATAATTAGCATAAACAAAAATACATACAATGCGTTTTTTCTTTGCTGATTGAACTTTCATGCTTGAATAAATTGATTAAAACTACTTTGTTTAACATGGAATCTATCACTTACCTCGTACTCATCAACATGAAGAAAATGTTGAATGTTAAAAAAGACAATTAAGGTAAAGCTCTATCATCTCTTACAATTTTACCAAAAAATGAACTCACACGAATGTACAACCGTATCCTTATTTGTTCCACAAACAATAGGTAGAAAATGTTTGACGAATCAGTTTTGATTTTTCACTTCAGTTCTGAGACTTTCAAAGACATCAAAAAACATACTTTAAACTTTATACAAAAAAATACGTCAAAAAAAAGAAAATTACAATTGTTTTCAGATAAATCTGTACTTTAATTGTTTCAATAATTTATTGTGTTTTTTTCCAGGTATCCACAAATTTTTGTTATTCAAATAAAACGGATTAATTTTTTTAATTCTAAAGCTGGATCAATCATATAAATTTATCCGTTGATAACACTTTCTTCTTTTTTTTGATTAAAATAAAATATTCAAAGAATAAGAAAAAACTGCATTTTAAAGCACCAAAAAATTAAGTGAAAGAAACAGAAAAAACACAGAAATGAAACTTTAAAAAATGTAGTTTATTCCACATTTTTCATTGATTCTTAATGTTTAAATTTACTTCAACTATTTCATTTCTATTTTGAGTGCAAAAATTTCCTTACTAATTTTTTGAATATTTAAAACATTTTTATGCTAAAAAAATGATAGTCAAATACTTTTTTTTAAAAAGCTTTCTTTTAACTATTAATAGGAATCGTTCAAAGATGCATATTTGAAGTAAATTTATAAATGAATACTTGCAAAAAAAACATCATGAATCAATAAAAATTAAGAATTCTGTTGATTATGCCGTCAGTTCATGGATAACAAAAAGTCCTCCTCAAAAAGTAAACATGAACTATGTCTTTTAAGAAAAAAAACTCAGATATTTGATCTGTGACACTCGATTTAATGGTAAAAAATTATGTTGGAGTCAAAAGTTTAACTTGAAATATGTTTGATATTTCATTTTCTGCGTTTATGTACATAAAAGGAAATCCTTGTATTCCGAACACCAATCATTTCAATAGTAGTAATAATAATATTTTATACATTCTTGCAAAGTTGATACAAAAATTTACAGATAGAAAAAGACAGATAAAAATAAAAAATAAATATTAAAAAGATCAAAAAATGTGTAACTGTTGATGAGAGGGTTGTAAAATGAAAAACAAAAATTAAAACTACCCTTTTTAAAAGCTTGGTAGTAGCAAAGTTTTGAAAATTACATATTTTTACAACTTCTGAATATTGTTATGTTTCTTGTATTTTCTGACCGCCATTACACGTTTTAGGTCTGAAAAAAGCACTCAAGTACTGTTTATTGCCCTTTAAAACCTAGGTATGACTTTTTTCATGATAATTATAACCAAAAGTTACACTGAAAAAAATGTAGGTGAATTTATACGCCAAAATAAGGGCAAATTCTAACCTAAAAAGGCGCAAAAAATGGCGACTCCTATTTACAGTGGGTGCAAATAGTCCTTTACAGACAAGAGTAGATTTCACCCTATTTATAGGTGTAAAATGAAACCTCAGTTAGTAGTAAATTTGCACCCATAAATATGGTACAAAGGAGTCTATCTCAAGTGCACATAAGACCTTTCCTGTTGAGACAAACGTGCTAATATTATTGCCTTTGCAATCCCACTTAATACCCAAAATTTATTTCAACCTTTACACATCCCAAAACCGGGTGGGCAAGGTTTGCCGTACCGGTACTCCGGGATAAGCCCATTGCACCGGCACGTGCACCAGAACGTGCTACCCTTTTTTCTCCAATTAATAATACCATAATTGGTATTTCCTTGTAAAAGGAAAGAGAAAAAATTTGTTGGGTAAGAAACCGTTTTAGTTTCATTTATCTTTTTTTGCAGATGGAATGCAACATGAGGGATACCAGGATGGCAGACTGCACAAGAGACACTCTCTCTCTACAGAGAAATAAAATGTTAAAATATGGTGTAAGCTACACCCGTAAATAAAAGGTGTAAAATATATGACATTAAAAAAAGGTGACAATCTACGCTTACTTCCTAGGAGCAAATGTTCAAGTACACCTAACGTAGGTGTAATTTTTCCCCTGTCCAAAACCAGAGTAGGCTCTTCATTTGCACCCCTTTTTTTCAGTGTAAAAAGCGAAACTAAAATGTAATGATAGGTTATTCATAAAAAAAAGGTTAACCGCAATCGCGGAAGTCTTTAATTATTATTTAATAGTAAATGTGTCAAATGTGTTTGAAAAAAGTAAGAAATTTTAGCGCCTACAGCATGCCTAGTAATTTTAATATTTTTGTGGTAAATTGAAGGTTGTAAAACTCCTCCTTAAAAAATTTGCATTAAGTAGTACTTTTCGAAAAGGAAAAAACCGTTTGGCATTTGAAATATTTAAAAAAGTGAAAAAATAAAAAAAAGTAGTTTTGGTGTGAAAAAAAGTATCTAATATATTATACTGTAAAAAATGATCGCCAACGCCACTGAAATTTTGAAAGAATTGAATGCTAATACTTCGTGGTATCGATTACATTCAAGCTTCAGTGATCCAATGTATCAGAGACAACTGCTTTTCAAATCGAAAACTCTTATAAGTGCAATTCCGAAAACAAATTTTACATTAAATTATGATTTGGGGAATGTCATTGCTAAGGCAGCAATCCCAAAATGGGGGTCAATTCCATGTTTTGTGGCTGAAAAAGAAGCTTATATGGATTCTTCACTTTCATGTACATTATTCCAGCTACCTTTTGTCCTTGAAAATATTTATTTTGCTTATATTTGTTCAATCGTAATTATTCCAATTATGCTAATTTCACTTTTTGGAAAGATACAAGAGAGTTATCGATGGTTTCTATTAAATCAAGCATTGTGGGATGCATTTACCTGTTATTCATTTATCTGTGAAAAACCTTCTGTTCTTTCATGGTCTGGAACAACTTATGCAAAATATACTACATGCTTTTATAGTGCTACAACATCCAATCCATTGTTGGATGTATTATTTACTCTCATAAAAGGATCTTTTCGGAATGCCCCATATATTCCATTGTTTTTGTTAGCCTTTTCACGATGCATTTCATTATATTTTCCAAAATTCTATCAAAGACATAATCAATCTTGGAAAGTGATTACATTCATCGTAATTTTTGATGTTGCAGCAATATTTTTTAGCAGCTGCCTAAAACTATATACAAAATGTTTAAATTATATCCTATCTATTGCCCATCAAAATTGCTTTAAAAATTTTTGCCCAGAATATACCAATTATACGGCGGAATTTACAGAGTGCATCAGAAAAAATGAAAAATGTTTTCAATGCTCTAATGAATGGTCCCTTTGGTCCGATAACCTTCATGTCGGAGATCGATTCTTTTTTATTTCGGTTACCCCTGCAATGATTTGTCTTGTATTGTTTTGTGTAACTGCATTATTTATTAAAATTTCTGTTCAACTAAAATACCAATTAAAACACAATCGTACTGCATTTTTAAAGACTTCGAAAATTGCTGTAGTCATTTTTATTCAAACTTTTACATTAGCTATTTATTTATTACTTGTCATCTTTCAGCAATATTTATTGACTTCCGGATTTTATCCTTATTTTTATGATTCAAGAATATTTCAATCGATATCGTATACTTCTTTCTTGCTACAAAATGTTGCAACAACAACTTCCTTTAATATCATGAGAATATTCTTTGATTCTTTTATTGTTTTAACAGTCTTGTCAGGATTTCGAAAACGATTGCTTAAATTTTTTGTCTTTTTCTTCACATTTTACAAAAATCCAATTTTTGTTACCTCCGGTGCTTTTCGAAAAAGCCACCGTACTATTGCAGTGTCAACGGCTTCAATAAAAAAGCATCCAAATGTATTCTTAAAACCTTCACCTTTAAAATAATGTATATTTTTTTGTTCATAAAAAAGTTGTAAATATCTGAATGCTACTGAGTAATTGAAATAAAGAACTGTATAGAAATTTTACAAAGCAAAACAGTAAAAAGACAAAGAAAATAATTACAAAACAGTTTTAAAGGAAGCGTCCCAGTTAAAGGGAGTGACAAGCAAAAAATCACTCGTCGTCTTTTAATATCAATAAATTTAGTTAATATTTTCTTAATTATTTTTTGTAACCCAGAAAGTGGTGTCCCCTTAGGCATGACCGAGGGACGACTAGTCCCCCCAGGTCCCAGTCCCGTCTAGTCCATTTGTGGGGACGGGACTCGATTTTTTCAGATATTTGATCTGTGACACTCGATTTAATGGTAAAAAATTATGTTGGAGTCAAAAGTTTAACTTGAAATATGTTTGATATTTCATTTTCTGCGTTTATGTACATAAAAGGAAATCCTTGTATTCCGAACACCAATCATTTCAATAGTAGTAATAATAATATTTTATACATTCTTGCAAAGTTGATACAAAAATTTACAGATAGAAAAAGACAGATAAAAATAAAAAATAAATATTAAAAAGATCAAAAAATGTGTAACTGTTGATGAGAGGGTTGTAAAATGAAAAACAAAAATTAAAACTACCCTTTTTAAAAGCTTGGTAGTAGCAAAGTTTTGAAAATTACATATTTTTACAACTTCTGAATATTGTTATGTTTCTTGTATTTTCTGACCGCCATTACACGTTTTAGGTCTGAAAAAAGCACTCAAGTACTGTTTATTGCCCTTTAAAACCTAGGTATGACTTTTTTCATGATAATTATAACCAAAAGTTACACTGAAAAAAATGTAGGTGAATTTATACGCCAAAATAAGGGCAAATTCTAACCTAAAAAGGCGCAAAAAATGGCGACTCCTATTTACAGTGGGTGCAAATAGTCCTTTACAGACAAGAGTAGATTTCACCCTATTTATAGGTGTAAAATGAAACCTCAGTTAGTAGTAAATTTGCACCCATAAATATGGTACAAAGGAGTCTATCTCAAGTGCACATAAGACCTTTCCTGTTGAGACAAACGTGCTAATATTATTGCCTTTGCAATCCCACTTAATACCCAAAATTTATTTCAACCTTTACACATCCCAAAACCGGGTGGGCAAGGTTTGCCGTACCGGTACTCCGGGATAAGCCCATTGCACCGGCACGTGCACCAGAACGTGCTACCCTTTTTTCTCCAATTAATAATACCATAATTGGTATTTCCTTGTAAAAGGAAAGAGAAAAAATTTGTTGGGTAAGAAACCGTTTTAGTTTCATTTATCTTTTTTTGCAGATGGAATGCAACATGAGGGATACCAGGATGGCAGACTGCACAAGAGACACTCTCTCTCTACAGAGAAATAAAATGTTAAAATATGGTGTAAGCTACACCCGTAAATAAAAGGTGTAAAATATATGACATTAAAAAAAGGTGACAATCTACGCTTACTTCCTAGGAGCAAATGTTCAAGTACACCTAACGTAGGTGTAATTTTTCCCCTGTCCAAAACCAGAGTAGGCTCTTCATTTGCACCCCTTTTTTTCAGTGTAAAAAGCGAAACTAAAATGTAATGATAGGTTATTCATAAAAAAAAGGTTAACCGCAATCGCGGAAGTCTTTAATTATTATTTAATAGTAAATGTGTCAAATGTGTTTGAAAAAAGTAAGAAATTTTAGCGCCTACAGCATGCCTAGTAATTTTAATATTTTTGTGGTAAATTGAAGGTTGTAAAACTCCTCCTTAAAAAATTTGCATTAAGTAGTACTTTTCGAAAAGGAAAAAACCGTTTGGCATTTGAAATATTTAAAAAAGTGAAAAAATAAAAAAAAGTAGTTTTGGTGTGAAAAAAAGTATCTAATATATTATACTGTAAAAAATGATCGCCAACGCCACTGAAATTTTGAAAGAATTGAATGCTAATACTTCGTGGTATCGATTACATTCAAGCTTCAGTGATCCAATGTATCAGAGACAACTGCTTTTCAAATCGGAAACTCTTATAAGTGCAATTCCGAAAACAAATTTTACATTAAATTATGATTTGGGGAATGTCATTGCTAAGGCAGCAATCCCAAAATGGGGGTCAATTCCATGTTTTGTGGCTGAAAAAGAAGCTTATATGGATTCTTCACTTTCATGTACATTATTCCAGCTACCTTTTGTCCTTGAAAATATTTATTTTGCTTATATTTGTTCAATCGTAATTATTCCAATTATGCTAATTTCACTTTTTGGAAAGATACAAGAGAGTTATCGATGGTTTCTATTAAATCAAGCATTGTGGGATGCATTTACCTGTTATTCATTTATCTGTGAAAAACCTTCTGTTCTTTCATGGTCTGGAACAACTTATGCAAAATATACTACATGCTTTTATAGTGCTACAACATCCAATCCATTGTTGGATGTATTATTTACTCTCATAAAAGGATCTTTTCGGAATGCCCCATATATTCCATTGTTTTTGTTAGCCTTTTCACGATGCATTTCATTATATTTTCCAAAATTCTATCAAAGACATAATCAATCTTGGAAAGTGATTACATTCATCGTAATTTTTGATGTTGCAGCAATATTTTTTAGCAGCTGCCTAAAACTATATACAAAATGTTTAAATTATATCCTATCTATTGCCCATCAAAATTGCTTTAAAAATTTTTGCCCAGAATATACCAATTATACGGCGGAATTTACAGAGTGCATCAGAAAAAATGAAAAATGTTTTCAATGCTCTAATGAATGGTCCCTTTGGTCCGATAACCTTCATGTCGGAGATCGATTCTTTTTTATTTCGGTTACCCCTGCAATGATTTGTCTTGTATTGTTTTGTGTAACTGCATTATTTATTAAAATTTCTGTTCAACTAAAATACCAATTAAAACACAATCGTACTGCATTTTTAAAGACTTCGAAAATTGCTGTAGTCATTTTTATTCAAACTTTTACATTAGCTATTTATTTATTACTTGTCATCTTTCAGCAATATTTATTGACTTCCGGATTTTATCCTTATTTTTATGATTCAAGAATATTTCAATCGATATCGTATACTTCTTTCTTGCTACAAAATGTTGCAACAACAACTTCCTTTAATATCATGAGAATATTCTTTGATTCTTTTATTGTTTTAACAGTCTTGTCAGGATTTCGAAAACGATTGCTTAAATTTTTTGTCTTTTTCTTCACATTTTACAAAAATCCAATTTTTGTTACCTCCGGTGCTTTTCGAAAAAGCCACCGTACTATTGCAGTGTCAACGGCTTCAATAAAAAAGCATCCAAATGTATTCTTAAAACCTTCACCTTTAAAATAATGTATATTTTTTTGTTCATAAAAAAGTTGTAAATATCTGAATGCTACTGAGTAATTGAAATAAAGAACTGTATAGAAATTTTACAAAGCAAAACAGTAAAAAGACAAAGAAAATAATTACAAAACAGTTTTAAAGGAAGCGTCCCAGTTAAAGGGAGTGACAAGCAAAAAATCACTCGTCGTCTTTTAATATCAATAAATTTAGTTAATATTTTCTTAATTATTTTTTGTAACCCAGAAAGTGGTGTCCCCTTAGGCATGACCGAGGGACGACTAGTCCCCCCAGGTCCCAGTCCCGTCTAGTCCATTTGTGGGGACGGGACTCGATTTTTTCTAATTGAAAAAAATTTGCAAGGGGGTATTTTTGAGAAAAAATGTCTTTGTCTGGGGGATGGAACCCGGGCAGGATCACATTTTAGTCTTGTCCCGGGACGGAATGGGACTTGAAAAATGGTCCCTCACTCATTCCTATCTCCACTTCAAAAATAGCATGCTGTTTATAATGATTGTTGGTACTGTTCTCGTTTTCGCCCCCCCCCCCCCCCCTCTCCTTCTCTTTCAATTTTTTCATTTTCTCTTCTTCGGTTATTCGAACTTTTTATAATGATTGTTGGTACTGTTCTCGTTTTCGCCCCCCCCCCCCCCTCTCCTTCTCTTTCAATTTTTTTTTTTTTTGTCAAATGTGTTTGAAAAAAGTAAGAAATTTTAGCGCCTACAGCATGCCTAGTAATTTTAATATTTTTGTGGTAAATTGAAGGTTGTAAAACTCCTCCTTAAAAAATTTGCATTAAGTAGTACTTTTCGAAAAGGAAAAAACCGTTTGGCATTTGAAATATTTAAAAAAGTGAAAAAATAAAAAAAAGTAGTTTTGGTGTGAAAAAAAGTATCTAATATATTATACTGTAAAAAATGATCGCCAACGCCACTGAAATTTTGAAAGAATTGAATGCTAATACTTCGTGGTATCGATTACATTCAAGCTTCAGTGATCCAATGTATCAGAGACAACTGCTTTTCAAATCGGAAACTCTTATAAGTGCAATTCCGAAAACAAATTTTACATTAAATTATGATTTGGGGAATGTCATTGCTAAGGCAGCAATCCCAAAATGGGGGTCAATTCCATGTTTTGTGGCTGAAAAAGAAGCTTATATGGATTCTTCACTTTCATGTACATTATTCCAGCTACCTTTTGTCCTTGAAAATATTTATTTTGCTTATATTTGTTCAATCGTAATTATTCCAATTATGCTAATTTCACTTTTTGGAAAGATACAAGAGAGTTATCGATGGTTTCTATTAAATCAAGCATTGTGGGATGCATTTACCTGTTATTCATTTATCTGTGAAAAACCTTCTGTTCTTTCATGGTCTGGAACAACTTATGCAAAATATACTACATGCTTTTATAGTGCTACAACATCCAATCCATTGTTGGATGTATTATTTACTCTCATAAAAGGATCTTTTCGGAATGCCCCATATATTCCATTGTTTTTGTTAGCCTTTTCACGATGCATTTCATTATATTTTCCAAAATTCTATCAAAGACATAATCAATCTTGGAAAGTGATTACATTCATCGTAATTTTTGATGTTGCAGCAATGCATACAAAGAAAATAATTACAAAACAGTTTTAAAGGAAGCGTCCCAGTTAAAGGGAGTGACAAGCAAAAAATCACTCGTCGTCTTTTAATATCAATAAATTTAGTTAATATTTTCTTAATTATTTTTTGTAACCCAGAAAGTGGTGTCCCCTTAGGCATGACCGAGGGACGACTAGTCCCCCCAGGTCCCAGTCCCGTCTAGTCCATTTGTGGGGACGGGACTCGATTTTTTCTAATTGAAAAAAATTTGCAAGGGGGTATTTTTGAGAAAAAATGTCTTTGTCTGGGGGATGGAACCCGGGCAGGACCACATTTTAGTCTTGTCCCGGGACGGAATGGGACTTGAAAAATGGTCCCTCACTCATTCCTATCTCCACTTCAAAAATAGCATGCTGTTTATAATGATTGTTGGAAACTAAAATGTAATGATAGGTTATTCATAAAAAAAAGGTTAACCGCAATCGCGGAAGTCTTTAATTATTATTTAATAGTAAATGTGTCAAATGTGTTTGAAAAAAGTAAGAAATTTTAGCGCCTACAGCATGCCTAGTAATTTTAATATTTTTGTGGTAAATTGAAGGTTGTAAAACTCCTCCTTAAAAAATTTGCATTAAGTAGTACTTTTCGAAAAGGAAAAAACCGTTTGGCATTTGAAATATTTAAAAAAGTGAAAAAATAAAAAAAAGTAGTTTTGGTGTGAAAAAAAGTATCTAATATATTATACTGTAAAAAATGATCGCCAACGCCACTGAAATTTTGAAAGAATTGAATGCTAATACTTCGTGGTATCGATTACATTCAAGCTTCAGTGATCCAATGTATCAGAGACAACTGCTTTTCAAATCGGAAACTCTTATAAGTGCAATTCCGAAAACAAATTTTACATTAAATTATGATTTGGGGAATGTCATTGCTAAGGCAGCAATCCCAAAATGGGGGTCAATTCCATGTTTTGTGGCTGAAAAAGAAGCTTATATGGATTCTTCACTTTCATGTACATTATTCCAGCTACCTTTTGTCCTTGAAAATATTTATTTTGCTTATATTTGTTCAATCGTAATTATTCCAATTATGCTAATTTCACTTTTTGGAAAGATACAAGAGAGTTATCGATGGTTTCTATTAAATCAAGCATTGTGGGATGCATTTACCTGTTATTCATTTATCTGTGAAAAACCTTCTGTTCTTTCATGGTCTGGAACAACTTATGCAAAATATACTACATGCTTTTATAGTGCTACAACATCCAATCCATTGTTGGATGTATTATTTACTCTCATAAAAGGATCTTTTCGGAATGCCCCATATATTCCATTGTTTTTGTTAGCCTTTTCACGATGCATTTCATTATATTTTCCAAAATTCTATCAAAGACATAATCAATCTTGGAAAGTGATTACATTCATCGTAATTTTTGATGTTGCAGCAATATTTTTTAGCAGCTGCCTAAAACTATATACAAAATGTTTAAATTATATCCTATCTATTGCCCATCAAAATTGCTTTAAAAATTTTTGCCCAGAATATACCAATTATACGGCGGAATTTACAGAGTGCATCAGAAAAAATGAAAAATGTTTTCAATGCTCTAATGAATGGTCCCTTTGGTCCGATAACCTTCATGTCGGAGATCGATTCTTTTTTATTTCGGTTACCCCTGCAATGATTTGTCTTGTATTGTTTTGTGTAACTGCATTATTTATTAAAATTTCTGTTCAACTAAAATACCAATTAAAACACAATCGTACTGCATTTTTAAAGACTTCGAAAATTGCTGTAGTCATTTTTATTCAAACTTTTACATTAGCTATTTATTTATTACTTGTCATCTTTCAGCAATATTTATTGACTTCCGGATTTTATCCTTATTTTTATGATTCAAGAATATTTCAATCGATATCGTATACTTCTTTCTTGCTACAAAATGTTGCAACAACAACTTCCTTTAATATCATGAGAATATTCTTTGATTCTTTTATTGTTTTAACAGTCTTGTCAGGATTTCGAAAACGATTGCTTAAATTTTTTGTCTTTTTCTTCACATTTTACAAAAATCCAATTTTTGTTACCTCCGGTGCTTTTCGAAAAAGCCACCGTACTATTGCAGTGTCAACGGCTTCAATAAAAAAGCATCCAAATGTATTCTTAAAACCTTCACCTTTAAAATAATGTATATTTTTTTGTTCATAAAAAAGTTGTAAATATCTGAATGCTACTGAGTAATTGAAATAAAGAACTGTATAGAAATTTTACAAAGCAAAACAGTAAAAAGACAAAGAAAATAATTACAAAACAGTTTTAAAGGAAGCGTCCCAGTTAAAGGGAGTGACAAGCAAAAAATCACTCGTCGTCTTTTAATATCAATAAATTTAGTTAATATTTTCTTAATTATTTTTTGTAACCCAGAAAGTGGTGTCCCCTTAGGCATGACCGAGGGACGACTAGTCCCCCCAGGTCCCAGTCCCGTCTAGTCCATTTGTGGGGACGGGACTCGATTTTTTCAGATATTTGATCTGTGACACTCGATTTAATGGTAAAAAATTATGTTGGAGTCAAAAGTTTAACTTGAAATATGTTTGATATTTCATTTTCTGCGTTTATGTACATAAAAGGAAATCCTTGTATTCCGAACACCAATCATTTCAATAGTAGTAATAATAATATTTTATACATTCTTGCAAAGTTGATACAAAAATTTACAGATAGAAAAAGACAGATAAAAATAAAAAATAAATATTAAAAAGATCAAAAAATGTGTAACTGTTGATGAGAGGGTTGTAAAATGAAAAACAAAAATTAAAACTACCCTTTTTAAAAGCTTGGTAGTAGCAAAGTTTTGAAAATTACATATTTTTACAACTTCTGAATATTGTTATGTTTCTTGTATTTTCTGACCGCCATTACACGTTTTAGGTCTGAAAAAAGCACTCAAGTACTGTTTATTGCCCTTTAAAACCTAGGTATGACTTTTTTCATGATAATTATAACCAAAAGTTACACTGAAAAAAATGTAGGTGAATTTATACGCCAAAATAAGGGCAAATTCTAACCTAAAAAGGCGCAAAAAATGGCGACTCCTATTTACAGTGGGTGCAAATAGTCCTTTACAGACAAGAGTAGATTTCACCCTATTTATAGGTGTAAAATGAAACCTCAGTTAGTAGTAAATTTGCACCCATAAATATGGTACAAAGGAGTCTATCTCAAGTGCACATAAGACCTTTCCTGTTGAGACAAACGTGCTAATATTATTGCCTTTGCAATCCCACTTAATACCCAAAATTTATTTCAACCTTTACACATCCCAAAACCGGGTGGGCAAGGTTTGCCGTACCGGTACTCCGGGATAAGCCCATTGCACCGGCACGTGCACCAGAACGTGCTACCCTTTTTTCTCCAATTAATAATACCATAATTGGTATTTCCTTGTAAAAGGAAAGAGAAAAAATTTGTTGGGTAAGAAACCGTTTTAGTTTCATTTATCTTTTTTTGCAGATGGAATGCAACATGAGGGATACCAGGATGGCAGACTGCACAAGAGACACTCTCTCTCTACAGAGAAATAAAATGTTAAAATATGGTGTAAGCTACACCCGTAAATAAAAGGTGTAAAATATATGACATTAAAAAAAGGTGACAATCTACGCTTACTTCCTAGGAGCAAATGTTCAAGTACACCTAACGTAGGTGTAATTTTTCCCCTGTCCAAAACCAGAGTAGGCTCTTCATTTGCACCCCTTTTTTTCAGTGTAAAAAGCGAAACTAAAATGTAATGATAGGTTATTCATAAAAAAAAGGTTAACCGCAATCGCGGAAGTCTTTAATTATTATTTAATAGTAAATGTGTCAAATGTGTTTGAAAAAAGTAAGAAATTTTAGCGCCTACAGCATGCCTAGTAATTTTAATATTTTTGTGGTAAATTGAAGGTTGTAAAACTCCTCCTTAAAAAATTTGCATTAAGTAGTACTTTTCGAAAAGGAAAAAACCGTTTGGCATTTGAAATATTTAAAAAAGTGAAAAAATAAAAAAAAGTAGTTTTGGTGTGAAAAAAAGTATCTAATATATTATACTGTAAAAAATGATCGCCAACGCCACTGAAATTTTGAAAGAATTGAATGCTAATACTTCGTGGTATCGATTACATTCAAGCTTCAGTGATCCAATGTATCAGAGACAACTGCTTTTCAAATCGGAAACTCTTATAAGTGCAATTCCGAAAACAAATTTTACATTAAATTATGATTTGGGGAATGTCATTGCTAAGGCAGCAATCCCAAAATGGGGGTCAATTCCATGTTTTGTGGCTGAAAAAGAAGCTTATATGGATTCTTCACTTTCATGTACATTATTCCAGCTACCTTTTGTCCTTGAAAATATTTATTTTGCTTATATTTGTTCAATCGTAATTATTCCAATTATGCTAATTTCACTTTTTGGAAAGATACAAGAGAGTTATCGATGGTTTCTATTAAATCAAGCATTGTGGGATGCATTTACCTGTTATTCATTTATCTGTGAAAAACCTTCTGTTCTTTCATGGTCTGGAACAACTTATGCAAAATATACTACATGCTTTTATAGTGCTACAACATCCAATCCATTGTTGGATGTATTATTTACTCTCATAAAAGGATCTTTTCGGAATGCCCCATATATTCCATTGTTTTTGTTAGCCTTTTCACGATGCATTTCATTATATTTTCCAAAATTCTATCAAAGACATAATCAATCTTGGAAAGTGATTACATTCATCGTAATTTTTGATGTTGCAGCAATATTTTTTAGCAGCTGCCTAAAACTATATACAAAATGTTTAAATTATATCCTATCTATTGCCCATCAAAATTGCTTTAAAAATTTTTGCCCAGAATATACCAATTATACGGCGGAATTTACAGAGTGCATCAGAAAAAATGAAAAATGTTTTCAATGCTCTAATGAATGGTCCCTTTGGTCCGATAACCTTCATGTCGGAGATCGATTCTTTTTTATTTCGGTTACCCCTGCAATGATTTGTCTTGTATTGTTTTGTGTAACTGCATTATTTATTAAAATTTCTGTTCAACTAAAATACCAATTAAAACACAATCGTACTGCATTTTTAAAGACTTCGAAAATTGCTGTAGTCATTTTTATTCAAACTTTTACATTAGCTATTTATTTATTACTTGTCATCTTTCAGCAATATTTATTGACTTCCGGATTTTATCCTTATTTTTATGATTCAAGAATATTTCAATCGATATCGTATACTTCTTTCTTGCTACAAAATGTTGCAACAACAACTTCCTTTAATATCATGAGAATATTCTTTGATTCTTTTATTGTTTTAACAGTCTTGTCAGGATTTCGAAAACGATTGCTTAAATTTTTTGTCTTTTTCTTCACATTTTACAAAAATCCAATTTTTGTTACCTCCGGTGCTTTTCGAAAAAGCCACCGTACTATTGCAGTGTCAACGGCTTCAATAAAAAAGCATCCAAATGTATTCTTAAAACCTTCACCTTTAAAATAATGTATATTTTTTTGTTCATAAAAAAGTTGTAAATATCTGAATGCTACTGAGTAATTGAAATAAAGAACTGTATAGAAATTTTACAAAGCAAAACAGTAAAAAGACAAAGAAAATAATTACAAAACAGTTTTAAAGGAAGCGTCCCAGTTAAAGGGAGTGACAAGCAAAAAATCACTCGTCGTCTTTTAATATCAATAAATTTAGTTAATATTTTCTTAATTATTTTTTGTAACCCAGAAAGTGGTGTCCCCTTAGGCATGACCGAGGGACGACTAGTCCCCCCAGGTCCCAGTCCCGTCTAGTCCATTTGTGGGGACGGGACTCGATTTTTTCTAATTGAAAAAAATTTGCAAGGGGGTATTTTTGAGAAAAAATGTCTTTGTCTGGGGGATGGAACCCGGGCAGGATCACATTTTAGTCTTGTCCCGGGACGGAATGGGACTTGAAAAATGGTCCCTCACTCATTCCTATCTCCACTTCAAAAATAGCATGCTGTTTATAATGATTGTTGGTACTGTTCTCGTTTTCGCCCCCCCCCCCCTCTCCTTCTCTTTCAATTTTTTCATTTTCTCTTCTTCGGTTATTCGAACTTTTTATAATGATTGTTGGTACTGTTCTCGTTTTCGCCCCCCCCCCCCCCCTCTCCTTCTCTTTCAATTTTTTTTTTTTTTGTCAAATGTGTTTGAAAAAAGTAAGAAATTTTAGCGCCTACAGCATGCCTAGTAATTTTAATATTTTTGTGGTAAATTGAAGGTTGTAAAACTCCTCCTTAAAAAATTTGCATTAAGTAGTACTTTTCGAAAAGGAAAAAACCGTTTGGCATTTGAAATATTTAAAAAAGTGAAAAAATAAAAAAAAGTAGTTTTGGTGTGAAAAAAAGTATCTAATATATTATACTGTAAAAAATGATCGCCAACGCCACTGAAATTTTGAAAGAATTGAATGCTAATACTTCGTGGTATCGATTACATTCAAGCTTCAGTGATCCAATGTATCAGAGACAACTGCTTTTCAAATCGGAAACTCTTATAAGTGCAATTCCGAAAACAAATTTTACATTAAATTATGATTTGGGGAATGTCATTGCTAAGGCAGCAATCCCAAAATGGGGGTCAATTCCATGTTTTGTGGCTGAAAAAGAAGCTTATATGGATTCTTCACTTTCATGTACATTATTCCAGCTACCTTTTGTCCTTGAAAATATTTATTTTGCTTATATTTGTTCAATCGTAATTATTCCAATTATGCTAATTTCACTTTTTGGAAAGATACAAGAGAGTTATCGATGGTTTCTATTAAATCAAGCATTGTGGGATGCATTTACCTGTTATTCATTTATCTGTGAAAAACCTTCTGTTCTTTCATGGTCTGGAACAACTTATGCAAAATATACTACATGCTTTTATAGTGCTACAACATCCAATCCATTGTTGGATGTATTATTTACTCTCATAAAAGGATCTTTTCGGAATGCCCCATATATTCCATTGTTTTTGTTAGCCTTTTCACGATGCATTTCATTATATTTTCCAAAATTCTATCAAAGACATAATCAATCTTGGAAAGTGATTACATTCATCGTAATTTTTGATGTTGCAGCAATATTTTTTAGCAGCTGCCTAAAACTATATACAAAATGTTTAAATTATATCCTATCTATTGCCCATCAAAATTGCTTTAAAAATTTTTGCCCAGAATATACCAATTATACGGCGGAATTTACAGAGTGCATCAGAAAAAATGAAAAATGTTTTCAATGCTCTAATGAATGGTCCCTTTGGTCCGATAACCTTCATGTCGGAGATCGATTCTTTTTTATTTCGGTTACCCCTGCAATGATTTGTCTTGTATTGTTTTGTGTAACTGCATTATTTATTAAAATTTCTGTTCAACTAAAATACCAATTAAAACACAATCGTACTGCATTTTTAAAGACTTCGAAAATTGCTGTAGTCATTTTTATTCAAACTTTTACATTAGCTATTTATTTATTACTTGTCATCTTTCAGCAATATTTATTGACTTCCGGATTTTATCCTTATTTTTATGATTCAAGAATATTTCAATCGATATCGTATACTTCTTTCTTGCTACAAAATGTTGCAACAACAACTTCCTTTAATATCATGAGAATATTCTTTGATTCTTTTATTGTTTTAACAGTCTTGTCAGGATTTCGAAAACGATTGCTTAAATTTTTTGTCTTTTTCTTCACATTTTACAAAAATCCAATTTTTGTTACCTCCGGTGCTTTTCGAAAAAGCCACCGTACTATTGCAGTGTCAACGGCTTCAATAAAAAAGCATCCAAATGTATTCTTAAAACCTTCACCTTTAAAATAATGTATATTTTTTTGTTCATAAAAAAGTTGTAAATATCTGAATGCTACTGAGTAATTGAAATAAAGAACTGTATAGAAATTTTACAAAGCAAAACAGTAAAAAGACAAAGAAAATAATTACAAAACAGTTTTAAAGGAAGCGTCCCAGTTAAAGGGAGTGACAAGCAAAAAATCACTCGTCGTCTTTTAATATCAATAAATTTAGTTAATATTTTCTTAATTATTTTTTGTAACCCAGAAAGTGGTGTCCCCTTAGGCATGACCGAGGGACGACTAGTCCCCCCAGGTCCCAGTCCCGTCTAGTCCATTTGTGGGGACGGGACTCGATTTTTTCTAATTGAAAAAAATTTGCAAGGGGGTATTTTTGAGAAAAAATGTCTTTGTCTGGGGGATGGAACCCGGGCAGGACCACATTTTAGTCTTGTCCCGGGACGGAATGGGACTTGAAAAATGGTCCCTCACTCATTCCTATCTCCACTTCAAAAATAGCATGCTGTTTATAATGATTGTTGGTACTGTTCTCGTTTTCTTAATTATTTTTTGTAACCCAGAAAGTGGTGTCCCCTTAGGCATGACCGAGGGACGACTAGTCCCCCCAGGTCCCAGTCCCGTCTAGTCCATTTGTGGGGACGGGACTCGATTTTTTCTAATTGAAAAAAATTTGCAAGGGGGTATTTTTGAGAAAAAATGTCTTTGTCTGGGGGATGGAACCCGGGCAGGACCACATTTTAGTCTTGTCCCGGGACGGAATGGGACTTGAAAAATGGTCCCTCACTCATTCCTATCTCCACTTCAAAAATAGCATGCTGTTTATAATGATTGTTGGTACTGTTCTCGTTTTTGCACCCCTTTTTTTCAGTGTAAAAAGCGAAACTAAAATGTAATGATAGGTTATTCATAAAAAAAAGGTTAACCGCAATCGCGGAAGTCTTTAATTATTATTTAATAGTAAATGTGTCAAATGTGTTTGAAAAAAGTAAGAAATTTTAGCGCCTACAGCATGCCTAGTAATTTTAATATTTTTGTGGTAAATTGAAGGTTGTAAAACTCCTCCTTAAAAAATTTGCATTAAGTAGTACTTTTCGAAAAGGAAAAAACCGTTTGGCATTTGAAATATTTAAAAAAGTGAAAAAATAAAAAAAAGTAGTTTTGGTGTGAAAAAAAGTATCTAATATATTATACTGTAAAAAATGATCGCCAACGCCACTGAAATTTTGAAAGAATTGAATGCTAATACTTCGTGGTATCGATTACATTCAAGCTTCAGTGATCCAATGTATCAGAGACAACTGCTTTTCAAATCGGAAACTCTTATAAGTGCAATTCCGAAAACAAATTTTACATTAAATTATGATTTGGGGAATGTCATTGCTAAGGCAGCAATCCCAAAATGGGGGTCAATTCCATGTTTTGTGGCTGAAAAAGAAGCTTATATGGATTCTTCACTTTCATGTACATTATTCCAGCTACCTTTTGTCCTTGAAAATATTTATTTTGCTTATATTTGTTCAATCGTAATTATTCCAATTATGCTAATTTCACTTTTTGGAAAGATACAAGAGAGTTATCGATGGTTTCTATTAAATCAAGCATTGTGGGATGCATTTACCTGTTATTCATTTATCTGTGAAAAACCTTCTGTTCTTTCATGGTCTGGAACAACTTATGCAAAATATACTACATGCTTTTATAGTGCTACAACATCCAATCCATTGTTGGATGTATTATTTACTCTCATAAAAGGATCTTTTCGGAATGCCCCATATATTCCATTGTTTTTGTTAGCCTTTTCACGATGCATTTCATTATATTTTCCAAAATTCTATCAAAGACATAATCAATCTTGGAAAGTGATTACATTCATCGTAATTTTTGATGTTGCAGCAATATTTTTTAGCAGCTGCCTAAAACTATATACAAAATGTTTAAATTATATCCTATCTATTGCCCATCAAAATTGCTTTAAAAATTTTTGCCCAGAATATACCAATTATACGGCGGAATTTACAGAGTGCATCAGAAAAAATGAAAAATGTTTTCAATGCTCTAATGAATGGTCCCTTTGGTCCGATAACCTTCATGTCGGAGATCGATTCTTTTTTATTTCGGTTACCCCTGCAATGATTTGTCTTGTATTGTTTTGTGTAACTGCATTATTTATTAAAATTTCTGTTCAACTAAAATACCAATTAAAACACAATCGTACTGCATTTTTAAAGACTTCGAAAATTGCTGTAGTCATTTTTATTCAAACTTTTACATTAGCTATTTATTTATTACTTGTCATCTTTCAGCAATATTTATTGACTTCCGGATTTTATCCTTATTTTTATGATTCAAGAATATTTCAATCGATATCGTATACTTCTTTCTTGCTACAAAATGTTGCAACAACAACTTCCTTTAATATCATGAGAATATTCTTTGATTCTTTTATTGTTTTAACAGTCTTGTCAGGATTTCGAAAACGATTGCTTAAATTTTTTGTCTTTTTCTTCACATTTTACAAAAATCCAATTTTTGTTACCTCCGGTGCTTTTCGAAAAAGCCACCGTACTATTGCAGTGTCAACGGCTTCAATAAAAAAGCATCCAAATGTATTCTTAAAACCTTCACCTTTAAAATAATGTATATTTTTTTGTTCATAAAAAAGTTGTAAATATCTGAATGCTACTGAGTAATTGAAATAAAGAACTGTATAGAAATTTTACAAAGCAAAACAGTAAAAAGACAAAGAAAATAATTACAAAACAGTTTTAAAGGAAGCGTCCCAGTTAAAGCACTGAAAAAAAGGGGTGCAAATGAAGAGCCTACTCTGGTTTTGGACAGGGGAAAAATTACACCTACGTTAGGTGTACTTGAACATTTGCTCCTAGGAAGTAAGCGTAGATTGTCACCTTTTTTTAATGTCATATATTTTACACCTTTTATTTACGGGTGTAGCTTACACCATATTTTAACATTTTATTTCTCTGTAGAGAGAGAGTGTCTCTTGTGCAGTCTGCCATCCTGGTATCCCTCATGTTGCATTCCATCTGCAAAAAAAGATAAATGAAACTAAAACGGTTTCTTACCCAACAAATTTTTTCTCTTTCCTTTTACAAGGAAATACCAATTATGGTATTATTAATTGGAGAAAAAAGGGTAGCACGTTCTGGTGCACGTGCCGGTGCAATGGGCTTATCCCGGAGTACCGGTACGGCAAACCTTGCCCACCCGGTTTTGGGATGTGTAAAGGTTGAAATAAATTTTGGGTATTAAGTGGGATTGCAAAGGCAATAATATTAGCACGTTTGTCTCAACAGGAAAGGTCTTATGTGCACTTGAGATAGACTCCTTTGTACCATATTTATGGGTGCAAATTTACTACTAACTGAGGTTTCATTTTACACCTATAAATAGGGTGAAATCTACTCTTGTCTGTAAAGGACTATTTGCACCCACTGTAAATAGGAGTCGCCATTTTTTGCGCCTTTTTAGGTTAGAATTTGCCCTTATTTTGGCGTATAAATTCACCTACATTTTTTTCAGTGAGGGAGTGACAAGCAAAAAATCACTCGTCGTCTTTTAATATCAATAAATTTAGTTAATATTTTCTTAATTATTTTTTGTAACCCAGAAAGTGGTGTCCCCTTAGGCATGACCGAGGGACGACTAGTCCCCCCAGGTCCCAGTCCCGTCTAGTCCATTTGTGGGGACGGGACTCGATTTTTTCAGATATTTGATCTGTGACACTCGATTTAATGGTAAAAAATTATGTTGGAGTCAAAAGTTTAACTTGAAATATGTTTGATATTTCATTTTCTGCGTTTATGTACATAAAAGGAAATCCTTGTATTCCGAACACCAATCATTTCAATAGTAGTAATAATAATATTTTATACATTCTTGCAAAGTTGATACAAAAATTTACAGATAGAAAAAGACAGATAAAAATAAAAAATAAATATTAAAAAGATCAAAAAATGTGTAACTGTTGATGAGAGGGTTGTAAAATGAAAAACAAAAATTAAAACTACCCTTTTTAAAAGCTTGGTAGTAGCAAAGTTTTGAAAATTACATATTTTTACAACTTCTGAATATTGTTATGTTTCTTGTATTTTCTGACCGCCATTACACGTTTTAGGTCTGAAAAAAGCACTCAAGTACTGTTTATTGCCCTTTAAAACCTAGGTATGACTTTTTTCATGATAATTATAACCAAAAGTTACACTGAAAAAAATGTAGGTGAATTTATACGCCAAAATAAGGGCAAATTCTAACCTAAAAAGGCGCAAAAAATGGCGACTCCTATTTACAGTGGGTGCAAATAGTCCTTTACAGACAAGAGTAGATTTCACCCTATTTATAGGTGTAAAATGAAACCTCAGTTAGTAGTAAATTTGCACCCATAAATATGGTACAAAGGAGTCTATCTCAAGTGCACATAAGACCTTTCCTGTTGAGACAAACGTGCTAATATTATTGCCTTTGCAATCCCACTTAATACCCAAAATTTATTTCAACCTTTACACATCCCAAAACCGGGTGGGCAAGGTTTGCCGTACCGGTACTCCGGGATAAGCCCATTGCACCGGCACGTGCACCAGAACGTGCTACCCTTTTTTCTCCAATTAATAATACCATAATTGGTATTTCCTTGTAAAAGGAAAGAGAAAAAATTTGTTGGGTAAGAAACCGTTTTAGTTTCATTTATCTTTTTTTGCAGATGGAATGCAACATGAGGGATACCAGGATGGCAGACTGCACAAGAGACACTCTCTCTCTACAGAGAAATAAAATGTTAAAATATGGTGTAAGCTACACCCGTAAATAAAAGGTGTAAAATATATGACATTAAAAAAAGGTGACAATCTACGCTTACTTCCTAGGAGCAAATGTTCAAGTACACCTAACGTAGGTGTAATTTTTCCCCTGTCCAAAACCAGAGTAGGCTCTTCATTTGCACCCCTTTTTTTCAGTGTAAAAAGCGAAACTAAAATGTAATGATAGGTTATTCATAAAAAAAAGGTTAACCGCAATCGCGGAAGTCTTTAATTATTATTTAATAGTAAATGTGTCAAATGTGTTTGAAAAAAGTAAGAAATTTTAGCGCCTACAGCATGCCTAGTAATTTTAATATTTTTGTGGTAAATTGAAGGTTGTAAAACTCCTCCTTAAAAAATTTGCATTAAGTAGTACTTTTCGAAAAGGAAAAAACCGTTTGGCATTTGAAATATTTAAAAAAGTGAAAAAATAAAAAAAAGTAGTTTTGGTGTGAAAAAAAGTATCTAATATATTATACTGTAAAAAATGATCGCCAACGCCACTGAAATTTTGAAAGAATTGAATGCTAATACTTCGTGGTATCGATTACATTCAAGCTTCAGTGATCCAATGTATCAGAGACAACTGCTTTTCAAATCGGAAACTCTTATAAGTGCAATTCCGAAAACAAATTTTACATTAAATTATGATTTGGGGAATGTCATTGCTAAGGCAGCAATCCCAAAATGGGGGTCAATTCCATGTTTTGTGGCTGAAAAAGAAGCTTATATGGATTCTTCACTTTCATGTACATTATTCCAGCTACCTTTTGTCCTTGAAAATATTTATTTTGCTTATATTTGTTCAATCGTAATTATTCCAATTATGCTAATTTCACTTTTTGGAAAGATACAAGAGAGTTATCGATGGTTTCTATTAAATCAAGCATTGTGGGATGCATTTACCTGTTATTCATTTATCTGTGAAAAACCTTCTGTTCTTTCATGGTCTGGAACAACTTATGCAAAATATACTACATGCTTTTATAGTGCTACAACATCCAATCCATTGTTGGATGTATTATTTACTCTCATAAAAGGATCTTTTCGGAATGCCCCATATATTCCATTGTTTTTGTTAGCCTTTTCACGATGCATTTCATTATATTTTCCAAAATTCTATCAAAGACATAATCAATCTTGGAAAGTGATTACATTCATCGTAATTTTTGATGTTGCAGCAATATTTTTTAGCAGCTGCCTAAAACTATATACAAAATGTTTAAATTATATCCTATCTATTGCCCATCAAAATTGCTTTAAAAATTTTTGCCCAGAATATACCAATTATACGGCGGAATTTACAGAGTGCATCAGAAAAAATGAAAAATGTTTTCAATGCTCTAATGAATGGTCCCTTTGGTCCGATAACCTTCATGTCGGAGATCGATTCTTTTTTATTTCGGTTACCCCTGCAATGATTTGTCTTGTATTGTTTTGTGTAACTGCATTATTTATTAAAATTTCTGTTCAACTAAAATACCAATTAAAACACAATCGTACTGCATTTTTAAAGACTTCGAAAATTGCTGTAGTCATTTTTATTCAAACTTTTACATTAGCTATTTATTTATTACTTGTCATCTTTCAGCAATATTTATTGACTTCCGGATTTTATCCTTATTTTTATGATTCAAGAATATTTCAATCGATATCGTATACTTCTTTCTTGCTACAAAATGTTGCAACAACAACTTCCTTTAATATCATGAGAATATTCTTTGATTCTTTTATTGTTTTAACAGTCTTGTCAGGATTTCGAAAACGATTGCTTAAATTTTTTGTCTTTTTCTTCACATTTTACAAAAATCCAATTTTTGTTACCTCCGGTGCTTTTCGAAAAAGCCACCGTACTATTGCAGTGTCAACGGCTTCAATAAAAAAGCATCCAAATGTATTCTTAAAACCTTCACCTTTAAAATAATGTATATTTTTTTGTTCATAAAAAAGTTGTAAATATCTGAATGCTACTGAGTAATTGAAATAAAGAACTGTATAGAAATTTTACAAAGCAAAACAGTAAAAAGACAAAGAAAATAATTACAAAACAGTTTTAAAGGAAGCGTCCCAGTTAAAGGGAGTGACAAGCAAAAAATCACTCGTCGTCTTTTAATATCAATAAATTTAGTTAATATTTTCTTAATTATTTTTTGTAACCCAGAAAGTGGTGTCCCCTTAGGCATGACCGAGGGACGACTAGTCCCCCCAGGTCCCAGTCCCGTCTAGTCCATTTGTGGGGACGGGACTCGATTTTTTCTAATTGAAAAAAATTTGCAAGGGGGTATTTTTGAGAAAAAATGTCTTTGTCTGGGGGATGGAACCCGGGCAGGATCACATTTTAGTCTTGTCCCGGGACGGAATGGGACTTGAAAAATGGTCCCTCACTCATTCCTATCTCCACTTCAAAAATAGCATGCTGTTTATAATGATTGTTGGTACTGTTCTCGTTTTCGCCCCCCCCCCCTCTCCTTCTCTTTCAATTTTTTCATTTTCTCTTCTTCGGTTATTCGAACTTTTTATAATGATTGTTGGTACTGTTCTCGTTTTCGCCCCCCCCCCCCCCTCTCCTTCTCTTTCAATTTTTTTTTTTTTTGTCAAATGTGTTTGAAAAAAGTAAGAAATTTTAGCGCCTACAGCATGCCTAGTAATTTTAATATTTTTGTGGTAAATTGAAGGTTGTAAAACTCCTCCTTAAAAAATTTGCATTAAGTAGTACTTTTCGAAAAGGAAAAAACCGTTTGGCATTTGAAATATTTAAAAAAGTGAAAAAATAAAAAAAAGTAGTTTTGGTGTGAAAAAAAGTATCTAATATATTATACTGTAAAAAATGATCGCCAACGCCACTGAAATTTTGAAAGAATTGAATGCTAATACTTCGTGGTATCGATTACATTCAAGCTTCAGTGATCCAATGTATCAGAGACAACTGCTTTTCAAATCGGAAACTCTTATAAGTGCAATTCCGAAAACAAATTTTACATTAAATTATGATTTGGGGAATGTCATTGCTAAGGCAGCAATCCCAAAATGGGGGTCAATTCCATGTTTTGTGGCTGAAAAAGAAGCTTATATGGATTCTTCACTTTCATGTACATTATTCCAGCTACCTTTTGTCCTTGAAAATATTTATTTTGCTTATATTTGTTCAATCGTAATTATTCCAATTATGCTAATTTCACTTTTTGGAAAGATACAAGAGAGTTATCGATGGTTTCTATTAAATCAAGCATTGTGGGATGCATTTACCTGTTATTCATTTATCTGTGAAAAACCTTCTGTTCTTTCATGGTCTGGAACAACTTATGCAAAATATACTACATGCTTTTATAGTGCTACAACATCCAATCCATTGTTGGATGTATTATTTACTCTCATAAAAGGATCTTTTCGGAATGCCCCATATATTCCATTGTTTTTGTTAGCCTTTTCACGATGCATTTCATTATATTTTCCAAAATTCTATCAAAGACATAATCAATCTTGGAAAGTGATTACATTCATCGTAATTTTTGATGTTGCAGCAATATTTTTTAGCAGCTGCCTAAAACTATATACAAAATGTTTAAATTATATCCTATCTATTGCCCATCAAAATTGCTTTAAAAATTTTTGCCCAGAATATACCAATTATACGGCGGAATTTACAGAGTGCATCAGAAAAAATGAAAAATGTTTTCAATGCTCTAATGAATGGTCCCTTTGGTCCGATAACCTTCATGTCGGAGATCGATTCTTTTTTATTTCGGTTACCCCTGCAATGATTTGTCTTGTATTGTTTTGTGTAACTGCATTATTTATTAAAATTTCTGTTCAACTAAAATACCAATTAAAACACAATCGTACTGCATTTTTAAAGACTTCGAAAATTGCTGTAGTCATTTTTATTCAAACTTTTACATTAGCTATTTATTTATTACTTGTCATCTTTCAGCAATATTTATTGACTTCCGGATTTTATCCTTATTTTTATGATTCAAGAATATTTCAATCGATATCGTATACTTCTTTCTTGCTACAAAATGTTGCAACAACAACTTCCTTTAATATCATGAGAATATTCTTTGATTCTTTTATTGTTTTAACAGTCTTGTCAGGATTTCGAAAACGATTGCTTAAATTTTTTGTCTTTTTCTTCACATTTTACAAAAATCCAATTTTTGTTACCTCCGGTGCTTTTCGAAAAAGCCACCGTACTATTGCAGTGTCAACGGCTTCAATAAAAAAGCATCCAAATGTATTCTTAAAACCTTCACCTTTAAAATAATGTATATTTTTTTGTTCATAAAAAAGTTGTAAATATCTGAATGCTACTGAGTAATTGAAATAAAGAACTGTATAGAAATTTTACAAAGCAAAACAGTAAAAAGACAAAGAAAATAATTACAAAACAGTTTTAAAGGAAGCGTCCCAGTTAAAGGGAGTGACAAGCAAAAAATCACTCGTCGTCTTTTAATATCAATAAATTTAGTTAATATTTTCTTAATTATTTTTTGTAACCCAGAAAGTGGTGTCCCCTTAGGCATGACCGAGGGACGACTAGTCCCCCCAGGTCCCAGTCCCGTCTAGTCCATTTGTGGGGACGGGACTCGATTTTTTCTAATTGAAAAAAATTTGCAAGGGGGTATTTTTGAGAAAAAATGTCTTTGTCTGGGGGATGGAACCCGGGCAGGACCACATTTTAGTCTTGTCCCGGGACGGAATGGGACTTGAAAAATGGTCCCTCACTCATTCCTATCTCCACTTCAAAAATAGCATGCTGTTTATAATGATTGTTGGTACTGTTCTCGTTTTCTTAATTATTTTTTGTAACCCAGAAAGTGGTGTCCCCTTAGGCATGACCGAGGGACGACTAGTCCCCCCAGGTCCCAGTCCCGTCTAGTCCATTTGTGGGGACGGGACTCGATTTTTTCTAATTGAAAAAAATTTGCAAGGGGGTATTTTTGAGAAAAAATGTCTTTGTCTGGGGGATGGAACCCGGGCAGGACCACATTTTAGTCTTGTCCCGGGACGGAATGGGACTTGAAAAATGGTCCCTCACTCATTCCTATCTCCACTTCAAAAATAGCATGCTGTTTATAATGATTGTTGGTACTGTTCTCGTTTTCTTGAAAATATTTATTTTGCTTATATTTGTTCAATCGTAATTATTCCAATTATGCTAATTTCACTTTTTGGAAAGATACAAGAGAGTTATCGATGGTTTCTATTAAATCAAGCATTGTGGGATGCATTGTTCTCGTTTTCTTGAAAATATTTTTGGAAAGATACAAGAGAGTTATCGATGGTTTCTATTAAATCAAGCATTGTGGGATGCATTGTTCTCGTTTTCTTGAAAATATTTATTTTGCTTATATTTGTTCAATCGTAATTATTCCAATTATGCTAATTTCACTTTTTGGAAAGATACAAGAGAGTTATCGATGGTTTCTATTAAATCAAGCATTGTGGGATGCATTTACCTGTTATTCATTTATCTGTGAAAAACCTTCTGTTCTTTCATGGTCTGGAACAACTTATGCAAAATATACTACATGCTTTTATAGTGCTACAACATCCAATCCATTGTTGGATGTATTATTTACTCTCATAAAAGGATCTTTTCGGAATGCCCCATATATTCCATTGTTTTTGTTAGCCTTTTCACGATGCATTTCATTATATTTTCCAAAATTCTATCAAAGACATAATCAATCTTGGAAAGTGATTACATTCATCGTAATTTTTGATGTTGCAGCAATATTTTTTAGCAGCTGCCTAAAACTATATACAAAATGTTTAAATTATATCCTATCTATTGCCCATCAAAATTGCTTTAAAAATTTTTGCCCAGAATATACCAATTATACGGCGGAATTTACAGAGTGCATCAGAAAAAATGAAAAATGTTTTCAATGCTCTAATGAATGGTCCCTTTGGTCCGATAACCTTCATGTCGGAGATCGATTCTTTTTTATTTCGGTTACCCCTGCAATGATTTGTCTTGTATTGTTTTGTGTAACTGCATTATTTATTAAAATTTCTGTTCAACTAAAATACCAATTAAAACACAATCGTACTGCATTTTTAAAGACTTCGAAAATTGCTGTAGTCATTTTTATTCAAACTTTTACATTAGCTATTTATTTATTACTTGTCATCTTTCAGCAATATTTATTGACTTCCGGATTTTATCCTTATTTTTATGATTCAAGAATATTTCAATCGATATCGTATACTTCTTTCTTGCTACAAAATGTTGCAACAACAACTTCCTTTAATATCATGAGAATATTCTTTGATTCTTTTATTGTTTTAACAGTCTTGTCAGGATTTCGAAAACGATTGCTTAAATTTTTTGTCTTTTTCTTCACATTTTACAAAAATCCAATTTTTGTTACCTCCGGTGCTTTTCGAAAAAGCCACCGTACTATTGCAGTGTCAACGGCTTCAATAAAAAAGCATCCAAATGTATTCTTAAAACCTTCACCTTTAAAATAATGTATATTTTTTTGTTCATAAAAAAGTTGTAAATATCTGAATGCTACTGAGTAATTGAAATAAAGAACTGTATAGAAATTTTACAAAGCAAAACAGTAAAAAGACAAAGAAAATAATTACAAAACAGTTTTAAAGGAAGCGTCCCAGTTAAAGGGAGTGACAAGCAAAAAATCACTCGTCGTCTTTTAATATCAATAAATTTAGTTAATATTTTCTTAATTATTTTTTGTAACCCAGAAAGTGGTGTCCCCTTAGGCATGACCGAGGGACGACTAGTCCCCCCAGGTCCCAGTCCCGTCTAGTCCATTTGTGGGGACGGGACTCGATTTTTTCAGATATTTGATCTGTGACACTCGATTTAATGGTAAAAAATTATGTTGGAGTCAAAAGTTTAACTTGAAATATGTTTGATATTTCATTTTCTGCGTTTATGTACATAAAAGGAAATCCTTGTATTCCGAACACCAATCATTTCAATAGTAGTAATAATAATATTTTATACATTCTTGCAAAGTTGATACAAAAATTTACAGATAGAAAAAGACAGATAAAAATAAAAAATAAATATTAAAAAGATCAAAAAATGTGTAACTGTTGATGAGAGGGTTGTAAAATGAAAAACAAAAATTAAAACTACCCTTTTTAAAAGCTTGGTAGTAGCAAAGTTTTGAAAATTACATATTTTTACAACTTCTGAATATTGTTATGTTTCTTGTATTTTCTGACCGCCATTACACGTTTTAGGTCTGAAAAAAGCACTCAAGTACTGTTTATTGCCCTTTAAAACCTAGGTATGACTTTTTTCATGATAATTATAACCAAAAGTTACACTGAAAAAAATGTAGGTGAATTTATACGCCAAAATAAGGGCAAATTCTAACCTAAAAAGGCGCAAAAAATGGCGACTCCTATTTACAGTGGGTGCAAATAGTCCTTTACAGACAAGAGTAGATTTCACCCTATTTATAGGTGTAAAATGAAACCTCAGTTAGTAGTAAATTTGCACCCATAAATATGGTACAAAGGAGTCTATCTCAAGTGCACATAAGACCTTTCCTGTTGAGACAAACGTGCTAATATTATTGCCTTTGCAATCCCACTTAATACCCAAAATTTATTTCAACCTTTACACATCCCAAAACCGGGTGGGCAAGGTTTGCCGTACCGGTACTCCGGGATAAGCCCATTGCACCGGCACGTGCACCAGAACGTGCTACCCTTTTTTCTCCAATTAATAATACCATAATTGGTATTTCCTTGTAAAAGGAAAGAGAAAAAATTTGTTGGGTAAGAAACCGTTTTAGTTTCATTTATCTTTTTTTGCAGATGGAATGCAACATGAGGGATACCAGGATGGCAGACTGCACAAGAGACACTCTCTCTCTACAGAGAAATAAAATGTTAAAATATGGTGTAAGCTACACCCGTAAATAAAAGGTGTAAAATATATGACATTAAAAAAAGGTGACAATCTACGCTTACTTCCTAGGAGCAAATGTTCAAGTACACCTAACGTAGGTGTAATTTTTCCCCTGTCCAAAACCAGAGTAGGCTCTTCATTTGCACCCCTTTTTTTCAGTGTAAAAAGCGAAACTAAAATGTAATGATAGGTTATTCATAAAAAAAAGGTTAACCGCAATCGCGGAAGTCTTTAATTATTATTTAATAGTAAATGTGTCAAATGTGTTTGAAAAAAGTAAGAAATTTTAGCGCCTACAGCATGCCTAGTAATTTTAATATTTTTGTGGTAAATTGAAGGTTGTAAAACTCCTCCTTAAAAAATTTGCATTAAGTAGTACTTTTCGAAAAGGAAAAAACCGTTTGGCATTTGAAATATTTAAAAAAGTGAAAAAATAAAAAAAAGTAGTTTTGGTGTGAAAAAAAGTATCTAATATATTATACTGTAAAAAATGATCGCCAACGCCACTGAAATTTTGAAAGAATTGAATGCTAATACTTCGTGGTATCGATTACATTCAAGCTTCAGTGATCCAATGTATCAGAGACAACTGCTTTTCAAATCGGAAACTCTTATAAGTGCAATTCCGAAAACAAATTTTACATTAAATTATGATTTGGGGAATGTCATTGCTAAGGCAGCAATCCCAAAATGGGGGTCAATTCCATGTTTTGTGGCTGAAAAAGAAGCTTATATGGATTCTTCACTTTCATGTACATTATTCCAGCTACCTTTTGTCCTTGAAAATATTTATTTTGCTTATATTTGTTCAATCGTAATTATTCCAATTATGCTAATTTCACTTTTTGGAAAGATACAAGAGAGTTATCGATGGTTTCTATTAAATCAAGCATTGTGGGATGCATTTACCTGTTATTCATTTATCTGTGAAAAACCTTCTGTTCTTTCATGGTCTGGAACAACTTATGCAAAATATACTACATGCTTTTATAGTGCTACAACATCCAATCCATTGTTGGATGTATTATTTACTCTCATAAAAGGATCTTTTCGGAATGCCCCATATATTCCATTGTTTTTGTTAGCCTTTTCACGATGCATTTCATTATATTTTCCAAAATTCTATCAAAGACATAATCAATCTTGGAAAGTGATTACATTCATCGTAATTTTTGATGTTGCAGCAATATTTTTTAGCAGCTGCCTAAAACTATATACAAAATGTTTAAATTATATCCTATCTATTGCCCATCAAAATTGCTTTAAAAATTTTTGCCCAGAATATACCAATTATACGGCGGAATTTACAGAGTGCATCAGAAAAAATGAAAAATGTTTTCAATGCTCTAATGAATGGTCCCTTTGGTCCGATAACCTTCATGTCGGAGATCGATTCTTTTTTATTTCGGTTACCCCTGCAATGATTTGTCTTGTATTGTTTTGTGTAACTGCATTATTTATTAAAATTTCTGTTCAACTAAAATACCAATTAAAACACAATCGTACTGCATTTTTAAAGACTTCGAAAATTGCTGTAGTCATTTTTATTCAAACTTTTACATTAGCTATTTATTTATTACTTGTCATCTTTCAGCAATATTTATTGACTTCCGGATTTTATCCTTATTTTTATGATTCAAGAATATTTCAATCGATATCGTATACTTCTTTCTTGCTACAAAATGTTGCAACAACAACTTCCTTTAATATCATGAGAATATTCTTTGATTCTTTTATTGTTTTAACAGTCTTGTCAGGATTTCGAAAACGATTGCTTAAATTTTTTGTCTTTTTCTTCACATTTTACAAAAATCCAATTTTTGTTACCTCCGGTGCTTTTCGAAAAAGCCACCGTACTATTGCAGTGTCAACGGCTTCAATAAAAAAGCATCCAAATGTATTCTTAAAACCTTCACCTTTAAAATAATGTATATTTTTTTGTTCATAAAAAAGTTGTAAATATCTGAATGCTACTGAGTAATTGAAATAAAGAACTGTATAGAAATTTTACAAAGCAAAACAGTAAAAAGACAAAGAAAATAATTACAAAACAGTTTTAAAGGAAGCGTCCCAGTTAAAGGGAGTGACAAGCAAAAAATCACTCGTCGTCTTTTAATATCAATAAATTTAGTTAATATTTTCTTAATTATTTTTTGTAACCCAGAAAGTGGTGTCCCCTTAGGCATGACCGAGGGACGACTAGTCCCCCCAGGTCCCAGTCCCGTCTAGTCCATTTGTGGGGACGGGACTCGATTTTTTCTAATTGAAAAAAATTTGCAAGGGGGTATTTTTGAGAAAAAATGTCTTTGTCTGGGGGATGGAACCCGGGCAGGATCACATTTTAGTCTTGTCCCGGGACGGAATGGGACTTGAAAAATGGTCCCTCACTCATTCCTATCTCCACTTCAAAAATAGCATGCTGTTTATAATGATTGTTGGTACTGTTCTCGTTTTCGCCCCCCCCCCCCTCTCCTTCTCTTTCAATTTTTTCATTTTCTCTTCTTCGGTTATTCGAACTTTTTATAATGATTGTTGGTACTGTTCTCGTTTTCGCCCCCCCCCCCCCCTCTCCTTCTCTTTCAATTTTTTTTTTTTTTGTCAAATGTGTTTGAAAAAAGTAAGAAATTTTAGCGCCTACAGCATGCCTAGTAATTTTAATATTTTTGTGGTAAATTGAAGGTTGTAAAACTCCTCCTTAAAAAATTTGCATTAAGTAGTACTTTTCGAAAAGGAAAAAACCGTTTGGCATTTGAAATATTTAAAAAAGTGAAAAAATAAAAAAAAGTAGTTTTGGTGTGAAAAAAAGTATCTAATATATTATACTGTAAAAAATGATCGCCAACGCCACTGAAATTTTGAAAGAATTGAATGCTAATACTTCGTGGTATCGATTACATTCAAGCTTCAGTGATCCAATGTATCAGAGACAACTGCTTTTCAAATCGGAAACTCTTATAAGTGCAATTCCGAAAACAAATTTTACATTAAATTATGATTTGGGGAATGTCATTGCTAAGGCAGCAATCCCAAAATGGGGGTCAATTCCATGTTTTGTGGCTGAAAAAGAAGCTTATATGGATTCTTCACTTTCATGTACATTATTCCAGCTACCTTTTGTCCTTGAAAATATTTATTTTGCTTATATTTGTTCAATCGTAATTATTCCAATTATGCTAATTTCACTTTTTGGAAAGATACAAGAGAGTTATCGATGGTTTCTATTAAATCAAGCATTGTGGGATGCATTTACCTGTTATTCATTTATCTGTGAAAAACCTTCTGTTCTTTCATGGTCTGGAACAACTTATGCAAAATATACTACATGCTTTTATAGTGCTACAACATCCAATCCATTGTTGGATGTATTATTTACTCTCATAAAAGGATCTTTTCGGAATGCCCCATATATTCCATTGTTTTTGTTAGCCTTTTCACGATGCATTTCATTATATTTTCCAAAATTCTATCAAAGACATAATCAATCTTGGAAAGTGATTACATTCATCGTAATTTTTGATGTTGCAGCAATATTTTTTAGCAGCTGCCTAAAACTATATACAAAATGTTTAAATTATATCCTATCTATTGCCCATCAAAATTGCTTTAAAAATTTTTGCCCAGAATATACCAATTATACGGCGGAATTTACAGAGTGCATCAGAAAAAATGAAAAATGTTTTCAATGCTCTAATGAATGGTCCCTTTGGTCCGATAACCTTCATGTCGGAGATCGATTCTTTTTTATTTCGGTTACCCCTGCAATGATTTGTCTTGTATTGTTTTGTGTAACTGCATTATTTATTAAAATTTCTGTTCAACTAAAATACCAATTAAAACACAATCGTACTGCATTTTTAAAGACTTCGAAAATTGCTGTAGTCATTTTTATTCAAACTTTTACATTAGCTATTTATTTATTACTTGTCATCTTTCAGCAATATTTATTGACTTCCGGATTTTATCCTTATTTTTATGATTCAAGAATATTTCAATCGATATCGTATACTTCTTTCTTGCTACAAAATGTTGCAACAACAACTTCCTTTAATATCATGAGAATATTCTTTGATTCTTTTATTGTTTTAACAGTCTTGTCAGGATTTCGAAAACGATTGCTTAAATTTTTTGTCTTTTTCTTCACATTTTACAAAAATCCAATTTTTGTTACCTCCGGTGCTTTTCGAAAAAGCCACCGTACTATTGCAGTGTCAACGGCTTCAATAAAAAAGCATCCAAATGTATTCTTAAAACCTTCACCTTTAAAATAATGTATATTTTTTTGTTCATAAAAAAGTTGTAAATATCTGAATGCTACTGAGTAATTGAAATAAAGAACTGTATAGAAATTTTACAAAGCAAAACAGTAAAAAGACAAAGAAAATAATTACAAAACAGTTTTAAAGGAAGCGTCCCAGTTAAAGGGAGTGACAAGCAAAAAATCACTCGTCGTCTTTTAATATCAATAAATTTAGTTAATATTTTCTTAATTATTTTTTGTAACCCAGAAAGTGGTGTCCCCTTAGGCATGACCGAGGGACGACTAGTCCCCCCAGGTCCCAGTCCCGTCTAGTCCATTTGTGGGGACGGGACTCGATTTTTTCTAATTGAAAAAAATTTGCAAGGGGGTATTTTTGAGAAAAAATGTCTTTGTCTGGGGGATGGAACCCGGGCAGGACCACATTTTAGTCTTGTCCCGGGACGGAATGGGACTTGAAAAATGGTCCCTCACTCATTCCTATCTCCACTTCAAAAATAGCATGCTGTTTATAATGATTGTTGGTACTGTTCTCGTTTTCTTAATTATTTTTTGTAACCCAGAAAGTGGTGTCCCCTTAGGCATGACCGAGGGACGACTAGTCCCCCCAGGTCCCAGTCCCGTCTAGTCCATTTGTGGGGACGGGACTCGATTTTTTCTAATTGAAAAAAATTTGCAAGGGGGTATTTTTGAGAAAAAATGTCTTTGTCTGGGGGATGGAACCCGGGCAGGACCACATTTTAGTCTTGTCCCGGGACGGAATGGGACTTGAAAAATGGTCCCTCACTCATTCCTATCTCCACTTCAAAAATAGCATGCTGTTTATAATGATTGTTGGTACTGTTCTCGTTTTTGCACCCCTTTTTTTCAGTGTAAAAAGCGAAACTAAAATGTAATGATAGGTTATTCATAAAAAAAAGGTTAACCGCAATCGCGGAAGTCTTTAATTATTATTTAATAGTAAATGTGTCAAATGTGTTTGAAAAAAGTAAGAAATTTTAGCGCCTACAGCATGCCTAGTAATTTTAATATTTTTGTGGTAAATTGAAGGTTGTAAAACTCCTCCTTAAAAAATTTGCATTAAGTAGTACTTTTCGAAAAGGAAAAAACCGTTTGGCATTTGAAATATTTAAAAAAGTGAAAAAATAAAAAAAAGTAGTTTTGGTGTGAAAAAAAGTATCTAATATATTATACTGTAAAAAATGATCGCCAACGCCACTGAAATTTTGAAAGAATTGAATGCTAATACTTCGTGGTATCGATTACATTCAAGCTTCAGTGATCCAATGTATCAGAGACAACTGCTTTTCAAATCGGAAACTCTTATAAGTGCAATTCCGAAAACAAATTTTACATTAAATTATGATTTGGGGAATGTCATTGCTAAGGCAGCAATCCCAAAATGGGGGTCAATTCCATGTTTTGTGGCTGAAAAAGAAGCTTATATGGATTCTTCACTTTCATGTACATTATTCCAGCTACCTTTTGTCCTTGAAAATATTTATTTTGCTTATATTTGTTCAATCGTAATTATTCCAATTATGCTAATTTCACTTTTTGGAAAGATACAAGAGAGTTATCGATGGTTTCTATTAAATCAAGCATTGTGGGATGCATTTACCTGTTATTCATTTATCTGTGAAAAACCTTCTGTTCTTTCATGGTCTGGAACAACTTATGCAAAATATACTACATGCTTTTATAGTGCTACAACATCCAATCCATTGTTGGATGTATTATTTACTCTCATAAAAGGATCTTTTCGGAATGCCCCATATATTCCATTGTTTTTGTTAGCCTTTTCACGATGCATTTCATTATATTTTCCAAAATTCTATCAAAGACATAATCAATCTTGGAAAGTGATTACATTCATCGTAATTTTTGATGTTGCAGCAATATTTTTTAGCAGCTGCCTAAAACTATATACAAAATGTTTAAATTATATCCTATCTATTGCCCATCAAAATTGCTTTAAAAATTTTTGCCCAGAATATACCAATTATACGGCGGAATTTACAGAGTGCATCAGAAAAAATGAAAAATGTTTTCAATGCTCTAATGAATGGTCCCTTTGGTCCGATAACCTTCATGTCGGAGATCGATTCTTTTTTATTTCGGTTACCCCTGCAATGATTTGTCTTGTATTGTTTTGTGTAACTGCATTATTTATTAAAATTTCTGTTCAACTAAAATACCAATTAAAACACAATCGTACTGCATTTTTAAAGACTTCGAAAATTGCTGTAGTCATTTTTATTCAAACTTTTACATTAGCTATTTATTTATTACTTGTCATCTTTCAGCAATATTTATTGACTTCCGGATTTTATCCTTATTTTTATGATTCAAGAATATTTCAATCGATATCGTATACTTCTTTCTTGCTACAAAATGTTGCAACAACAACTTCCTTTAATATCATGAGAATATTCTTTGATTCTTTTATTGTTTTAACAGTCTTGTCAGGATTTCGAAAACGATTGCTTAAATTTTTTGTCTTTTTCTTCACATTTTACAAAAATCCAATTTTTGTTACCTCCGGTGCTTTTCGAAAAAGCCACCGTACTATTGCAGTGTCAACGGCTTCAATAAAAAAGCATCCAAATGTATTCTTAAAACCTTCACCTTTAAAATAATGTATATTTTTTTGTTCATAAAAAAGTTGTAAATATCTGAATGCTACTGAGTAATTGAAATAAAGAACTGTATAGAAATTTTACAAAGCAAAACAGTAAAAAGACAAAGAAAATAATTACAAAACAGTTTTAAAGGAAGCGTCCCAGTTAAAGCACTGAAAAAAAGGGGTGCAAATGAAGAGCCTACTCTGGTTTTGGACAGGGGAAAAATTACACCTACGTTAGGTGTACTTGAACATTTGCTCCTAGGAAGTAAGCGTAGATTGTCACCTTTTTTTAATGTCATATATTTTACACCTTTTATTTACGGGTGTAGCTTACACCATATTTTAACATTTTATTTCTCTGTAGAGAGAGAGTGTCTCTTGTGCAGTCTGCCATCCTGGTATCCCTCATGTTGCATTCCATCTGCAAAAAAAGATAAATGAAACTAAAACGGTTTCTTACCCAACAAATTTTTTCTCTTTCCTTTTACAAGGAAATACCAATTATGGTATTATTAATTGGAGAAAAAAGGGTAGCACGTTCTGGTGCACGTGCCGGTGCAATGGGCTTATCCCGGAGTACCGGTACGGCAAACCTTGCCCACCCGGTTTTGGGATGTGTAAAGGTTGAAATAAATTTTGGGTATTAAGTGGGATTGCAAAGGCAATAATATTAGCACGTTTGTCTCAACAGGAAAGGTCTTATGTGCACTTGAGATAGACTCCTTTGTACCATATTTATGGGTGCAAATTTACTACTAACTGAGGTTTCATTTTACACCTATAAATAGGGTGAAATCTACTCTTGTCTGTAAAGGACTATTTGCACCCACTGTAAATAGGAGTCGCCATTTTTTGCGCCTTTTTAGGTTAGAATTTGCCCTTATTTTGGCGTATAAATTCACCTACATTTTTTTCAGTGAGGGAGTGACAAGCAAAAAATCACTCGTCGTCTTTTAATATCAATAAATTTAGTTAATATTTTCTTAATTATTTTTTGTAACCCAGAAAGTGGTGTCCCCTTAGGCATGACCGAGGGACGACTAGTCCCCCCAGGTCCCAGTCCCGTCTAGTCCATTTGTGGGGACGGGACTCGATTTTTTCAGATATTTGATCTGTGACACTCGATTTAATGGTAAAAAATTATGTTGGAGTCAAAAGTTTAACTTGAAATATGTTTGATATTTCATTTTCTGCGTTTATGTACATAAAAGGAAATCCTTGTATTCCGAACACCAATCATTTCAATAGTAGTAATAATAATATTTTATACATTCTTGCAAAGTTGATACAAAAATTTACAGATAGAAAAAGACAGATAAAAATAAAAAATAAATATTAAAAAGATCAAAAAATGTGTAACTGTTGATGAGAGGGTTGTAAAATGAAAAACAAAAATTAAAACTACCCTTTTTAAAAGCTTGGTAGTAGCAAAGTTTTGAAAATTACATATTTTTACAACTTCTGAATATTGTTATGTTTCTTGTATTTTCTGACCGCCATTACACGTTTTAGGTCTGAAAAAAGCACTCAAGTACTGTTTATTGCCCTTTAAAACCTAGGTATGACTTTTTTCATGATAATTATAACCAAAAGTTACACTGAAAAAAATGTAGGTGAATTTATACGCCAAAATAAGGGCAAATTCTAACCTAAAAAGGCGCAAAAAATGGCGACTCCTATTTACAGTGGGTGCAAATAGTCCTTTACAGACAAGAGTAGATTTCACCCTATTTATAGGTGTAAAATGAAACCTCAGTTAGTAGTAAATTTGCACCCATAAATATGGTACAAAGGAGTCTATCTCAAGTGCACATAAGACCTTTCCTGTTGAGACAAACGTGCTAATATTATTGCCTTTGCAATCCCACTTAATACCCAAAATTTATTTCAACCTTTACACATCCCAAAACCGGGTGGGCAAGGTTTGCCGTACCGGTACTCCGGGATAAGCCCATTGCACCGGCACGTGCACCAGAACGTGCTACCCTTTTTTCTCCAATTAATAATACCATAATTGGTATTTCCTTGTAAAAGGAAAGAGAAAAAATTTGTTGGGTAAGAAACCGTTTTAGTTTCATTTATCTTTTTTTGCAGATGGAATGCAACATGAGGGATACCAGGATGGCAGACTGCACAAGAGACACTCTCTCTCTACAGAGAAATAAAATGTTAAAATATGGTGTAAGCTACACCCGTAAATAAAAGGTGTAAAATATATGACATTAAAAAAAGGTGACAATCTACGCTTACTTCCTAGGAGCAAATGTTCAAGTACACCTAACGTAGGTGTAATTTTTCCCCTGTCCAAAACCAGAGTAGGCTCTTCATTTGCACCCCTTTTTTTCAGTGTAAAAAGCGAAACTAAAATGTAATGATAGGTTATTCATAAAAAAAAGGTTAACCGCAATCGCGGAAGTCTTTAATTATTATTTAATAGTAAATGTGTCAAATGTGTTTGAAAAAAGTAAGAAATTTTAGCGCCTACAGCATGCCTAGTAATTTTAATATTTTTGTGGTAAATTGAAGGTTGTAAAACTCCTCCTTAAAAAATTTGCATTAAGTAGTACTTTTCGAAAAGGAAAAAACCGTTTGGCATTTGAAATATTTAAAAAAGTGAAAAAATAAAAAAAAGTAGTTTTGGTGTGAAAAAAAGTATCTAATATATTATACTGTAAAAAATGATCGCCAACGCCACTGAAATTTTGAAAGAATTGAATGCTAATACTTCGTGGTATCGATTACATTCAAGCTTCAGTGATCCAATGTATCAGAGACAACTGCTTTTCAAATCGGAAACTCTTATAAGTGCAATTCCGAAAACAAATTTTACATTAAATTATGATTTGGGGAATGTCATTGCTAAGGCAGCAATCCCAAAATGGGGGTCAATTCCATGTTTTGTGGCTGAAAAAGAAGCTTATATGGATTCTTCACTTTCATGTACATTATTCCAGCTACCTTTTGTCCTTGAAAATATTTATTTTGCTTATATTTGTTCAATCGTAATTATTCCAATTATGCTAATTTCACTTTTTGGAAAGATACAAGAGAGTTATCGATGGTTTCTATTAAATCAAGCATTGTGGGATGCATTTACCTGTTATTCATTTATCTGTGAAAAACCTTCTGTTCTTTCATGGTCTGGAACAACTTATGCAAAATATACTACATGCTTTTATAGTGCTACAACATCCAATCCATTGTTGGATGTATTATTTACTCTCATAAAAGGATCTTTTCGGAATGCCCCATATATTCCATTGTTTTTGTTAGCCTTTTCACGATGCATTTCATTATATTTTCCAAAATTCTATCAAAGACATAATCAATCTTGGAAAGTGATTACATTCATCGTAATTTTTGATGTTGCAGCAATATTTTTTAGCAGCTGCCTAAAACTATATACAAAATGTTTAAATTATATCCTATCTATTGCCCATCAAAATTGCTTTAAAAATTTTTGCCCAGAATATACCAATTATACGGCGGAATTTACAGAGTGCATCAGAAAAAATGAAAAATGTTTTCAATGCTCTAATGAATGGTCCCTTTGGTCCGATAACCTTCATGTCGGAGATCGATTCTTTTTTATTTCGGTTACCCCTGCAATGATTTGTCTTGTATTGTTTTGTGTAACTGCATTATTTATTAAAATTTCTGTTCAACTAAAATACCAATTAAAACACAATCGTACTGCATTTTTAAAGACTTCGAAAATTGCTGTAGTCATTTTTATTCAAACTTTTACATTAGCTATTTATTTATTACTTGTCATCTTTCAGCAATATTTATTGACTTCCGGATTTTATCCTTATTTTTATGATTCAAGAATATTTCAATCGATATCGTATACTTCTTTCTTGCTACAAAATGTTGCAACAACAACTTCCTTTAATATCATGAGAATATTCTTTGATTCTTTTATTGTTTTAACAGTCTTGTCAGGATTTCGAAAACGATTGCTTAAATTTTTTGTCTTTTTCTTCACATTTTACAAAAATCCAATTTTTGTTACCTCCGGTGCTTTTCGAAAAAGCCACCGTACTATTGCAGTGTCAACGGCTTCAATAAAAAAGCATCCAAATGTATTCTTAAAACCTTCACCTTTAAAATAATGTATATTTTTTTGTTCATAAAAAAGTTGTAAATATCTGAATGCTACTGAGTAATTGAAATAAAGAACTGTATAGAAATTTTACAAAGCAAAACAGTAAAAAGACAAAGAAAATAATTACAAAACAGTTTTAAAGGAAGCGTCCCAGTTAAAGGGAGTGACAAGCAAAAAATCACTCGTCGTCTTTTAATATCAATAAATTTAGTTAATATTTTCTTAATTATTTTTTGTAACCCAGAAAGTGGTGTCCCCTTAGGCATGACCGAGGGACGACTAGTCCCCCCAGGTCCCAGTCCCGTCTAGTCCATTTGTGGGGACGGGACTCGATTTTTTCAGATATTTGATCTGTGACACTCGATTTAATGGTAAAAAATTATGTTGGAGTCAAAAGTTTAACTTGAAATATGTTTGATATTTCATTTTCTGCGTTTATGTACATAAAAGGAAATCCTTGTATTCCGAACACCAATCATTTCAATAGTAGTAATAATAATATTTTATACATTCTTGCAAAGTTGATACAAAAATTTACAGATAGAAAAAGACAGATAAAAATAAAAAATAAATATTAAAAAGATCAAAAAATGTGTAACTGTTGATGAGAGGGTTGTAAAATGAAAAACAAAAATTAAAACTACCCTTTTTAAAAGCTTGGTAGTAGCAAAGTTTTGAAAATTACATATTTTTACAACTTCTGAATATTGTTATGTTTCTTGTATTTTCTGACCGCCATTACACGTTTTAGGTCTGAAAAAAGCACTCAAGTACTGTTTATTGCCCTTTAAAACCTAGGTATGACTTTTTTCATGATAATTATAACCAAAAGTTACACTGAAAAAAATGTAGGTGAATTTATACGCCAAAATAAGGGCAAATTCTAACCTAAAAAGGCGCAAAAAATGGCGACTCCTATTTACAGTGGGTGCAAATAGTCCTTTACAGACAAGAGTAGATTTCACCCTATTTATAGGTGTAAAATGAAACCTCAGTTAGTAGTAAATTTGCACCCATAAATATGGTACAAAGGAGTCTATCTCAAGTGCACATAAGACCTTTCCTGTTGAGACAAACGTGCTAATATTATTGCCTTTGCAATCCCACTTAATACCCAAAATTTATTTCAACCTTTACACATCCCAAAACCGGGTGGGCAAGGTTTGCCGTACCGGTACTCCGGGATAAGCCCATTGCACCGGCACGTGCACCAGAACGTGCTACCCTTTTTTCTCCAATTAATAATACCATAATTGGTATTTCCTTGTAAAAGGAAAGAGAAAAAATTTGTTGGGTAAGAAACCGTTTTAGTTTCATTTATCTTTTTTTGCAGATGGAATGCAACATGAGGGATACCAGGATGGCAGACTGCACAAGAGACACTCTCTCTCTACAGAGAAATAAAATGTTAAAATATGGTGTAAGCTACACCCGTAAATAAAAGGTGTAAAATATATGACATTAAAAAAAGGTGACAATCTACGCTTACTTCCTAGGAGCAAATGTTCAAGTACACCTAACGTAGGTGTAATTTTTCCCCTGTCCAAAACCAGAGTAGGCTCTTCATTTGCACCCCTTTTTTTCAGTGTAAAAAGCGAAACTAAAATGTAATGATAGGTTATTCATAAAAAAAAGGTTAACCGCAATCGCGGAAGTCTTTAATTATTATTTAATAGTAAATGTGTCAAATGTGTTTGAAAAAAGTAAGAAATTTTAGCGCCTACAGCATGCCTAGTAATTTTAATATTTTTGTGGTAAATTGAAGGTTGTAAAACTCCTCCTTAAAAAATTTGCATTAAGTAGTACTTTTCGAAAAGGAAAAAACCGTTTGGCATTTGAAATATTTAAAAAAGTGAAAAAATAAAAAAAAGTAGTTTTGGTGTGAAAAAAAGTATCTAATATATTATACTGTAAAAAATGATCGCCAACGCCACTGAAATTTTGAAAGAATTGAATGCTAATACTTCGTGGTATCGATTACATTCAAGCTTCAGTGATCCAATGTATCAGAGACAACTGCTTTTCAAATCGGAAACTCTTATAAGTGCAATTCCGAAAACAAATTTTACATTAAATTATGATTTGGGGAATGTCATTGCTAAGGCAGCAATCCCAAAATGGGGGTCAATTCCATGTTTTGTGGCTGAAAAAGAAGCTTATATGGATTCTTCACTTTCATGTACATTATTCCAGCTACCTTTTGTCCTTGAAAATATTTATTTTGCTTATATTTGTTCAATCGTAATTATTCCAATTATGCTAATTTCACTTTTTGGAAAGATACAAGAGAGTTATCGATGGTTTCTATTAAATCAAGCATTGTGGGATGCATTTACCTGTTATTCATTTATCTGTGAAAAACCTTCTGTTCTTTCATGGTCTGGAACAACTTATGCAAAATATACTACATGCTTTTATAGTGCTACAACATCCAATCCATTGTTGGATGTATTATTTACTCTCATAAAAGGATCTTTTCGGAATGCCCCATATATTCCATTGTTTTTGTTAGCCTTTTCACGATGCATTTCATTATATTTTCCAAAATTCTATCAAAGACATAATCAATCTTGGAAAGTGATTACATTCATCGTAATTTTTGATGTTGCAGCAATATTTTTTAGCAGCTGCCTAAAACTATATACAAAATGTTTAAATTATATCCTATCTATTGCCCATCAAAATTGCTTTAAAAATTTTTGCCCAGAATATACCAATTATACGGCGGAATTTACAGAGTGCATCAGAAAAAATGAAAAATGTTTTCAATGCTCTAATGAATGGTCCCTTTGGTCCGATAACCTTCATGTCGGAGATCGATTCTTTTTTATTTCGGTTACCCCTGCAATGATTTGTCTTGTATTGTTTTGTGTAACTGCATTATTTATTAAAATTTCTGTTCAACTAAAATACCAATTAAAACACAATCGTACTGCATTTTTAAAGACTTCGAAAATTGCTGTAGTCATTTTTATTCAAACTTTTACATTAGCTATTTATTTATTACTTGTCATCTTTCAGCAATATTTATTGACTTCCGGATTTTATCCTTATTTTTATGATTCAAGAATATTTCAATCGATATCGTATACTTCTTTCTTGCTACAAAATGTTGCAACAACAACTTCCTTTAATATCATGAGAATATTCTTTGATTCTTTTATTGTTTTAACAGTCTTGTCAGGATTTCGAAAACGATTGCTTAAATTTTTTGTCTTTTTCTTCACATTTTACAAAAATCCAATTTTTGTTACCTCCGGTGCTTTTCGAAAAAGCCACCGTACTATTGCAGTGTCAACGGCTTCAATAAAAAAGCATCCAAATGTATTCTTAAAACCTTCACCTTTAAAATAATGTATATTTTTTTGTTCATAAAAAAGTTGTAAATATCTGAATGCTACTGAGTAATTGAAATAAAGAACTGTATAGAAATTTTACAAAGCAAAACAGTAAAAAGACAAAGAAAATAATTACAAAACAGTTTTAAAGGAAGCGTCCCAGTTAAAGGGAGTGACAAGCAAAAAATCACTCGTCGTCTTTTAATATCAATAAATTTAGTTAATATTTTCTTAATTATTTTTTGTAACCCAGAAAGTGGTGTCCCCTTAGGCATGACCGAGGGACGACTAGTCCCCCCAGGTCCCAGTCCCGTCTAGTCCATTTGTGGGGACGGGACTCGATTTTTTCAGATATTTGATCTGTGACACTCGATTTAATGGTAAAAAATTATGTTGGAGTCAAAAGTTTAACTTGAAATATGTTTGATATTTCATTTTCTGCGTTTATGTACATAAAAGGAAATCCTTGTATTCCGAACACCAATCATTTCAATAGTAGTAATAATAATATTTTATACATTCTTGCAAAGTTGATACAAAAATTTACAGATAGAAAAAGACAGATAAAAATAAAAAATAAATATTAAAAAGATCAAAAAATGTGTAACTGTTGATGAGAGGGTTGTAAAATGAAAAACAAAAATTAAAACTACCCTTTTTAAAAGCTTGGTAGTAGCAAAGTTTTGAAAATTACATATTTTTACAACTTCTGAATATTGTTATGTTTCTTGTATTTTCTGACCGCCATTACACGTTTTAGGTCTGAAAAAAGCACTCAAGTACTGTTTATTGCCCTTTAAAACCTAGGTATGACTTTTTTCATGATAATTATAACCAAAAGTTACACTGAAAAAAATGTAGGTGAATTTATACGCCAAAATAAGGGCAAATTCTAACCTAAAAAGGCGCAAAAAATGGCGACTCCTATTTACAGTGGGTGCAAATAGTCCTTTACAGACAAGAGTAGATTTCACCCTATTTATAGGTGTAAAATGAAACCTCAGTTAGTAGTAAATTTGCACCCATAAATATGGTACAAAGGAGTCTATCTCAAGTGCACATAAGACCTTTCCTGTTGAGACAAACGTGCTAATATTATTGCCTTTGCAATCCCACTTAATACCCAAAATTTATTTCAACCTTTACACATCCCAAAACCGGGTGGGCAAGGTTTGCCGTACCGGTACTCCGGGATAAGCCCATTGCACCGGCACGTGCACCAGAACGTGCTACCCTTTTTTCTCCAATTAATAATACCATAATTGGTATTTCCTTGTAAAAGGAAAGAGAAAAAATTTGTTGGGTAAGAAACCGTTTTAGTTTCATTTATCTTTTTTTGCAGATGGAATGCAACATGAGGGATACCAGGATGGCAGACTGCACAAGAGACACTCTCTCTCTACAGAGAAATAAAATGTTAAAATATGGTGTAAGCTACACCCGTAAATAAAAGGTGTAAAATATATGACATTAAAAAAAGGTGACAATCTACGCTTACTTCCTAGGAGCAAATGTTCAAGTACACCTAACGTAGGTGTAATTTTTCCCCTGTCCAAAACCAGAGTAGGCTCTTCATTTGCACCCCTTTTTTTCAGTGTAAAAAGCGAAACTAAAATGTAATGATAGGTTATTCATAAAAAAAAGGTTAACCGCAATCGCGGAAGTCTTTAATTATTATTTAATAGTAAATGTGTCAAATGTGTTTGAAAAAAGTAAGAAATTTTAGCGCCTACAGCATGCCTAGTAATTTTAATATTTTTGTGGTAAATTGAAGGTTGTAAAACTCCTCCTTAAAAAATTTGCATTAAGTAGTACTTTTCGAAAAGGAAAAAACCGTTTGGCATTTGAAATATTTAAAAAAGTGAAAAAATAAAAAAAAGTAGTTTTGGTGTGAAAAAAAGTATCTAATATATTATACTGTAAAAAATGATCGCCAACGCCACTGAAATTTTGAAAGAATTGAATGCTAATACTTCGTGGTATCGATTACATTCAAGCTTCAGTGATCCAATGTATCAGAGACAACTGCTTTTCAAATCGGAAACTCTTATAAGTGCAATTCCGAAAACAAATTTTACATTAAATTATGATTTGGGGAATGTCATTGCTAAGGCAGCAATCCCAAAATGGGGGTCAATTCCATGTTTTGTGGCTGAAAAAGAAGCTTATATGGATTCTTCACTTTCATGTACATTATTCCAGCTACCTTTTGTCCTTGAAAATATTTATTTTGCTTATATTTGTTCAATCGTAATTATTCCAATTATGCTAATTTCACTTTTTGGAAAGATACAAGAGAGTTATCGATGGTTTCTATTAAATCAAGCATTGTGGGATGCATTTACCTGTTATTCATTTATCTGTGAAAAACCTTCTGTTCTTTCATGGTCTGGAACAACTTATGCAAAATATACTACATGCTTTTATAGTGCTACAACATCCAATCCATTGTTGGATGTATTATTTACTCTCATAAAAGGATCTTTTCGGAATGCCCCATATATTCCATTGTTTTTGTTAGCCTTTTCACGATGCATTTCATTATATTTTCCAAAATTCTATCAAAGACATAATCAATCTTGGAAAGTGATTACATTCATCGTAATTTTTGATGTTGCAGCAATATTTTTTAGCAGCTGCCTAAAACTATATACAAAATGTTTAAATTATATCCTATCTATTGCCCATCAAAATTGCTTTAAAAATTTTTGCCCAGAATATACCAATTATACGGCGGAATTTACAGAGTGCATCAGAAAAAATGAAAAATGTTTTCAATGCTCTAATGAATGGTCCCTTTGGTCCGATAACCTTCATGTCGGAGATCGATTCTTTTTTATTTCGGTTACCCCTGCAATGATTTGTCTTGTATTGTTTTGTGTAACTGCATTATTTATTAAAATTTCTGTTCAACTAAAATACCAATTAAAACACAATCGTACTGCATTTTTAAAGACTTCGAAAATTGCTGTAGTCATTTTTATTCAAACTTTTACATTAGCTATTTATTTATTACTTGTCATCTTTCAGCAATATTTATTGACTTCCGGATTTTATCCTTATTTTTATGATTCAAGAATATTTCAATCGATATCGTATACTTCTTTCTTGCTACAAAATGTTGCAACAACAACTTCCTTTAATATCATGAGAATATTCTTTGATTCTTTTATTGTTTTAACAGTCTTGTCAGGATTTCGAAAACGATTGCTTAAATTTTTTGTCTTTTTCTTCACATTTTACAAAAATCCAATTTTTGTTACCTCCGGTGCTTTTCGAAAAAGCCACCGTACTATTGCAGTGTCAACGGCTTCAATAAAAAAGCATCCAAATGTATTCTTAAAACCTTCACCTTTAAAATAATGTATATTTTTTTGTTCATAAAAAAGTTGTAAATATCTGAATGCTACTGAGTAATTGAAATAAAGAACTGTATAGAAATTTTACAAAGCAAAACAGTAAAAAGACAAAGAAAATAATTACAAAACAGTTTTAAAGGAAGCGTCCCAGTTAAAGGGAGTGACAAGCAAAAAATCACTCGTCGTCTTTTAATATCAATAAATTTAGTTAATATTTTCTTAATTATTTTTTGTAACCCAGAAAGTGGTGTCCCCTTAGGCATGACCGAGGGACGACTAGTCCCCCCAGGTCCCAGTCCCGTCTAGTCCATTTGTGGGGACGGGACTCGATTTTTTCTAATTGAAAAAAATTTGCAAGGGGGTATTTTTGAGAAAAAATGTCTTTGTCTGGGGGATGGAACCCGGGCAGGATCACATTTTAGTCTTGTCCCGGGACGGAATGGGACTTGAAAAATGGTCCCTCACTCATTCCTATCTCCACTTCAAAAATAGCATGCTGTTTATAATGATTGTTGGTACTGTTCTCGTTTTCTTAATTATTTTTTGTAACCCAGAAAGTGGTGTCCCCTTAGGCATGACCGAGGGACGACTAGTCCCCCCAGGTCCCAGTCCCGTCTAGTCCATTTGTGGGGACGGGACTCGATTTTTTCTAATTGAAAAAAATTTGCAAGGGGGTATTTTTGAGAAAAAATGTCTTTGTCTGGGGGATGGAACCCGGGCAGGACCACATTTTAGTCTTGTCCCGGGACGGAATGGGACTTGAAAAATGGTCCCTCACTCATTCCTATCTCCACTTCAAAAATAGCATGCTGTTTATAATGATTGTTGGTACTGTTCTCGTTTTCGCCCCCCCCCCCCCCCCCTCTCCTTCTCTTTCAATTTTTTCATTTTCTCTTCTTCGGTTATTCGAACTTTTGCCCTCAAGGTGAGAGTCGCGCGTCTTCACCACTCGGCCATTCTTCCTGTTACAAAGGGTTGAAGAAAGTGAATGGTATGAAATACTGAATTTACATAATTTTTTTTAATGGGAGGGGGGGGCGAAAACGAGAACAGTAGGCCGCAGCCTACTGTTCTCGTTTTCGCCCCCCTTATGGGAATTTTTAAAAAAGAGTATCTTTAATTTGGTAATGGGTAAAGTTCTTTAACTGTTGTCCAAAATCTGTAGTATTCATTGTCATTTCGAAACTTCTTTTTCCACAAATGCTGAGCAGTATATTCAAGAATTAAAGTTCGAGCTGTTCCATATTCTTTTTTGTGTCGAGATTTGAATTTCTGCCATTCAGATTCAATTGTATTTGTATGAGCATCATTTTCGGGATTAACAAAATTCACAGAATGGTTAACAGTTAAATGGGTATAACCCTCAGGTAAACGAGAAATACATCCATATGATGCCCACAAATCAGATATTATTGTTGTTCCAGGTAGAATATATTTTTGAATTAATGGTCTTAAAGTATTTTCATCCCGTCTTTCTACATGGACTAACATCACTTCTCCCGATTCTCTTTCCACCATACCGAAAAACCAGTAATTATCAATTACCCTTCCTTTGTTATATTTTCGTTTGGTAATGACAGTTTCATCGATTTCAACAGTTTTGCCTGGACCACCCAAAATTTTTGGATGTCGTTCGAAATATCCAACAGCAATATCCCGGCAGAATTGCCTCCAATCAACAATTGCTTGACGACTAATCGTTGAACCATCATCCCGAGTAAAATGTTGCTGGCAATATTCAATACTGCATGTATCATTGCACCAAAACCAAACAAATTCTAAGATCTAAAAACAATTGCTTTTTGCAGTGATTTAATCAACAAAAAATTACCTCTTTTGGTGTTAAGTGTGAATGTTCAAAAAACGTTTCTTTATAGAATCCAATTTCTTTTCTGCAATTTTTCTTCGTACATCGAAATCTTTCTCCATTATGAACGCGATAATTCATTCTTCCATCGCAGTTTTCCATTATACAAGGTCTTCCACAATCAGGGCTATACAGTAATCCCATCTCAATCAACAGTGTTCGAAGTTCGGCATCGCTTTTTGATATTAACTTATAGAATTGTTTATTTGTAAGATTTGATAAAGCTTCCATCTTTTCTCAACATGCATTTTTTTTACACTGATCATTACTTGTGTTTTCTTTTTTAATGCAAATTTTTGAATGAAAATGAAAAAATTGAAAGAGAGAGGGGGGGGGGGGCGAAAACGAGAATAGTGCCATGATTGTTGAGTGTTTTAGCAGAAAAACCTCAACAATAAAAGATTAAATTATAGAATTTTTAGAAATTGATGCAAGCCATCCGTAGTGAGCAAATAAACATTGATGTAAGGATCAAATTATAATATCATAATGGATCAAACTATAAAAAATATAGTTTATTTCTGTTTTTTGATGATTGCGTTGGCAAAAAAAGTCTTCTATTTTAATTTTGCCCATAAAATTGTTTTTAATAGTATTTGAATATTTAAAACATTTTTAACACTAAAACTAAGAGTAATAAAGAGATTTATAAAATATCTTTTAATAGTTATTTCTTAAATTTACATATAAGTTCTATCTATTAAGGCATTGCTTTTGCTTTAATAATAGAAAAGTTAGAAATTGAAACTATCATCTAAAATTGGCATTTTAGTTTTTAGCATAACAATTAGCATAATTAACATAAATAAATATACTACCATGCATTTTTTCTTCGTTGATTTAACTTTTCAGCTTGAATTAATTGATTAAAACTACTTTGTTTAACATGTAATCTGGCTTTGACTCATCAAAATGAACAAAATTGATGCATGTAAAATAGACAATTAAAGTAAAGCACTATCATTTCCTACTATTTCTCCAACAAATGAACTAACACAAATGTACTAATTTGTAACACAAGCAATGTGTTAAAAAGTTGAAAGACAATATACTACATTTTTTAAAGTCTTATCGATGCTTTTTTTCGTTTTCCAAAACCTTTTTTTATATTTGATAACGAATTGTTTTGGGTTTTATTCTTTGAATATTTAATTTTAAGCAAAATTTACAGAATAATCGTCACCGATTATTTTGTAAACATATCACTACGTTATATTTGCTTTCGAAATTCAAAATTAAATGGTAACTACAAAAATGGCAAACTTGTAACATTTTGATTTTTATTTATCATGTTGCACAACCATGGTCAATTTCATATAAGTTTTAAGATTTTTTCAACAAAATTGTGTAAAAGCGTTTTTTTTTCTTTTTCGTATTTAATACATCTTGCAATTCGATTTTAAACAATTTTTTGATAACTGCAAAGAAGACCTTTTTTATGAAAAAAAACATTGAAAAACTGGCTATTTTTTTTAGTGGAAACAGATGAATAAAAATTTTTGTTTAAAATTTTTGATCTAAACTACTAATTTTAAGGTTACAAATTTGTCAGATGTTTTTACATCGAAAAATCGAAAATAAAGGAATATGGTAATTTTAAGGTTACAAATTTGTCAGATGTTTTTACATTGAAAAATCGAAAATAAAGGAATATGGTAATTTTAAGGTTACAAATTTGTCAGATATTTTTACATTGAAAAATCGAAAATAAAGGAATATGGTAATTTTAAGGTTACAAATTTGTCAGATATTTTTACATTGAAAAATCGAAAATAAAGGAATATGGTAATTTTAAGGTTACAAATTTGTCAGATGTTTTTACATTGAAAAATCGAAAATAAAGGAATATGGTAATTTTAAGGTTACAAATTTGTCAGATATTTTTACATTGAAAAATCGAAAATAAAGGAATATGGTAATTTTAAGGTTACAAATTTGTCAGATATTTTTACATTGAAAAATCGAAAATAAAGGAATATGGTAATTTTAAGGTTACAAATTTGTCAGATGTTTTTACATTGAAAAATCGAAAATAAAGGAATATGGTAATTTTAAGGTTACAAATTTGTCAGATATTTTTACATTGAAAAATCGAAAATAAAGGAATATGGTAATTTTAAGGTTACAAATTTGTCAGATATTTTTACATTGAAAAATCGAAAATAAAGGAATATGGTAATTTTAAGGTTTTTAACTGTTTTTCGTTTCATTTTTATTAGAAGAATTAGTTTCTTAAACAATATTTGAATATTTAAAAGATTTTTAAAGCTCAACATCCGTTTGTTATAACATATACCTAGACTACAGTAAATGGTGCTAGATCAAATGCTTACTGCCTTAAAATATTGAAACAATTTTTTGGAATCAATATTAATGTATTTTATCTTGGCACCACAGAACTGCAACAAGGGTAAATCCTTTGATGACACAAACCTGAATAATTTACGACATATCAATATGAGAGCAATAGATATAGAAAGTGTTTGAACTTTTTAAAACATATAAAAAGTTGATTTCTGAAGTAATTATATCTTGTTTGATGACACTTTAAAAACAAGATTAAATTCATCGTTGTAGTGTAAGAAATTCTTCCTCATGTCAACTTTTTGGAACTGATCAATATTAATTTTATTGTTGGGTCAAAAGTGCCAAAGGGTCTAGAAAATGGATCATAACAAAGATCGAAATAAAGGGAATTATGATTGGAATTTAATTGGAGTAAAACTCCAAGAATACATTCGTAAAAATTCTGTTTACCCAAATGCCCTTTATGTTTCCACCATTGCTGATCCACAATTGCTCGACATGGATTAGTTTGACAAAATTCAACTGTTTGTTTATGTTTTGTGCAATGTTAATCATAAAATCAATTTTTTATAGGCAGCTTTCTTATCAAAGCTTGAAGTTTGCTGCAAAAAAGCAGTTTTGATTTTGCTTGGCAACTTCGGTTGTCAGGAATTTCTGCAGCGAAATCCATGCATATAAATCTGCAAGAACAGAAAATCCAATAAAAACCCCCAGAGCTCAACCTTGGTCAACCGACCAATATATAAGCAACCCATACTCGTCAAAAAGAGTCAGTTTTTGGACTTTGGCAGCAGCAGCAGAAAGGTGCAGTTCTTGAGTAAACCAACCGTTGTTGTGGTTAATCTCTTCTTGCTTCCTTGTAATTATTATTTGTATTTTTTATTGCCTTTGCCTTGTATTTTTACGCCTTTGTATTATTTATTATTTAAATAAACTTATGCCATGTTGATATTCTATCAGCTCAAATTCTTTGACCCCTTGCCTTGCTTTTGCTCCCCCATCGGTGAAGGAGCACCAACATTACCACAATCATTAATTGCTGTTTTCGACATTCTTGTTCAAAAACCTGTTTTGATAAGTAATAGTATTTTTTTTAAAGTATTTATCCACATTCCATTGTTATAGCAAAAGAAGTCACATCAATCCCACAAACAGGGATTAAAGCATCGCTTTATTTGCCTGGTGCCCCAAAAGATGGTAATTTAGATGCCAAAATGAAATTTTTATCAAAGCGGGTAATTGAAAAACGTGAAACTTTGGGTACAATTATGGCCCTTGAAGATAGTCATGTCTTGGCAAATTTTACTGACCGTTACAATAATAATGCAGCACTCTGTAATGTATCCGTCCCAAGTTCGTTTACAATCCCTTGTAAATATAAAGCTTTCGTTGAAAATTTTAGTTGCCAAACATTTTCTTTCAACATTAACATTCTTTAGTAACATCTTTGTTACTGGTAGGGTTATACATTCCCCGGGGAATCGAGATTTTGACCCGGGGAACGAGGCCCTTATCGTCGAGATAGAGCTTAGAAAAAAAAACGCTACCCCTAACTTTTAATTCGGTCGGATTTTACTGTAGCTTTTATTATTTATAAAAAATTGATTAATTTTAAAAATATTTCCTCTTGTCAATGGATTGTCCAGAAATCACGTGACCAAAATCGAAATGTTTTTAATTATCACGCCTTATATCTCAGAAAAATGTAATTTAACGTGAAAAAATCGAAAAAAAAAACAAGTAAAAAAAATAATTCAAAAATGTACAATGGGTTTCGAAAACTTCAACTAATTTTTGTCATTTTTTGTCATGAATCGTCACGATTCGTCACGATTGGGCACGATTTGTAATTAAACGATTTTTAGAGCATATAAAGTCATGAAACCTTTTAGAATTAATCCATATGGATGTTGGGAAGAGATAGGTAGGGTTTTTATCCCACCTTGACCCTTTTGTCCCCCAGGGCGACCCCGTTTGTCCCCGTCATTTAAAAAAAACAGGAAAAACAGGTTTTAAAAAATTGTAAAAAATCAGAAAAAAATATTTATGTTAATTTTTTTAATGATTTATAGGTAATCAACCATCGGGAATCCATTTTTGAAGGTTTCAGGTGTCCCCTGTCCCTCCATCGTCCCCCACATGTCCCTTAATATAACCCCACGTACATAAAATGTTTAAAAAAAGATTTTTTATCAAAATTTTTGAGGGTTTAGGGATTTTTGGCCATGGGGAGTTCGAATATGATCTCCATTTTTGTCCCATGTCCCTCTGTTGTCCCCCACATGTCCCCCAACATGTCCCCACATACATAAATTATTCAAAATAACATTTATCAAAATTTTCGAGGGTTTAGGGATTTTTGGCCATGAGGAATCCATTTTTAGGATCTGTTTTGGCCCCCCGTCCCTCCTTTGTCCCTCACATGTCCCCTAATATAACCCCACCTATATTAAATGTTTAAAAAAACATTTTTGATCAAAATTTTCGAGGGTTTAGGGGTTCTTGACCATGGGGAATCCATTTTTAGGATCTGTTTTTGTCCCTCGTCCCCCAAAATTTCTTTGTTTCGCAAATTTATCTCAATGAGGTTTTTAAAGTTTTTGTAAAGCTCATAATTTGGTGAATAAAATATACAAGGTATTTATGTTTTTTCTGATTGCCGAGATTTATTATAATACGGTTTTGGTTATCAAATAAGTTTCAACATGTACTTGATAATTACCAGTCTATAAATTAACAAGTTCTAATAAATATAATTATGTTTTTAACAGGAAACCCGAAAAGAAACAATTCCTTTGCTTTGATTGCATGCTTTTTCCTAAGTACAAAAAAGAATAGCGGCATTTACAAAAAAACGAAAAACTGGTTTGCCGATCAATGAAACATCTGGCACAAAAAAACGGCCAAAAAAAGTTTCAAAAGAGATATCGTTTACAACATTGGCAACTTTCCAACTTCATTTGCCGGAAGATAAATACAAAGAGTACAAAAATATCTGCTTATTGCTCTTAAATGGTGTTACTGATGCTTCACAAAAGCTTGTTTTGGATGCAATTGACAGCGAATGGAAAACTCGAAGAATGATTCTACGTAACAGAATCACTGCATCCAAAGCAGTTGCAGTAGCTTTTGTTGATAAAGCTGTTCCCCTCAGGCTTGATGGAAGAGTTTTTGTTCCTATGGATGATACACATTTTGATCGCGTTGCTGGTCAAAGCGTCCAATCCTGGCCACTTTTGATGAAAGAAGGAGAAAAGGTTGACACGATGTTTGCTTATCGCCCTGAAGAGGAAGATAATGCACGGTGGGAATACTTCATCATTACTCGGGATGGTGTAAAAGTTTCATGCACTCAATCTTTTTAAGATTTTAATAAAACAATTATTATTTGTTTATATTTTTATTGAACATATTGCTTAATAGCTTTTTACTTTGCCATATTTTTATTATCTGTCACAAAATTATTTAAACTTTGATACCCATAGATACAGAATAAAAAATTTCGTTAATAAAAAAATGCGTGAAACACTTTACAAAACTTTTAAAAACCTCATTGAGATAAATTTGCGAAACAAAGAAATTTTGGGGGACGAGGGACAAAAACAGATCCTAAAAATGGATTCCCCATGGTCAAGAACCCCTAAACCCTCGAAAATTTTGATCAAAAATGTTTTTTTAAACATTTAATATAGGTGGGGTTATATTAGGGGACATGTGAGGGACAAAGGAGGGACGGGGGGCCAAAACAGATCCTAAAAATGGATTCCTCATGGCCAAAAATCCCTAAACCCTCGAAAATTTTGATAAATGTTATTTTGAATAATTTATGTATGTGGGGACATGTTGGGGGACATGTGGGGGACAACAGAGGGACATGGGACAAAAATGGAGATCATATTCGAACTCCCCATGGCCAAAAATCCCTAAACCCTCAAAAATTTTGATAAAAAATCTTTTTTTAAACATTTTATGTACGTGGGGTTATATTAAGGGACATGTGGGGGACGATGGAGGGACAGGGGACACCTGAAACCTTCAAAAATGGATTCCCGATGGTTGATTACCTATAAATCATTAAAAAAATTAACATAAATATTTTTTTCTGATTTTTTACAATTTTTTAAAACCTGTTTTTCCTGTTTTTTTTAAATGACGGGGACAAACGGGGTCGCCCTGGGGGACAAAAGGGTCAAGGTGGGATAAAAACCCTACCTATCTCTTCCCAACATCCATATGGATTAATTCTAAAAGGTTTCATGACTTTATATGCTCTAAAAATCGTTTAATTACAAATCGTGCCCAATCGTGACGAATCGTGACGATTCATGACAAAAAATGACAAAAATTAGTTGAAGTTTTCGAAACCCATTGTAGTTTGTGTTATTTTTAATGTTTGATTTCTTCATATTTTTTTAACACTAATTATTTTTTTTTATTTATATGAATTACAAGATGACCAAAGATTAAAATGTATTTCAATTTCTTTTTGTTGTTGATCGGCATATAATACAGGGTGTCCCAAAAAAAGTGGCGGAGGGGCTGATATACAAAAACGAAGAGGAATGAATTTATAACTATATGTGGACTGGTATGACCCTACGAAGAGTAAATTACTACAGTAATCTCACTTCTTCACAACTTTCGCTTCGGGACCCACAACGTTCACAAATTAAAAAATGACCGTTTTTCGTGTGTTTCGTAGGTACACCATCATAATTTTTCCAGAGGGTGCTTTAAAAATCTGTTAAGTAGGTTTTTTAGACAACCGATGGAACTCGTCGGTAGGCTTTATTTTGAGGCTATAACTCTTTTCTTCGAACTACACCGAACTTTTTCCTGAACCCTTGCGCACAATTTTTCATTTTTGGCTAACTTCGGCGGATTGCCCTACTTTTTCCAGGAGGAGTTGGGGGCTCATATTTGTTGCCAACAAACTTCAGCCTATTTGTGACTCATTCCATACCAAAATATTGAAATCTGGAAAGTTGACTTTTTAAGCAGCCGTAATTTTCGTATGTAAGTAAGTATACTTAAAACACGATGAAATTCATTTCAATGTTAAAGTATCCAAATTGGTCATAAACACTTGAAATGTATTTTAGAGTATTTTTCTGGACTATTTTTATTGATTTATAACAAAAATGAACATTTTATAACTTTCATGTATAAATACTTACTCGCTATTTACTAGTATACTTATTTAAGCAGCCGTTTTTGGGTATTTTCAAGTACCGAAAAAAGTGTGTTGTCTTGAATTTCAATATTTTGGTATGGAATGAGTCACAAATAGGCTGAAGTTTGTTGGCAACAAATATGAGCCCCCAACTCCTCCTGGAAAAAGTAGGGCAATCCGCCGAAGTTAGCCAAAAATGAAAAATTGTGCGCAAGGGTTCAGGAAAAAGTTCGGTGTAGTTCGAAGAAAAGAGTTATAGCCTCAAAATAAAGCCTACCGACGAGTTCCATCGGTTGTCTAAAAAACCTACTTAACAGATTTTTAAAGCACCCTCTGGAAAAATTATGATGGTGTACCTACGAAACACACGAAAAACGGTCATTTTTTAATTTGTGAACGTTGTGGGTCCCGAAGCGAAAGTTGTGAAGAAGTGAGATTACTGTAGTAATTTACTCTTCGTAGGGTCATACCAGTCCACATATAGTTATAAATTCATTCCTCTTCGTTTTTGTATATCAGCCCCTCCGCCACTTTTTTTGGGACACCCTGTATGTGATCACCTTGAGCTTCTTTGAATTTTCCCACGAACGATAACCATGTGTTTTGGATATATTAAACATCAAATTTTTGGAAATCGAAAAAAAGAAAAAAAAACAGGGATCAAACTATAAAAAATACAGTTTATTTATGTTTTTCGTTGAATGTGTTGGTAAAAAAATTTAGTTCAATTTTTCCATTTCAATTTTGCTCATAAAATTGTTCTTAACAATTTTTGAATATTTAAAACATTTTAAACGCTAAAACTAAGAGTAATAAAGCGCTTAAAAAATTACTTTAGATAATTATCTCTTAAATTTGCATATAACATCAACAGTATCTTTTTGCTTTAATAATAGAAAAGTTAGAAATTAAAACTATCATTTTAAAATATATTAATGTCTATAACTGTACCAATTAGCATAATTAGCATAAACAAAGAAACACTTCGCGCATTTTTCATTATTGATTAAACTTTTGAGCTCGAATTAGTTGACTTTTTGTTTAACACGGAATCTATCATTTACCTCATACTCACCAACATGAAGAAAATGTTGAATATTAAAAGACAGTTAAAATAAAGCACTATCACTATTTTAAATAAACACTATAATTCCTTGATTTTCTTACACAAATGCACATTTGCAAATGTACAAACATTTCTTTATTTATTCCACAAAAAATAGGTAGAAAATCTATGACTAATTAGTTATTTTTATAAAACGGTAATTTTACTTCATTATATCTGTATGTATTGTGTTTTTATTTTCACCGTAGACATCCCCAACTTCGGATCAAGTTGGGGCTCCATATTTTGCCCATATACTTGTCTAGTATAAGGAATAATTGTGGCAAAAAATTGGCTGCGGAATCCCCAAACTGGGGGTTTACAAGGGGCTCACAGTTACTGTAATACAGTAATCCACAATGGGACATCCACATCTTAAAGTTGTAGATTCTGCAATTTTAAGAAGCCGAAACGTACCAAATCTTTCAGATTCGAATTCAGCATGTTCGATAACCTATAAATCCAGGAAGCAGGGCCATGAAATCACAACCTTTTAGAAATTTGTACAAAAGTACAAAAAATCACTGCTACAAAATCAGAAAAACAGATTCAAAAAAATTTGAATATGATATATTTTGGAGAAAGTAGTGTTTCGGGGTCTTAGATATATCCAATTCAGCCATAAGAACTTGATAATTATAGTAAGATTATAAAATGGTACCTTTGAATTCCCTAAAACCATTTACCATCGCTTCATATGCTTGTGTTAAATGTACATTTTGGCAAAAATTCGTAATTTCACATTAAAAAATATTCACAGCAAATACTTGCTATTGAATATTTTGCTTTTTTTCTTCACAAATAAGATTAATTGATTTTTAAGTTATATTAATCTTATAAATTACTTAATCAGCAATTTAATTCATCTGATGATAACACTTTTTTGATTATAATTAAATCTTCAAAAAAGCAGTTTAAAAATCAAAAAACAACATTTTATCAATCCAAACGAAAGGCCAAAGAAAAAGCACATATCAAACTTTAAAAAGTATAGTTTATTTCTGTCTGTCATTTTGGCAATAACTTTGCTTCAACTTCCGCATTTCATTTTTTTAATTAAATTTTTGATAATAATTTTTGAATATTTCAAACATTTTTAAGACTTAAAAAATGATTTCAAATACACGGAGAGAAGTGGGGTTGTAACGAAAATCGTTAGGAAACATAGGATAATGCTTAACAAAAGTCTTAGAAAAGGAACATTAAAAAATGCTTTAGAAATTGCATTAGAATTTACGTGCAGTGATATTTATATTCATGGAATAACCATCAAAAATCAAAAGTTTTTGATAGCCATTCCTGCAACAATGAATCGCTTTCAAATTGAATCCCAAGTTGAAAGAAATTATTTTTATTAAAAAAATAATAACGGATTTATATTACGCACCGATACCATTTATTATGGGCTACTTTGGGGCAGTGCTGGCAGTTTTTCGGTTTTCGGATTGGTTTTCGGTTCGGTTTCGGTCCGGTTAACCGAAACCGAAAACCGTGGAGGTCCGGTTTCGGTTGAATTCGGTTAAAGATTTTTCCTATTTTTTGCCAATCCACAACGGAAAGTTTAGATATGATTATAAATTTACAATTTCAAAAATGGTGTTTTGAACTCATTTGAGGTTAAAATCAAAAATCATAAGATATTAAGGGCTGATATTAACATGAAGGTACTTTTTGGGGCATTTTAAAGCTGCATATTTTTAATTTGGCCCCCTTTGCGTTCGGTTTTTTTCGGTTTTTCAGTCAACCGAATCATAACCGGAAACCGAACGCATTCGGTTTCGGTCCAGTTAACCTAAACCGTAAACCGAAGAAATTTGGATAACCGCCAGCACTGCTTTGGGGATATTGATGATCAAAAGTTTAACCCTTTAACTGTTTTTGCTGTCCTTAAAAATCTTTATTCACAAAAAATTTGGACGCTAAATAAAAAAGTAGAAACGATTGATTTCCAGATAAACTGTGTTAAAAATGAATGTGTAATTGTACATTTGTGTTTGTTAATTTTTGAATGAATGATAAGTGGATAATATTTTTCTGCTTCAGCATTTGCTTTAATTTACTCAAGAAGTTGTCGCCATGTTAATGAGTATGATGGAAAAGATAGATCACGTGTGAAACAAAGTAGTTTTTAACAATTAATTCAAATTTGAAAGTTCAATCAGCAATGAAAAAATACATGGTGTGTTTCTGTTTATGCTAATTATGCTATTTGATACTGTTATAGACATTGATATATTTTTATATGATAGTGTACATCAATTTATAACTTTTCCATTATTAAAGCAAAAGCAATGCTTTAATAGATGCTTTAAATTTAAATTTATGAGAAGATAATTTAAAGTTATTTTATAAAGCGCTTTATTACTCTCAGTTTTACAAGGGAAGGTAGCAACATGCTCCGCCGCTTTTTGAACGAGACCTATCCTATTATGTAGCCCTAAGGCAGTTATGCATAACCCCAAAATATTTCCGGTGAATGGCCTTTAGTATGAAAATTTGTGAAAATGCAGTCTGAAAAATCCACGACCCCTGGGTCGACGATTTTTCACTTTTGTCGAACTTCATTTTCACAAATTTTCATAATAAAAGGCCATTCACCGGAAATATTTTGGGGTTATGCATAACTGCCTTAGGGCTACATAATAGGATAGGTCTCGTTCAAAAAGCGGCGGAGCATGTTGCTACCTTCCCTTGTTAGCTTTAAAAATGTTTTAAATATTCAAAAATCATCTGAAAGGCATTAGGTGAATTAAAAAAATCTTCAAAAAAATCGATCAATGAAAGACAGAAATAAACTACATTTTTTAAAGTCTCACTGATGCTTTTTCTTTAGTTTTCCAAAACCTTTTTTTATATTTGATAACGAATTGTTTTGGTTTTTATTCTTTGAATATTTAACTTTAAGCCAAATTTACAGAATAATCATCACCGATTATTTTGTAAACATATAACTACGTTATAGGTGCTTTCGAAATTCAAAATAAAATGTTAACTACAAAATTGGCAAACTTGTAACATTTTGATTTTTATTTATCATGTTGCACAACCATGGTCAATTTCATATAAAGTTTAAGATTTTTTCAACAAAATTGTGTAAAAGCGTTTTTTTTTCTTTTTCGTATTTAATACATCTTGCAATTCGATTTTAAACAATTTTTTGATAACTGCAAAGAAGACCTTTTTTATGAAAAAAAACATTGAAAAACTGGCTATTTTTTTTAGTGGAAACAGATGAATAAAAATTTTTGTTTAAAATTTTTGATCCAAACTATTATTTGTTTTATTAGGAACAATTTCCATAATCAAACCTTAAAATTACATAAGTTTCATAAAATGGTTTAATTGTGTTCACATGAAAAAGAATCTAACCGTAAAAATATCCAACTTCTGATGCAGTTGAGGCGTCATATTTTGCCCATTAACTCGTCTAGTATACGGAATAATTGCGGCAAAAATTTAGGTGCAGAATACTCAATATGTAGATTTACCACGGACTTAAAGTTACTGTAATATTACGGTAAAAGTATACGGTTAACGTATTTTGAACTCACCACGAAAATTTTCGACGTAGTTTTTATAGTTTTTCATGTCTGAAATCATCTACTTTTATAACTCAATTCTACCAGACACTGATAAACAAAAATCACTGTGCTAGCTTACCAAAGACAGTACATATACATTGAAAATTTGATGAATATTTGATCGCCAATTTCACCGAAAAGGCCGATAATAACTGGAAAAAAATCAACTATTTTTTTAATTGAGAGTATTTCTTTACTATTATCGATAATGTATCGCATTCAGTTCCTTTTTTGTAGGTAAAAGCTCTCGAAAAAAGAATTTATTTAAATAATTCTCAAATGGCATCATTCATTTGTATTTATCTGAAGATATTACTTTCATCTGTTTTTGATTAAAATTAAATATTCAAAGAATAAGAAAAAATGCATTTTTAAATAAAATTTTTGCAAACAATTGAAAGCAAAAAAATCCGGAATCAAACTATAAAAAATATAGTTTATTTCTTTCTGTTTTTCATTGATTGCTTTGGCAAGAAAATATTTTTAAACCTTCAGTTTAAATTTTGCATGTTAAAATTTGCTTAATGATTTTTGAATATTTAAAATATTTTTATAACTAAAACTAATAGATTCGAGCATATTTTAAAAAGTTGTACAGAATTGCTCTTATTCATTTTAAAAATTATTTAGAATATCAGAAATTAAGTTTTGTTCAGCAAAAATTTAAATTTTTTAAACCAAAGCGTCAAAAAAACCTTCTTTATTAATTTAAAAATTGCTCTTGAAACGTGCAAAAGCTATTAAATTACAAATATTTATTCAACCAGTATAACACAATGTAGTAGTAAAAAACTTCTGTTATTGTTTAGGATTTTTATCATATTTCACTTTATATAATGCATCATATATGTAGGTGTTGAAATATTTATTAAGTTTCCATAAATGTAGTTGGCCAACGTTACAGTAGAAACTGTGAGAGTTAAAGTGAGAAAAATGTAAAAAGAAAGCAAAAAGTAACTTAAACGCTGCCGTTTTTACATTAATCAAAGGACAAAAAGTATAGTCGTAAAATTATGAAAATGGAAAAATGTTTTGTATGGTTTTTCAGTTGTGGAATGACGCATTCCACGATACTTTAAGTGTTTCTTTAATCCTTTACAGCATTTTTTTTAACTTTAACTTTCCAAAATCGTCATAAAAATTTCTTCCAAAAATGTTTAAAAAATCGAAAAAAAATAATGTTGAAACTTCAAAAGTTATAGTTTGATGTTGTTTTTCTCTCATTTTTTTGCAGTTCTTTTTTGAAGGATTTTAAATAAAAACGTTTTTTTCTCCTGACAATTATTTGAATATTTAATACTTTTTCCAAAAAAACACAAACGATCATACGGATCATACGGAATTTGATAGGGATTGTAACAAAGCGATAATGTGAAATGGATGAGGTGGTCTATCTGACAATAATGGTCATACAATTAAAAATTATGAGAAATTGGCATACATGTTAATTGTATTAAAAATAGTGAAGTGTTAGAACACTTCCTTGATCGATTTATGTTGCATTTTTAATCATTTTGTAGTTTTTAAGATGAAACAAAAAAAGATCGCTGAAAAGATGTAGTAAAAAATTTTTTTGGAATTGAGCGAACTAATTACTTCCTTTTTTGTGTACTGAAGTTTAACAAATTTGTTGTTTGTTATCACTTGACCTTTATTGGACAAACACATAAAAGTAAAAAAAGGGGTTTGTGTTTTGGTGAAAGAAAACTACAAAAATGATAGAAAAAAACTAAAATTTCTTTCTTTTGCCTCTCTTTTTATTTATCAAAATTGCATTAAAAATATTAAATTTGTATAAACATGCCTGGGTATTTGATTACTGTATTTATTGTTTTTAGTTTAGCCGGTAATTTTTTTGGAATTAAATCTTACAGAGTTTATCATTTTCGGACAGCAAAATTGAAATTCCCATTTTGGTCTTGTTCTTGCAACAAATTTCGATTTCGTTTCGAGACCGAAAAATAGTAATTCTATTTTATAAAATTTAAAATTTTGATTACCATAATTCATTGCTAATCCAGTTCTTCTTTTAGTTATATCCATCGAAGGTCTTGAAATTTGGAGTCATAGTGGAGGCTTTCATTCTTATTCTGGATCAAGTCCACATTCTTCAATTGATCATGGAAGCTTTAGCGGCAGCTCCTTTGATCATCATGATAGTGGAAGTAGTAGTAGTAGCAGTAGTGGAGGATGTGGCATGATTGGGGCTGCCTTTGGTCTTTGTAGTCGTTATGTCCAATATTATCAGGCTCCAATTTATGGAAGTACCGGATATACCTATGGCCCAATAAATCGAATGTTCAATGTTGAAACTGGACATAACAGTGGAAACTATAATGGTTATTCAAATAATTATTGGATTTGTATAAATAATTATCGGGGACAATATTACTACAGTTATACATATGGTAAATATATTTGTGATGCCAGATCTTCATCATCTTCATCAAATTATTACAGTAATCAAAATTATTATGGTTAATTGCGATCTACTGTAACTTTGGTGAGTAAATTATTACTGAAACTGTAGTATGTTAATTTAAAATTTATTAAAATTGTTTTTGGAACAATGTGCATGTTTTATCATTTTAAATTGTTTTTTAATATGTACCTTGGATGGTACAAACAATTATTTCAATAATTATTACGTAATTATTAACTGTTTTCATTTTTGTGGCGTTTTAAATAAAATATTCAAATTTTTTTAAACAAAACACAAAAACATTTAGCTTAAATCAAAATCAACTGATATTTAAAACCAACGACTAACCTTCAAAAAATGTAGTTTCCTAATGTTTGTGTTTGATCTTTCTTTAAAATATTTTCTGTAGTGTTTTTTCATCGAATTAAATGTTGTTTGAATATTTGAAATTAATTAAAAAAGAAAGTAATCTTTAAAATTCTAACGTTCATTACTTGTTAGATGTGCATTATAAATGAACACCAAAATGGGCTTTTAATGGCTACAATTTTGAAGAAAAGTTTCATAATTTGACCGTTTGAAATGTTAAAGTGGAAACATTTTTGATAAAAATGTCTTTAAAAAGTTTACTACAAAAACAATGACTTCTTTCTGATGGAAAATTGCTCAAATAAGAAATACTGTGAAAATGCTTTCAAAATTACAAACAAACAACACGAAATTCTTATTACTTTTAACAAAAAATGTAATTCTCTAAAATTAAAACGATGACATTTCATATTGCCATCAAGGATGAGAAATACGATTGGCTAGGCCTTGATTTTGTGGCCAAAAAAAAGTTGAATAAAGTGCGACTCGCCTTTTAATGAAAAATTTGCATATTTTATTTCTGAATTGCAATGATTTCTTGTTAGATTTTTATCTCCACTTTTTTATTTATTGAAATTATGATAAATGTCATTTTCAATTACCAGCTACAAAAAGTTCTAATTAAACAGATCAAAACATTTTATAATCATACATGACAAGGGTTGTTAAATCTCCCGGTTAATCACCCGAAACCTCCCGCGATTTTTTGAAAATAGTGGTTTTAATACCACAAAAATTATTTTGCAGTTCTTTCAGTAAAATTTACATAACTATATAGGTATAAAAATATTGGAATTCTACTACATATTTTTAATGGCCTGAAGTAATGTAATGTTACTGAAAACTATAAATAAATCTTTTTTAATGATCACAATGTTCAAAAGAGATTTCCCGGTAGATCATCTTATAGAGATTCCCATTATACAACCCTTTTAATATGACTCTTTTTTAATCATTAAAATATTTCAAATATTCAAATGCGGCAAAGAATAAAAATAAAAACAACCACTCTTATTTTTCAGTATTGGCAGTCTGAAAAATATCATTACTACAAATTTTGGAGTTTGAGACTAGTGTTCTTGTTCATTTCAATTTTTTCTCTTTTTTAAAGTATTTTAAAGTGTATTTTTATTTGAATTTTCAATATCATCTTAAAAACAAAAATGTAACATTTTACTAATTACGAAGAAGACAGTTTCTCCTTTTTCAAAGAGAAACAAATTTAGTAAATTCATTTTTTGTCGTTTTTAAAAAAATAACATAATGAAGAAAACAATTTTAAAAATGATACTTGCTTCGGTGAACATAAAAAAACATCTAGTTAATAAAGAAACTTTAACGAAATATGCAAATCCAGAAAAAATTGTTTTCATCGAAAAATCAAAAAAGATTGTTATGAAAATGAATATTTCTGAATCAACAAAATTTTTTTTATTTAACACTACAAATTTTTTATCACTGGTTTTGTTTCCCTCAAAAAATACAAATTTTTTCCTATATTTTATTCTGCGATAGGCAGTGCTTGTTAAAACATTTCCAAATGAAATTCTGTTATTGTCCTTTTAAATAACATTTTTTCAAGATATCACTTTTCTATGCAAATTTTTTAATTAAATAATGATACTTTGCTCAAATACTTGGAACAATAATTATAAATGGTTAATACATTATTTTTCCAAGTAAATTGTCATTTCAGAAGTGATTATAATCATCGCAAATTATAATTATTTTAATTTGCAATGAAAAAACAGATTAAAAATTTGGCGATGTTGTATTTTTTATATTTTAAATATTCAAATAATGGAAACTCATAAAATTGGAAAAAAAAATGGAATTAAACGTTGAAAAAAGAAGAAGAAAACAAGCAAACGATAGTTCAAAAAATGTAGTTTCAATATTTTTGGTTTTAACTTTTTTAGCAATTTTTTTATCACAAATTTTGAATTTTTAAAGTTACAAATATTTGTTTCAACAATATTTTTGAATATTTAAAATATTTTTTGGGCCGAAAAATGTGTGTTTTAGAGGGGTTCCATAAATTGTTAAAGAATAAATTAATATTTTAGTTTATTTAAATGACCTGAAAAATACATTGTTACAGTTAACAAAAAATGAAGAAATAATAAATGAAATCACTGTTAAATATAGTTCCTTTATTTGTGTTTTTCCATTGATTGCTGGCATTTTATGCAAATTTTTTAAATTTGCATAAAATGCGAATAGAGTTGCCCCATAAACAGTGTTGGGGGTTATTCAAATTTGTTTCCTTATGGTCCATTAGAATTATTTCGATTTAAATGACAATTAATAAAAATATTTGTTCATTTTGGGAACTTTTTCTTTTGCAATGTTAAATGTCAAGTTGTTGCTTTAAAGAAATTTTGCACTTTTTCAAATTTATTGATACGACAACAACTTTGCAGAGAATTTTATATTTTGCTATTTTCCATCAGTCATTTTTGTTTTTGAGCCTAATAGACCGTGAAGTGATTAAAATTAATGATTTTTTAAGTTCATAATTAATTTATCTTAAGCATTTTTATTTTCAGATGTTTACAGAGTTAGTGAAGTTTTAAATCACTTTGAATTTTTTGTAGCTAGGTTAAACAGATTTTGGATTTAGAAAGCCCAAAATTTGTGTGACAAACAAAAGTCCAGTTCCTTTAAAAACTTAAAATATAAAAGTTATTGTATTATTATTTTAATTTTTTTCCATCGATTGACACTAAATCATCAAAATTTGTTTGCAAAATTTATCTTTTTGGGAGTTTGAAATAAATTATGGTCACTTTGTCATGGTCATTTTAATGTTAGAGGTCGCCTGATCCGTTGGTTCGATATCTCTTCAAGCTATCAGCTTTAAAATTTGCATAAATAGTTTGCTATTACTTTTGGCATGTTTTATAGCTGATTTTTCATTAAAATGCCCATTCTGGGGGTCGTCTGACCAGTTATCCCCTCGAGGGATTAATATGCAAATATTCGTGCCGAATTTCATTTTTCTGATTTCTGATTATTATTGTTGTAACGTGTTGGTATATTCGATTTTGATACGAATATTTTCTCGTGTGTAACGTTAAAGCAAGTATTTTTAAGTTTATTCCTTAAAAAATGCCTAAAAGAATGCAAAAATCTATCGCAGTTACCCAAGAACAATCGCCTCAAAAACCTCCACGTCGACGACGTCCTATGAAACTTCCAAAAACAGAATGCAAGAAATATACTGTTAAATTTCCATACCCTCAAAACTTTCCACTTCCATCTTTTATTATTAATTACATTGCACAAAATCCTTTATCACATAAAGGATATCTTAAGTTTGCTTCAACCTGCAAATTTCTTCTTCGAAAAAGTCGTATTTTTCCTATTCAAAGTTTATCATATTCTGCCGACAATGATGATTATCACATATGGACGGCAGGTTGTCGAGTACCAATAAATTTAAAGAATAATTTTTTTAAACTTTGGATTTATGATGAACTTTATATCTGCTCTGAAACATTACCAAATCTTGCTTCAATTTTGGTTAAACATGTTTATAAATTTTTCCTTGCAGAATTAAAATTATATAATCAAGTTCTAACTTTTGGCGAACTTCAATTTCTTTTATCTGGTGGAAATATGCCTAATGTCTATTTTTATAACAATATCATCAAAAATGATGATGGAAAAGTTACGGAATTTGAAAAAGTTTTTGAACTTATTTGTTGTCATCATTTGGAATTGTAAGTTTAAAGATAGTGATTGTTCAGATCAAATGTTGGGTATTTTTTGGAATTTTCAAACCCCTTCTTTCCCTTCAACCGGTTTTTTCCTTTGATCGTCGCCGCTTTTAAAGTGAGCAACAAGGAAAAGTCCCAACACGTGATGCTGCTTTTTGAACTAACAAGGAAAAGTCCCAACACGTGATGCTGCTTTTTGAACGAGACCTGTACCATGAGATGGTCCCGGGGTAGTTACGTATAACCCCAAAATGTTTCCGTTGACTGGGCTTCCTGTATGCAAATTTTTGAAAATAAAGTTTGAAAAATTCAAGACCTACAATTTTTGAAAAACCCCTGTTTCACATACATTTATCAAACTTTAATTGCATAAATTTGCATAACGCTAGGGCTATCAACATATATATTTTGGGGTTAGGCATAACTGTCCTCGGGCTATCTAATATAATAGGTCTTGTTTAAAAGGCGGTTGTGCATTTTGATACCTTTCCTTGTAAACCCTATCCCACATCTAATACTTGCGACATCAGATGTGAACAATCCGATTATGCAAATTTTTTGATTTAATTGTTTAATTTTTCAGTACGTTTCATCCTAAACAACATGGTATTGGCAAAAATACAACAAAGAAAATAATTGAAATTTTATCTTCTGAGAAAAAACCAGAAAAACTGCACATCATCTTTCGGCATATTCCACATAATTTTGATTTTCTTTTATTTTCAGAGTTTTTAAAAGTAAGGCAAAATAACAATAGAAAAAGACCCTGATCGTCAGGAAAATTCAACAAAAAATTGTTAGAGAAATGAAAAAGTATCAAAGGTTCCGCCTCCCCAAAATCGAGAATATCCTTTGATCTTTTGCCGCCCTCGTGTTAAGGCGGCAAAAGATCAATGGTGTGCCTCGACCAAAATGAAAATCCCCCAATTTTCACCTTTTGGCCTTGGCCTCCTTTAATCTTAAATCATTTCATTAAAGTTTCTCTTCAGGCAAATGTGACCGGTCGGCAACATCTTTTTGATCTTAATTTTGCCAATAATATTTCTGAAGAATACAAGAATCAAATCCAACAATTTGTAAATGAAATTATTCAATTTCGAAAAAATTATATTCATAATGTTCCAATTATTTATTTTCCTGGTCTAAATTTAGTAGAACATCGTCAACTTTGGAGAATCCGAGATGCAAAAGTTCTAGGATACGTTTGAAGAAACAACCGCAAATGTGGGAAACATTTGATCACATTGTTTTCTTTCCATTTGTTATCTTTTTTTGTTTACAATTTTTGATTCATTGAATTAAAATAAATTTTACAGAAATTTGGATGGTTTTTATTATTTATTGTCGTAACCCTACTAATATTGAAATGAATGTTCAATGAAGCATTTATGCCCCAAAAAATATCTCATTTAAGCTTTTGACTGATCAAAAATAAGCATATTCTGTTTTCGAAACTTGTTGTTCTCTATGATTTTCAACAAATACACATTTTTTCTAGACTAAATTAGAAAAATTGAATATTTTAATAATTTGTTGTTTTATTCCCGTCATCTCTAATTCTATTAATATCGCACTGTCCGCTTTTTCGGGAAACAGTATGCTTTCAAAATCGAATAAAAATAATTGTAAAAAATCCAATAACAAACTCAAAGTTTTTTTTAATCACAAATGATAATTTCGTACTGCTAAAATGTTTCAAATATTCAAATAATAGAAACAAAAGAACAAAAAACTTTTATTCAAGTCTTGCGCTGTTAGCATTTTTGCAGTTTTTAAAAACTCGATCACTACAAATTTTGGAGTTTAAGAATGTTATTTTTGCTAATTTTAATTTTTTTTCTATTTTAAAATGTTGAAAATAGGTTTTATTTGAATTTTTTAATAATATTTAAAAACAAAAAATGCAACTTTATACGAAATTCTGTGAACACAGTTTCTCAATTTTGAATGAAAAACAAATTTTATGATAGAAGTTTTATTTTTCTCGGTCATTAAAACCCCCAGATGACAATTTTAAATAAAATTACTTGGTTAAAAATTTAATTTTAGCATCATAAATTTTGGATAAATGCTTTTCATTACTTTTTTTATTGCTACAAATAGTCGAATGTGTTATTATTTATGATAAATCTAGACCGCAAAGCCGGCTGGAAATTTTGGCCGTATTTTTGGGCCATGTTTCAGATTTAAAAAATACAACGTCATCAAAAATAAGAAATTTAAAAAACAAAGCATTTTAATGTGAAAAAAATGAAAAAAATAAGCAAAAACGATAGGTCAATAAATGTAGTTTGTGCATTTTAAAATTTTTTTGCTTTTATTTTTTTATTTGATTTTTTCTCGAATTTGTAGTGTCAATTGTGACACATATTTTCCTTTTCATGTCTTTGAATATTTAAAATATTTTTAGAGATTCAAAAACATGATTTTTGAAGGGTTTGATATATTGTAGAAAAACAAACAGTTTAACATTAATTTGAAAAAACAAAGTGCAATTTTAGCAATCAAGAAACACTATTGATTGCTTTAAAAATTAGATCTTTCCATTTCAGTACTTCAGAAGAATCCGTGATAATTTTTAGCATGATATCAAGACCTTATTGGAACATGACTTAAAAGAATACTAAAAGAGATTTTATAATGTTTTCGAATCCGTGGAATTCTTTGACAATTGCAATTTTTAACTTTTTGAAAGGATGAGCTGAAATAAACCAGATTAATTTTATATGATAAATACATTTTTAGCGATGCTCGAGCATTCAAAAACTCCAGGGCGCAGATTTTGATGTTTTTCGACCCAAGGCCTTTGCTTTGGGTTTTGGCTTAAATTAAATATTTAAAAAACAATAAAAAAAGTTATTTTTTACAAAAAAAATTTTAACTACAACCTTGAAGCTTAATCTTTTTGTTATCTAATGAGATGAAACAAATGATTAATTTTCGAATCATTATTTTTTCATTATGATGATTGAACCGAAATGTTTCTAAGAAGGCGGTTTTTAGGATTTAACATCAGTTATTGTTACGGAAATATATAATATCAGAATCTTGCTTGATTTGTGTTAAAAATAACACAACTCGCCACGACATATATTTACAATATGATCGATGACGTTATATCACTGATTTTGGTTAAAATAAAATATTCAAAAAAAGAAAAAAATATGCTCTTTTAAAAATTTAAGAATTTTTTGTGATTCGAAAGAAAAAGAAAAGCACTGATCAAACTTTAAAAAATGTAGTTTATTTCTGTTTTTCATTGGTTTCTATGAAAAAACTTTGCTTCAACTTTTTCACTACAATTTTATTTCAAGATTTTTGAATATTTAAAACATTTTTAAAACTTTAAAAACGTTCAGTTGTTTAAAAATGGAATGATCAATGAATAATATTTTCTCATTAACTTGTAATTCGCAGGATTTCTTGTGTGCATCAATCCCTTTATTTATTATATTAAACGAAAAAAAATTCCCATTAGAAACCCACATACAAGACGGATAGACGATTTCACGAAAATCACAAACATAAAACCTGTTAAAGTGTTATCACTTTGTTTAACTAATTTTTGGTGTTGTAATATGTCGTTTTTGTCCTTCGTGACAGAAAAAATGTTTTTAATTCAAAAACATTTAATTAAAACTAGTATACAGTTTTAAACAAATTCATTGAAACCTTTTCAAGAGTGTTGATACAAAGTTAAAGTATCACATTGATGGCATATTTTAGGCTACAGAGAAATGAATGTTGCCTGCCGTCTTCTTAAATAGAAAATTCAGTGTGCGATAGTGTTACAATTACAAGAATACCGTTGATGACCATCGACTTTAATATAAATAAGGTCATTGATTTAAATTCAAATTTTTATTTTGTTTTTATGTATACCGGCATGCGATCTGGCATGCAATAAATAAAATAATTTAACCAAAATAAATAGCATTTCATGTATTTTTTTTCAACTCTGTAGAACATACATGGGCATGGGGTCCACAAGGGTCCACATTGTGGACCCTGGAGTGTGCAGTGAGCAGAGCATTTGGGCTGGAGTGAGCAGGATTGGAGTCAGGGCTGAGCGGAATCGAAATTTTTGCTTCGGAACGGAATGAATCTGATTCCGAAATCACCGGAACGGAACGGAATCAAAAAAATGACCGGAATTCCGATCAGCCCTGATTGGAGTGAGCAGGAGCGAGTGGAAAAAAATTTAAAAAAGAAGAGAAAAAAGAGAAAAAAAGAAAGAAGAAAAAAGAAAAAAAGGAAGGGGAAAGGAAGAAGAAGAGGAAAGAAGGAATCCTAAATATTTGTATGTTTTTTTCCGAATGTAGACTGAGTCCGCTGAATCGTGGAAAAAAGTAATATGGACTGACCAAGTTTTTATTTTGAAAAGGGAGAGAAAATTAAATTAGTATTATTAAATGCGAGCTCCATTTTTACTGTTACTGTAATGTCTCTAAACTATAGTTTTTATGATTTTTTGTTAACAATATTCCTAAATTTTTTCTGTCTAAATTCGGAACATAAAATTTTAAAAAATGCTATCAAATATAAGCAATTTTTTATTGATTAATTTCCACGGCAATTTGAACCTTGCATTTACTATTAAAATAATTGCTCAAAAGTAATTCAACTTTTTTAATACAAATAAATTAACATTAATCTTGATCTGTTTACTTCTCATCTTCATTAATTTTTTCAACGGCACAGGTAGAAGCTGAAAGTGATTCGGTATTTTTGTCATATTTTGGGAATTCCGTGTACTTTGCCACTAATCATAACAAATAGTCTTGCCATAACATCAAAAGTAGCTTTTAAAATCCTTGAATTTAAAGCACTTTCGTAGTTATTCAATATTTTAAAGGAAAATGAAACAAATAGGTTAAAACGCATTCCACCAATTTATTCTAAAATTTTGACAAAAATGGCACCGCCAAAAAATCGTATATTTTTTTATTTTACCCATGTTTTCGACCATGCTTAAGAAGCAGGAAAAAAATATTTTTAGGTCGAAATTCGGCACAATGCCGTTTTTAGAGCATCGAGAATGCCAAAGTCGACATATTTTGTATCCTTTGGCATATTTTCATCTTTTATCCGTTTTAGGTATAATTGCACCTTTATAGGTTTTCGAGGTCGGGGAATCCGAATCTCGAGTCCGCGTTTCGAAATTTTCGCGGTAAGACCCATTTTTCGCATGTTGCTTGCATATTTGCCCTGAAAAGTGGGTCAAGGAATTTTCTATCAGACTAGTTCTACTCACCATTGGATTCCCCGTAGTTTTTACCCCTGGGGGTGTAATAACATAAAAAAATAGTGTTGGCCCGATGCGTCAGAATAAGATGAATAACGTCGACCCCTGATTTCAGAAATTTCGATCAGTTATGAAAAATTGAATTTTTATCCATTTATGCTAATTTCCCACCTGTATAGGTTTTCGACCATGGGGAATTCAATGGTGAGCTTTGTATTTAACCAAAACCCCTTTTTACATGCGATGTTCACAAATAATGTTTTTATCAAAATCAAACTTTACTTTAATTATTTGGATGCTGGGATAATTTTTTCAGAAGACCTAAAATAACTCCTGATGTTGGGGTATATGTACAAATCTTGAAATTGCTTCACCGTGCTTGTACGACCTAGATTTGCAAAACTTTGCTTTTAGAACAACATAAATATGATATTTGGATATTTTTTATGCTATTTGTGTGTCTTTAAATGCAAGTTAATAGTAAAATTCTGAACCATTTGATGTTAGTGCATTTTACATACTGTAGATGAAAAGAAATCAATAATTAGATAGTGTGTTACGTTGAGAATAGTAAAAACAAGATAAGTAAAGAATTTTTGGTAATTTTCAATGTTTCTAATTCATTATTTACAAAGTTAGAACGATTTCATATTTCATACAAATACCCCAACATCAGGAGTTATTTTAGGTCTTCTGAAAAAATTATCCCAGCATCCAAATAATTAAAGTAAAGTTTGATTTTGATAAAAAAATTTTTTGTGAACAATAATCAACACTTTTTAACATCTGAAACATAAAGAAAATGTCAGGGGGAATTTTTTGTTTATGTGGATATATTATATCATGCCCTGAGGGGATTTCGCATGTAAAAAGGGGTTTTGGTTAAATACAAAGTTCACCATTGAATTCCCCATGGTCGAAAACCTATACAGATGGGAAATTAGCATAAATGGATAAAAATTCGATTTTTCATAACTGATCGAAATTTCTGAAATCAGGGGTCGACGTTATTCATCTTATTCTGACGCATCGGGCCAACACTATTTTTTTATGTTATTACACCCCCAGGGGTAAAAAACTACGGGGAATCCAATGGTGAGTAGAACTAGTCTGATAAAAAATTCCTTGACCCACTTTTCAGGGCAAATATGCTAGCAACATGCGAAAAATGGGTCTTGCCGCGAAAATTTCGAAACGCGGACTCGAGATTCGGATTCCCCGACCTCGAAAACCTATATAGTTGCAATTATACCTAAAACGGATAAAAGATGAAAATATGCCAAAGGAAACAAAATATGTCGACTTTGGCATTCTCGATGCTCTAAAAACGGCATTGTGCCGAATTTCGACCTAAAAATATTTTTTTCCTGCTTCTTAAGCATGGTCGAAAACATGGGTAAAATAAAAAAATATACGATTTTTTGGCGGTGCAGGTCGTTTAAAAAATTTTGGTGGAATGCGTTTTAATATAATAATTCTTTATTGCAAATAAAACTATAATACCAAAACAAACAAAAAACATCACAACATTTTCTGAAAAAATCACCAGGGTTAAAAACTAAAAAAAGAGAAGAAAAAAATTCGAAAAAAATCAACAGGGACCCTTTGGATATTTTGGAGTGAGCAAAATTTCGAAAATCCGTGGACCCTGGTGCCCATGTATGCTGTAGAATATTCGTTTTTAATCTGCAATTAAAATATTCCCGTCGAAAATAATAGGAAAATATATATGTATTATAATTTCCAACTGTGTCCTCATTTAATTTTTGTGATATGATTAATGGATTTTTTTTCGAATGATAGTTGAGCAATGGACAAAGGAAAAATAGTTAATCAACGCATTCCTGAGTTAGACAAAAAGAAAATTTTATACTTGTTTCCTTTTTTCGGCAGCTATTTTTTAAGTTCTCAAAATATTTTAAATATTCAAAAAAGTTATAAAAAAACTTATATACACAAAAATGAAATGCAAAAGTTGAAGAAAATTTTTTTTAAAGAAACCAATGAAAAACAAACAACATTTTTTAAAGTTACATCTGTGCTTTTTTTCTTTTTCTTTTAATTTTTGATGCTTTTTAAAAATGCATTTTTTCTGTTTTTTATTCATTGAATATTTAATTTTAATCAAAATCACCAATATAATCAAAATTGATTATATTGTTAAGATATCAGGGTGATTTGTGCTTGACGACACATAAACTCTTGAATAAAATTTTAATTTAAAAATCAGAAAAATTAATACATTGAACTATGGAAAATTTATTTTAGGTATAATTGATAATTCCCAAAAATTCCGATCACAAAGTGCATATTGACGATATTAATTTTAATAAGATTCCGATATTTCCAACACTAAATCAAATTTTAAATCTAGTACAGGTTTCTTCATCGTTTTGGCTGTAAATTAGATTCTTGCAGTTCTAGTTTTTATTAGACAGAAAAGATCAAAGCACTGAACTTTCATGCCTTTTTCTGTTAGTGTTTTCATTTTAAGACATTAGAGATTAAAGATGTTACCAGTATTTTATTTCTGGAGTTAACAGAACCCACTTCGAGGGGGGCACGCTGTTGATATTGTTTCAGTGGCGGTAAAACATCAAAGGTTTTGCGCGATTTTTCTGGGGTCACGTGTCCCTGGTACCTTACTATAATCCCTGTTAGTGATCAAAAGTTGTATCAAGAAGTTGATATATTTAAAACTAAATAAGAATTTTCTTAAACGAGAAAAATTTGGATAGATCGTATCCCAACCTTCAATTTTAAATTAATCTTTCTTTTTTACAATAAATTGGTGGTAATAAACTTATAATTGATATGTCAGAGAAGAATTAACTGCTCCACCAAAAAAGCTACCGTATTCAACGGCTGTAGTTTCTTTTTGTTATCGCTGTTGGATACAGTACCGTAAAAAAGCAAAAAATATAATATTTTTTAGCCAAAATATACAATACATACACAAAGAACAACAAAAACTAAACTTAAAAATTTTGACAAATTTACAACACAAACAATTACGTTGTGAATAGGGTTGCTGGCGCGCCCGATTTTCCGAAAAAGGTGGGCGCGCCCGCCCGGGCGCGCCTGGGCGCATGCGCCCGTGACCTCATAATCCAATATTACTAATATGTACAGTATAAAAATGCCAAAAAGGGGTATTTTAGCTATAAATAGCATTATTAAAGCATGAATTTACTTATTTTTGTCGTCATTAATTTTTAAAGATTAAAAAAATGTGAACTTCTTAAATTACATGAGTTACAGTATCCTCAAGATACTGTAATACATGCTAAAAATTTAAGATAACATAGCTAATTGTTCCACTTATCGTTTTTTGGCTTAAAAATGAAAATAACATAAGGAAATTATTCGTTGTTTAGTAAATTTTTTGGAAAAAATTACATCATATGGATTTTGGACCGGGCGCAACTATCGGGCGCGCCCGGACGACAATACCTCTGCGCCCCACGACAACCCTAGTTGTGAAATATTTTATGCTTCAAAATTGTTCAACTTTTGAAGTTCAACTTCGACATTTTCATTAAAATGTATAAAAGCTTTCTTTTTGATTTTTGAACATTTGAAATATTTTCAAAACTTTAAAAAAATATTAAGATGTTGAAAAAAAATGAAAGTAGGCGGATTATCAATGGTTCGAAAACTGCAACATCATATTGACGAAAAAACTAAAAATCTCTTTGTTAGTCAAAAGATAAATAAAACCATTACAAAAATGTTGCTTGATCTATTTACAATATAATCGATTATGCGATTATATTGTAATTTTTTATATAAATTAAATATTCAAAGAATAATAAACTGAAAAAGTGCATTTTTAAATAATTTTTTCAGAAGAAAAAAGAAAAAGCACAGATTAAACTCTAAAAAATATAGTTTATTATTATGTTTTATTGATTGCTGTTGAAAATATTTAGATTGATCTTTCCATTATAGTGCTTCAGAAGTGGTGGATATAAAAACGTTGTCGGAACATGACATGGAAGAAAAGTGATTCGAAAAGGTTTAGAAATTTAATAATATTTTCCAGAAGAAAGATTCAACATGCAACCTTTAATTTTTTTAAATGAATCATTCGAAATGTATGTAATAGGGAATTTTTTATTGATGTGGGTACATTCAAGTACTCGGCGATGCCGAATTTGATTGCTTTGAACCCTCGGGCGCGAGTTCAAAGTTGCCGTACCCTTTGATTTCTGATTAAAATTAAATATTCAAAGAACAAGAAAAAGTGTAACTTTAATCAAAAAAATTTTAGAGACAAAAATGAAAGAAAAAGAAAAAAGCACCAATCAAGCTTTAAAAAATGTAGTTTATTTGTGTCTTTTTCTATGATTCTTTTAAAAATATCTATTCAACTTTTTCATTTTAATTTTGCGTAAGAAAATTTACTTGATGATTTTGTGAATATTTAAAGGCTTTTCAAAACTAATAAATAGAAAAACAAAATTGTTGAAAAATGGAAAGAAAACGGTTTTATAATACATTTCTTTACAGACAAAATATTTTTAATTCACCCCTTTCTTTTTTAAAATTAACACTGCGTTATATCAACGAGTTATAGAGTTCCAGGTGTATAATCTGTACAAAAATCTTCATTTTTTAGTTTGATGGATCGAATAAACAATGTAAAAAAAGCTTATGAAAACGTTTTTTTTGTTGCAAAAATTAAGAGGACACATTAATAGCATAATTTACAGAGAGATGAACGTATGATAAACGAGAGTGAATGAATTCCAGAATAATTTTTGAATAGATTGTTTTTATTGTAAAACAATTACCATAAAATGTGTTAAACTTTTCAGTAAAATTATATTGTTTTTAAAATAACATTAATAGTTTACATTTTTTAGTAAAACAATGATACTTTTCTCGAATACTAATTTGTGATAAATAAAATGGTTATATATTTAACGATGTTGTATTTTTTCTGATTTAAATATTCAAATAATAGTCACTCGCCAAATTTAAAAAGTGTATTTAAACGCGAAAAAAAAAAGTTTGATAAAAAGCGCAAAAACAATAGTTCAAAAAATGTAGTCTGGGCATTTGAATTTGCAGTTTTTAAAGTTACTTGAATATTTTGTCATCGATATCTTTGAATGTTTAAAATATATTTCTAGGGCTGAAAAATATATGCCTTTTTTAAGGGGATATGTAAATTTTTAAAATAAAGTTTAGCTTTTTTGAAGTAGCTATTTTTTTGTTGTGGGAAAAATTAAAGATTATGTTAAAAATGGCATAAAAAATATTAAATTTTCTTTCAATCACTTACAATCGTTAGATGAGATAATATGCATTAATAAACATTAAAAATTCTGTATAAAAAAATTCCATTGATAAACAGCTGCTGAATTAAAATTCAACCTTATAAATGTTTTTTTATCAAAATATTTTGTTTTGGTCCTTTTTTACTACTACAGCGGACGGGTGGCCGAGTGGTTTGAGCGACAGACTATCGGTCGGACAGAGACTCGAAAGAGTGGAAGGTTCGAATCCCCGTGCGTGCCCAACCTAGGCGCTACCAATTGGAAGGCAATGGGTACACTCACATGAGCTCTCCGCTCGAGTGGAAGGTTCCCGAAAGGGGGTGGTCCACCACCGGGTTGCGCCGGCAAGGATCTTAGATCCGGAATCCTAAATACTAAGTGCAGATGCTGGAAAGTCGCGCCAGCATCGGCCCCCCACGACCTCTGGTCTGATTATGGGGTTCTTTAACCTTTTAACCTTTTTTACTAAATTTTGTTCACAATTTGTTTGATCAAAAACAAATATTCAAATAAATAACTTATAATATGTTGAAAATTACACTACAGAAATGTATGAGAGATTGAGCAATGAATCTTTTGAAACTTATCAGGTGTTTGCAAAAGTTTTTTAAAAAATTGTACAAAACTTTCACTCTTATATTTTTAAATGAACACAAAAATATCAAAATTGTTTATGTGAAACAAAAAGATATATAACTGACTTTCTGAAAAAATCGAGCAAAATGAAAGCGAGACAGGCGGACCAAAATTTCAAAATCGTTTTTAGGGGCTGAAATTTGGCGTGTAGTATCCTTAGGGGTCAAGGAGGTGTGATCAAAAAATTTTTTTTTGATTTGGCGTGCCACGGCATTTTTGTGCCGTTCGGTCGGTGTAGTCTCAGTTTTGATCCGTTTTATCCAAATGAGCTATATTCTGGTAGCCCTTGATCAGGGCTATCAGATGCACACATTGGGATTTTCACTGATGGTCCCGCCACGAAAATCCGGCGTGTTGAAATTTCAAATCGCGATTTCGGTGCCAGAACAGGGGGGTGCCAGAACTTTTTTTTTGCTGTAAAGATGCCTTTTTTTATGGACTATTTAATGGCAGGAACGAAGTTTTCGAAATCGAAATGCGTTCCGAGACTTTTTCGAAAAAACCGAATTTCGACCTAAAAACGATAGTTTGAACGAAAACGGAGTTCACCATCGTATTCCCCGTGGTCGATTTGCTATAGGTGTTAAAAATCAGCGTGATTGGACAAAAAAAATTTTTTTTCGAGCTCATTGCCGGAAAAATTTTTTTTTGTCCAATCACGCTGATTTTTAACACCTATAGCAAATCGACCACGGGGAATACGATGGTGAACTCCGTTTTCGTTCAAACTATCGTTTTTAGGTCGAAATTCGGTTTTTTCGAAAAAGTCTCGGAACGCATTTCGATTTCGAAAACTTCGTTCCTGCCATTAAATAGTCCATAAAAAAAGGCATCTTTACAGCAAAAAAAAAGTTCTGGCACCCCCCTGTTCTGGCACCGAAAATGCGATTTGAAATTTCAACACGCCGGATTTTCGTGGCGGGACCATCAGTGAAAATCCCAATGTGTGCATCTGATAGCCCTGATCAAGGGCTACCAGAATATAGCTCATTTGGATAAAACGGATCAAAACTGAGACTACACCGACCGAACGGCACAAAAATGCCGTGGCACGCCAAATCAAAAAAAAATTTTTTGATCACACCTCCTTGACCCCTAAGGATACTACACGCCAAATTTCAGCCCCTAAAAACGATTTTGAAATTTTGGTCCGCCTGCCCATTGCTCACTTTTTTCAGAAAGTCGGTTATATAGAATTATTTCCACTAAAATCAAATGCGTTTGACGATTTTAGTTCAGCAATTAAATAATCATTTTTCTTGTCGATCAATGATTCATGTTTGATTGACAAAGTTCCATCATTTTCAAGAAGTAAATACCACTCACAACCTTTCATCTTTTCTACCGTACTTTGAGTTGTAGGAATTTTAAATTTTTGGTTTTTGCAGCTTGCTTTATGCTTATTTTGGACATTTAAATAAATTGAAGTTTTTCGTGAAAGATAGAAATCATAAATACCGTAATCGTCAACAAATAATCCATTAAAAAAAGCAAGGCTATTTCGGAGTACAATTTGAACTGAAAAAAATCGGAACATGAATTAATTTATTTTATCAGACGAAAATCTATTACCATTTTTTTGTTTAAATTTGCATACTTGATCCATTGTAAGAAGGTTTTGTTTAGCTAAAACACGGACTTTAAAATTGTCATTTAGCACTGAAAACCAAACTTACCAACAAAATCTTCCAAAAATTTGATACTCATTTGTTCGAATTTTAAAAATGGAATTAAATCTTTAATTTCATTAAAAATGAGTTCATTCTTTTCTTTTTCTGTCATTTCATCAGAAATTTTTGTTTGTTCTTCTCCCCAGTCATATACCTAAATACATGAAAATAAAGTAATGTATTTGAGGCATAAGAAACAGGGCTGTCCGGGATCCCGGATCCGGGGTCCTGGAATCCCGGCAACGTTTCTGGAATCCCGGATTTTTGGCCGCGATTCCGAGACTTATTTTTACATCAAAACCATCAAAAAAATTAACTTTTTTGCATTTTTTAAACCATGAAATTGAATTTGGTTCTCAAAAATGGAAGAGTAAAAATCAAAAACTATTTTTGTTGTTTTAACTCAAAGCCACAAATATTGAAAAGTTTTGTGACCAGTGCTGTTGCGACTCCGACTCCGGAGTGGGAGCTGGAGTCGATGTTTCCAAAACATCAAAGGTGAGAATGCCGACGGAGTCAATTGATCGACTCCGGAGTCGGAGTCGACAAAAAGTATAGAGCACAACACTGCTTGTGACTTAGATTTTTTCTAACATTTTTTACATTCCAAAAAAGTTTAAAAATCAATTATTTTATCTGAAATAACTTTTTTTGTCATTTTTAGCGATGATTTTTGTCTTTATATTGCAAATAAGTCGCATGTTTTTTCATTTCTATCTTAAAAAACATTATCATTTGCAAAGTCCCGGAATCCCGGATCGGCCAAAAAACGAGTCCCGGACAGCCCTGGTAAGAAAAACATACCGCTTTACAAAGTTCTTCGTAGTTTCGATAAAACATGTCTGAAGAAGAAGCATTTTTTACAACTTCTTCGATTGAAATAAGATCTTTTTTAACTGAAAAAAGACATATATTTTAGATAATTGGAAAATATGTAAAGATACTTACTTGCAAAATCAAACAAAAACTTGACTGTCATTTTTTTAAAATTGAGATCTTCAAGAAAATCTTTGATTTCATTTAAAACTAGTTTATTCTTTTCTTTTTCTGTCATTTCTTTGGAAATCATTGCTTTATTCTCTCCCAATTTGTATACCTAAAATTCGAAATAGAAATTAAATATTTTAAATTTAAGAAAAAATGGACCTCTTTACAGACTTCTTCAATTTCTGAAACTTCTGAATAGTCGGAAGAAACATTTTTAACTACCTGTTTAATTGAAATAAGGTCTTTTTTAACTGAAAACAGTGAGTTGTACATTTATCTAAAAAGAGAATAACAACACTCACGTGCAAAATCCAATAAAAATTTGCTACTCATAAATTCAAATTTAAATATTGGAATAAAGTTTTTAATTTCATTTAAAACAAATTCATTCTTTTCTTTTTCTGGCATGTCGTCAGAAATCATTGCTTGATGTTCTCCCCATTCATATACCTGAAAATGTAAAAAGTAGATGGATCAAAACTAAAGATGAACTGAGGGATCTGGCTCGGGTTTTTAAGCACTAATCATGACTCTCAGGTATAAAATTTGACCGTAAATTACAAAATGTGGTGTAAAATCGAAGAGAAAGCTGATAAGAATCTAGTCAGATGATAAAAAATTCTACGTGACTCTAAAAAACTATAAACCAGGCCTGTTGCAAAATAAATTTTTGCCCCTTTCATTTATTGGAGGTCCCGACACGAAAATTTTAAAAACTCCAAATCGAGAAATTCTGATGACATTTCCTTTCCTATCTATGATAGAAACTCAGCTTAAATGAACTTTTTAAGAAATGGTTGGATTTAAGCTGAGTTTCTAATTTTTTGTACAATTGGAGAATTTGGAGAATTGGTACAAAAAAGCTGAATCTCAGCTTTTATCCAATCATTTTTTAAAGTTCATACCATTTTTGAATCAGGAAAAATAGTTACGGAAAAAAATGTCATCAGAATTCTTCGATTTGGAGTTTTTAAAATTTTCGTTTCGGGGCCTCCATTGTGTGAAAGGGACAAAAATTTGTTTACAATGGCTCTCCTCCTTTAAACAATTTTTGTCATCTCGTCCATCCTTATGAAAAAATAAAAAAAATGATACCGCTTTGCAAAGTTCCTCTGCTTTTACGCCATGTTTTGATGCATAAAAAACAAATGCTTCAAGGGCAAATTTATCAAGATGTACAAAACCATCAAAATGAATTAATTCAGAAATTGGCAAATAAAAGAAAAAGCGATAACCATTTTGATAATATTTATATGAAAGTTCAATGATTTGAAAAGCTTTTTCAAAATTATTCAAATCAAGAAAGAGCTCAGATTTGTAAATCTTTTCTTTAATTCTGTCAACATCATAAAGTTCAGCAAGTTCTGCAATCAAAAATACATTTTTCTGATTAATATTTAAATTTTTATAAGGACAATAAATGCATCGAAGAAATTCATAAAATTCATCATAAGAATAATCATCAATAATTATTGGTTCATTTCGGCTTGAATAATTTTTAAAAAAATTTTTATTGAAAACTGAAGAAGCTTCTGCTAATGTAAGGCTATGTGCGTAAAGTTCCTGATAAAAACATAATTTTCTATCATCCTCAAAATTGTAAAAAACTTACTCTTCCTTGAACATGAAAAACAACATCAAAATAATTTTGCTCGAAATCTTGTTCTTGGAAAATTCTGTATAACTTTGTAAAATAATCTTCAACAAAATTTTTGTCGAAGTTGCTCATATTTTTTTTATTTTTTTTTAAATAGAAGGACCACAAAATAAATGCAACGCAAAAAAGTAATAATAAGTAAAAATGCGATTGGAAAAAAATAAAGGCACCTACAAATATGAATAAAAAAATAAAATGGGTACCCTTTGACTGCAATCAATATCTCTTAAAAAAATATTTTTCCAAATAATATTTTTACAAGAGGTGCCTGCTGTAAAAATCAATACCTAAAAGTGTGTGCTTTTAAGATTCATGATTGTGCGAATTACAGAAGTTAAAAATACTGTCATTCGCATAATCACGAATCCTCTTTTCCCATTTCTCACATAAAAGTACAAAGCCATTATCTACTAACCGTAAACCTTAAACCAACCTTAGATGTGTTGGATAACCTTGTTCGTAATGAAAAAAATTAAAGTTAACAATGAATGGAAAAACTGAAAGTTTTAATATTCGATATTGCACGTGAAAACTCTAATGTGGTTTTGTTTAAAGGGACCTGTTGCAAAACTGATGAGAAAGTCCCAAGGTTTTTCAGGCTACGCGCGCGAAATTTAAAAAATGCGTTGTTTTTTTTGCAAAAGAAAAAATTTTTTGCTGCTGCTTTTTTCTTCTCCTCAATTTTTTTAATCCGTGATTTTTTTTGCCGTGTATATTTTTACTGCTTTTATATTTTGTGTTAAAGTAATTAATAAAGTTTATTTCTGTAGTTTGTATGTTATATATCCGTTTCTTGCGGTTTAAATTTATCTTTTTTTGTCTTTGTATGGATTTTAGAGTTGCTTGTGATGATAATGGATGAACGGGTAAGTTTAGGCATATCAGGTAGGTTTATGTATTGTTTTTTTCTATATCATGGACTAATATTATTCATTTTTTAGGCATGGACAAGATGATATTGAAGAAGAAGAGAAAGATGATATGGCAGCAAGTATATATGGTTATCCCTTATTCTTCTGGGTTGTTACCGATGTACTTGCTGCTGTAAAAATGACTTATACTCTATTATGAAGTATATCTGAGAGGACTGTTAATCCTAAATGAAACCGGGGTATCTTCGGATACCTTAGTTTTAGTGGAGCTTGCTCCAAATAATTTTTGGCTGCGGTACTTTTTAGTACTGCTTGTAATATTTCTTTTTTGTGAAACGTGGTTAAATATGTGTGAATGTGTATAATTTTATGGATGTTTCTTATTAATAAAAACTGTTGGACTATTACAGCTGTTTGATCGGTTTTATATATAGTTGTACTAGTTTTCTTCTTTATAAAAATATGATGATAGGAATTTTGTTGAGCCATCCTTTTCACTTTGTTTCTTTTTTAGATTTTCAACTTTTAGTTTAATATTCACTTGAAATGGAGAATGAGGGTATGCTATTTTTTATACTTGACCTTATTTGGACTTTTTAGAAAACCCTTGGGATGCTGTGTTTGCATCTTATCCAACTGATGCAAATGTTCAGCGTTATCAACCTGCGAGAAGAGTAAATGCGTTGAATAAGGTTCTTGGACTTGATCTTTCAAACCGTGATCCAGCTTCTACTGACTATTGTGCATGTGGCAGATGCCAACCGATGACCAGTCCTGTTGAAGCTTTTTGTTGTGTAGAAGTTTTTGAAGCACAGACATCCCCAGCTGAAAAGTTCAAAAAGTTCTTTCATCAACGTCAACCATGCCAATGAGATTATTAAGAATGTCGTTGAAAATGAAACAGAGTTAAAGCTCTTCATTGATACTTGTAAATGGTTAGGGAATCCAGAAGATGATGACATTGATCTTTTGACAAAGTAGGTCTGACTCTGATGGCACTTTCTGACGATGTTTTAGGAACTATCGCTTTGCTTTGTACAAAAAATTAACTTTGCTTATTCATGGACCCAAAGAAGCTAATGAACGTCTTCCACTTCCTTCCTGCCTTGTTAGCTTTGTTCGTAGTAAATATCCAGAAGAAGATGGTGAATATACTGGATTTGTTGATTATTAAAAAATTTGTTAGAGTTTTTTAAATTGTTGTTAGTTGAAATATTTAGTTTATAAACGGTTCATTGAGCATCTTTTGTACTAAATAATGCTAATCATATGCTATAAATATCTTATAATCAGGTGCAATACATTTTTTCAAAACTATAATTTTAATTTTATAAGATGCGCCGTCGATGCTGGTTGTGCAACTTAGATTTGGAATACAATAATGAAAGGTATTACGGCATAAGAGTTCCACGTGGTCGAAAAAGAATTCAAGAGCTCGCTCAACATTTGAGAATGTCATTGGATAATATGTCAGATTTCACTGAGAATGATGAAATATGTCACCGGCATTATGAAGAATTCACTTTTATTGAAAAAGGAAGCAAAAATATAAGAAAACATTTGGATGTACCTAAAAATATACTTCCAAATCATTCCAATAATATATTGGACTTTCTCATCAGTTTTGCAACAGGTCCCTTTAAGACGCACTCTGGCTGGAACTCAAAAAAATCAAGGGGAGGCCGGCACAGGCAAAAAATAGATTTGCCCCAAATTTTTCCCATAAGTAAAACAAGCATGGAGAAGACGATCCTGCCCTGTGTTTTTGCTCAAAAAAATTTCTTACGGTAGTTACAGTACATCAAAGATTTAAGCCGACGATTTTTCAACTTGGTGCGAAAAATCAGGAAATGAATTTTTTGTTATTATTTTTCCTTTGTATAGGTTTTCGACCATGGGGAATCCGAAAAAAAAGTTTTTGGAATCACCAGAATATCTGGAACATCGATTATTTTACCACACTGTTTCATTTGACACAAGCAAACATGCCTTTAGTTCATCGACTGGGATGAAAAAGTATATTATTATAAAACTACAACATCTTGAGCATATAATTCTTACGGTGGTTACAGTACATCGAAAACCTATACAAAGGAAATATAATAACAAAAAATTCATTTCCTGATTTTTCGCACCAAGTTGAAAAATCGTCGGCTTAAATCTTTGATGTACTGTAACTACCGTAAGAAATTTTTTTGAGCAAAAACAGAGGGCAGGATCGTCTTCTCCATGCTTGTTTTACCTATGGGAAAAATTTGGGGCAAATCTATTTTTTGCCTGTGCCGGCCGTTTTTGAGTTTCAGTCAGACTGCGTCTTAAAATTGAAAATAACATCATTGAAAACAATCCAAATTTATTGGTTTCGATCTCGTATTTAATAATTTTGACATTAAAAATATTTTAAACATTCAAAAAACATGAGCAAAAATTTTTACACACAAAATTAAAATGAAAAATTTGAAGTAAATTTTTATCAAAGAAATCAATGAAAAACAAAAATAAACTACGTTTTTTAAACTTTGATCCCATGCTTTTTTTATTTCAGTTTGTTAACAAAAATTTTTTGCACGTTTAAAAATGCAGCTTTTCCTTTATTCTTTGAATATTTAATTTAAATAAAAATCAACAAAATAATCATCAATCATATTGTAAAATATGAAACGGTGATTGTTGTTTAAAGCAAACAGGATTATTAAAAAAATTAGTACAGTTTATTATTATTATTGCTACATTAAAATACCAATTTGACGGTTTCTAAGAAATTCAAAACGTACATGTATGTGGTTAATATTAATTTTAATAGGATGATAATGTTTTAAACATTAATTTAACTATAAAATCAGGGAAAATTTCATTAAAGCATTTTCTTCCAGGTTTTAATGTCTTCTTTTTTTGGAGTATTAGATATCAAGGATGTATTCAACAGCATTTTATTTCAGGAGTGAGCAGAAAACACTTTAAGGGGATCCACCTTTGGGCTTGTGCCGATGGCGGAAAAAGATCAATGGATTTTATGAGTTTGAAGAGGGCGCGTGCCACTTAGGTCCACCATGTTAATAATCGAAATTTGTTTTCAATGACAAATTTAAATATTTTTAAAAATGATTGGATGATTGCAAAATCTTACCAGAAAAAATACGAATCACACAGTCATAACGATGAACGAAGTCAGTACGAAAATGTTTTTGTTTGAAATATATTTACAATATGATCGAAAACGATTATATTGTTGATTTTGGTTAAAATTAAATATTCAATTTTAAAAAATGTACGAGAAAAATACATTTTTTTAAAAAGATGATTGTTACCAGTTTTTATTTTTTGACATCAAATCTGAGCAAATGTATGATTCTACAAAAACAGTTACCCAAATACCGTTGATAATCTCTCGACTTAAAAACATCATAAAAAGATAAAATAGATCTCAATTCATTTTTTTATTTCACCAAAATAAGTAAAATATTATCTTTTCACTCGAAGGAAAAAAACTTTTTACTCCAAAACGAATCCGCTACGAAAATTTCCAAGAAAAAACAGGTAATCATGAATGAATAAATATTAAAAAATTGTTTTTCCCTTTTTTCGACAGCTAGATTGTTAGTTTTGACTTAGAAAATATTTGAAATAATCAAAAACAGTGTTTTGCTTCGCCCCGCTTTTGCCCCGCCCCAGGGCGCCCCCCACGGGGCGCGGGGCAACTTTCAAAAACCTCGGGGCGCGGGGCAATTTTTTAAAATTGGTGGCACAAAATTAAAGTTTTGGTTAGATTTTTGTTTTTAAACACATCGAATACCTTTTAACAATGTTTTAAAGTCATTATTACACCTTTATTTAACTTTAAAAATCTAAAAATTGAAGAAAAAAACATAGAAATTTTTTTAATAATTGAAACATTTTACGATACTTCTTCTTCATCGTCTTCTGAAGCCGATGTAATTATGGATTCAGAAGATGAATATTTCAATGATACCGGACCTGTTTATTCCGTTCGGGCGCATGAAAAAGATTGCTTTAAAATAAATGTTTGAAAAAGGAATTTTTAATGGCACAAAAAATAATGCCAAAATTTGTAGATGGCATTTTGGTCTAATGGAATGATTTTTAAAGTTGTGCCGTGTTTGCTGTTAACAGTTTCCATTATTGCATTACTCAAAATTATTGCAGATGTTTCACATCTTTTTTGATAGAATAAACTAAGTTTTTACACGACAAAAAAAGATGTAGTAAATTTGATTAAAGAAAACAATGAAACACAGATGAAAAAACTACAATTTTTAAAGTTTAATTCATGTTTCTCGTTTTTTTCAATTGAGTTTGCAAACACATAATTTTTATGTGTCAAAATGCACGTTTTATTTCTTTGAATATTTAAGTTTAAACAAAATCAATGATAGTCAGTGTTCAATTTTTAATGTTTCCTTAAATTTTAAATTGTAACTAAAATTAGAAAACTGAAAACAATTAATTTTTAAATATATTTTAGCAATTCGTGGCAATTGCTAGAAAGTCTAAAAATGTATGGTTGCATTTGGACAATATTAATTTAAACAGGATTTACGAATTTCTAAGTGCTGAAAGTTGGTATACCTGAGATACTGTAGTATTGTTACCTTATTTACAAGTCTCACAATACAATTAAATTTTAAAGTTAACAATGAATGGAAAAACTGAAAGTTTTAATATTCGATATTGCATTTGAAAATCGTAATATGTTTTCGTTTAAAATTGCAAATAACATCATCCATTTTGAACAAAAACTTGCACAGTGAGCATTCTAAATTAAGTGGTTTTAATTCCGCTTTCGTGACCTATAAAATGTTTCAAATATTCAAAAAATCAGTAAGAAAATATTTGCACTCAAAATTCAAATGTAAAATTTGAAGTAAATTTAAGTCACAGCAATTCACTGAAAACAAAAATAAACTACATTTTTTAAAGTTTGATCCCGAGTATTTTTTTCATTTCAATTTTTCAATTTGCAAAAATATTATTTTTTGATGTTTAAAAATGCATTTTTCCAATTTTTTGAATATTTAATTTTTAACCAAAATCGTCACCGATTATTTTGCAAAATAAGTTATTTAGAGACAAACTAAATCTTAAATAAAATTTTGACGTTAAATTGGTAAAATTAAAGGCGGCAATTAATTATTGTAATTCATTGTAAAATACAAGAAGGTCAATTTCTGAAAAATCTGAAAGTGTGTTCTTGCATCAGTTGAATATTAATTTTAAAAGGATGACGATATTTTAGACACTGATAAAACTAAAAAATTCAAGACGAAATTCAATAAAACATTTTTTTTTCAGTTTTAACGGTAAAAAGGATTGTGAGATTTTCTGTTACTAAAATCTTTCATGACTTTTTTCTTCGATGTTTCTCTGTCGACTTCCTCCGGGGTATTAGCGATCATGGACTTCAGCAGCCAGCGTTTATTTCGTAGTGGGAAAAAACCATTTTAAAAAGACATCTCTGTGATGTTATGCCGATGGCGGTAAAGGGTCAAAGGAATTTTGGATTTTAGATGGACACGTGAACCTGGTAATACCAGGGAGGCGTACCATCCAGCTGAAGTTTGAGTAAAACGAAAAGTTGTTTCTAATTAAAATAAATTTGAAATGAGGCTTGAAATTTTTGAATAAAATTTGAATAAATTAAAGAAGAAACATAGTTAAAATTGAAACCCCATTTTAACTACTACAAAAACCATATCGCAGTAAAACCTTATTTCCGATAAAATTTTTTCAGAATTTTTGTCATGATTAAAACTTTTTAAAAAATCTGGCCGTTGAAAACGAAAAAAAATAATGGATTTTAAATGATTGTATGATTGCAAAATCGTACCAGGAAAAATAAGAATCACATAATCATAACGATGAATGAAGCCAGTACGAAAATTTTGTGGTTTGACATATGTTTACAATATGATCAATTACGATTATATTGTCGAATTTAAATTAAATATTCAAAGAATAAGATAAAAAAAATGCATTTTTAAACATCGGAAAAGTAATATTTTTTGAAAGAAAAAAGAACCAATCAAGCTTTATAAAATGCAGTTTATTTCTGTTTTTCGTTGATTACTTTGAAAAAATTTAATTCAACTTTTCCGCTGCAATTTCGTTCATGATTATTAATAATTTTTGAATATTTAAAATATTCTTCAAAACTTAAAAAACATTCAGTTGGTGAAAAAATGAAAAGAGAACGGCTTAATAATACACGTCATTTGTAAAAGATAACTCATATTTTTATACTCATTTTTAATATTTAATATTCCATTCTAACAACAAATATCATTTTTTATTTTAAAGGAACGATTAATACTCAATTTTAAAAAACGCATTGAATCTTGAGAACGTTGTTGCAAAACTAAGGTGCCACCGTGATAGCATAATTTAGGCTACATAGAAATAAACGTTGTCAGTTTTATTTTTTGAACAACAAAACCATTATTCGATTGTCTTACAATTACAAAAATACCGTTGATGACCCTCAACTTATGAAACATCATAAAAGAAGTAAATGATCTTATTTCATATTTTAATTTTACTAAAGTGAGTAGAATATTATTTTTTACTCTATGAAATTTAAAGAAAAGGAAGAATAAAAGCTTAATTCCCATATGAATTCTCATTTTGGCATATTTTATATTTACCGTCATCTATCGTTACTTTAACTTTAAAATGTATTTTTCTAAAAATAAAACTAAAAAATATAACGGCTGATTTTAATGAATCAAGCATTTATCAAAAAGGTAATTTTAGACTTATAAAAATCTTAGAAAAGTTTTATAAGTTTAATTTCCCTTTTTTAACAGCTCATTTTTTATTTTTAGCTTTACAAATATTTAAAATATTCAAAAATCATTAAGAATTTTTCATACGTAAAAAAAATTAAGTTGAAAATTAGAAGCCACTTCTCCTGATAAGAAACAGAGAAATAAACTACATTTTTTAAAGTTTGATGTGTGCTTTCTTTTGTTCAATTTCCCCGTTTGCAAAAATGTTATTTTTTTAATGTTTAAAAATGCATCTATTTCTTTGAATATTTAATTTTAAACCATTTAATCTTAATTGATCAAAATATGATATGAACCATCATATTTTGAACATTTACGGAAGACATAGTATTTATCGCATAGTAGCCCATATCGAAGAAGCGAAATTTTTTGCCTTTAAGAATAATAGAACAATGGAGTGTTTTATGCTTTTCTAACTTGTTTATATTTTTTAAACTTTTTTTATGATAAATAACGAACAATAAATCATGCAATTTTGAAACTTTAAAGAAACGATAAATACACAATTTTAAAAAAAAGTCATTGAATCTCGAGGGTGTTGTTGTAAAATTAAGATTCCACATTGATGGCATAATTTAGGTTACAGAGAAATAAAGTTGCTAACCTTCCGTTTTTGACAACAAAACCAGTGTTCAATAGTGTTACAATTTTGTCAATTCCCCTTCCCCGGGGAATTCCCCTGGGGGATCTCCGGGGAATTCCCCGATTTTTGCGGGGAATGCATTCCATTCCCCGTTTTTTTTCACCTTATAGAAAAAAAATATTGTTAAAAATTAAATATTTTAGTAAAAAGAAGGTCATCTTTGCTTAAAAAACCATTTAAAAATATATAAATGTTTTAATTTATGTTAAAAATTCAAGTTTCAGCATTTTTGGGTACTGTAATTTTAAAATTACAAAATGGCACTTCCGGGGAATGCTGGGGAATTCCCCGGGGAATCTCCGGGGAATCCCCGGGGAATCCCCTCATTTTTTCGATTCCCCGGGGAATGTACAACCCTAGTTACAATTACAAGAATACCGGTGATGTCCACCAACTTTAAACAATCATAAAAAAAGGAAATGAAGTTATTGAGAAGAATATTATTTATTTACTCCATGAAATTTAAAGAAAAGAAAGAATAAAAGCTTATTTTAATTCCCAAATGTATGCTCATTTTGGCATATTTTATATTTACCGTCATATATTGATACTTAAAATTTGAAATGTATTTTTCTAAAAATAAAACTAAAAAATATAACTGTTGATTTTAATGAATCAAGCATTTTAACAAAAAAGGTAATTTTAGACTTATAAAAATCTTAGAAAAGTTTTATAAGTTTAATTTCCCTTTTTTCAAAAAGCTCAATGTTTATTTTTAGTTTTTAAAATATTTTAAATATTCAAAAACCATAAAGAATTTTACATACACAAAATTGAAAATGGAAATTTTGCAGCCAGTTCTGTCAATCAAAAACAGAGAAATATACTACATTTTTTGCAGTTTTATCCATGCTTTTTCTTTCTTTAAAATATTATTTTTCGATAACTTTTAAAAATGCACTTTTTCAGTTTTAATTATTTTGAATATTTAATTTAAACTAAAATCGATAATATAATCATAATTGATCATATTGAAAAATATGTTACGATGGTTTTTATTTAAAGACAAATAAAATCCTAAATAAAATTTTGACAACAATTTCGTGAAACTAATGACGACAATTTTTAGTCAAATTTTAATGTAACATATGTACAAGATGCAAAACAAGGGCAATTTCTAAAAATTTTTAGCATGTGATCTTGCAACTGTTCAATAATAATTTTAATGGTATGATGTTATTTCAAACATTAAATCAAGTTAACTGAAGAAGACCCAATTTTGGGATTTTTTTCACTTTAGCGAGCTCGAATTTTTTTCAAAGTTTCCTACTTTCTAAGAATCTATGAAATCCTTTTTTGAGAAAGCAAAGATCAAAACACTAATCTTTTCTTACCTTGTTTCTTCAATATTTCCATGTCGACTTCTTCTAGGGTAGTAATGATCAAAAACATTTTATTTCAAGAGGAAGACAAAACAATTTCAAGACAGCACGCATTTAATTTTGTGTCGATGGTAAAAGATCAAAGGATTTGCGTGATTTCTTAGAGGGCACGTGTTCCTGGTGTTGAAGTTCCTGATCCCGATCAAAAGCAGTTGACAAAATAAAATATACAGAATTTTTTCACGGCGATTTTCTATCATATTGATAGTAATACAATTTTTTAACTGGATATGGGGATTACGGTAATTACTTGGTAATGTTTTAACTACTTGGATTACTTTAATTTACAACAAAAAAAGCAGCTCTTGTGATCGATTTAAAAAAATTTTAAATTTCCTAAAAAATGATTATGAGAGAGAGAAAAAAACTAACTCTCGATTGAGTTATTGCTTCTTTTTTTGGTTGAAAAAATTGTTTAATTCATTAATTCTCTTTTGCTCTTATTTCCCAAAAATGGCACTCTCCAACGCAAATCCGCCGCTCACTAATGCGTTTAATGTTTTTGTTGACGGTGCTTTTCGTGAAGGAGGTTTTGGATCAATTGGAATGTATTTTTATAATCCAAAGCGTGGAGAAATTAATCTTCAACGACAATGGTATAAAAGTTTTTAAATGGTAAATGGAATAATATTAATGATGTGGAAGCCCAAGCAGCTACTAATGCATTACAAAAATGTGGAAGAGTTCGTCAAAAAATTATCATTTGGACTGATTCAGAAGTATTATTAATATGAAAAAACCTGGTAATCTCAGTTTAAAACTCAATTATCACTTCTGACGGTTCCCTTGTCAGTGGAAAATTTGTTGAATTAAAGAAAGTGGCAGATGAACTTTGAAGCAGAAGTCGTCAAGTTATATTCGCAAAAGTAAAAGCTCATCTTCGTAATACTCCTCTGGAACATACTCAACATCCATAATGTACATATGGTAATTACCAAGTAAGTTTTCTTTATAAAAAGCGCTCTCATTTTATTTGACCTGTTTCACAAAAAATTGAAATTCAGGAAATTATTGGATTTGATTTTTTTAATTTGAGCTGTAAAATGTCAAGAAAAACTACTTTTTATTTATGATGATAAAAGCTTTAAATTTGTTCTTCGCTTTGTTTTTATTTAATAATGGAATTTTTTAAATATCCTATCAAATTTGTCTTTAATTTTAAGTGTGTATACTGTAGGATCCATTAAAATCGTGTTTAACCTTTTTTTAAGTAGTTTTTATGATGATAATCTTGTATTTCTAATTTTCTCCTTTTAATTTAACTATTCATAGTTTGGGGATTATCAATTAATATTATATGTTTCTTCAGTTAAAACGAATTATTTAGATATTTTGTATACACCGAATTTTGTTAAACCATTATATGCACTTTTGATCCATCGAATTTAATTTACTACTTTTTTATTTTCTCCCAAAAAATATTCCTAGCGATTTTTTTTATCATAAAAAACTACCGTAAAAATTTACAGTTGCTTTATTTTCATTGTTATTGTTCCTGACACGAAAAAAAGTTGCAAGTCAAAAAAATTAATGCAAAATTTTTTCAACACATTTTTTTCTCCGTTAATTTTTTAGTCATCAAAGCTCTTTCATTCATTCAATCCATTCATTACTTTTTTTCGCTTATCCGTGTTTAAATCGTTATTGTTGCTTTCCTTTTTTTATCTTCTACTTTTAATTCTATCTCTTTATTTACTTTACAGAGATTATCCATCAACTTGAACCTGTAAATTTATCAACACAAAAATATGAATGCTGAATATATTGTTAAAGTTAGATATGGAGATGATGTTCGAAAAGTTGCTTTACCTTCATCAATGTTGAGATCTCTTGGTGCAATAACAAATTGGGCTGCTGAAACTTTTAATCTTGATAATACACGTAATAATTTATTGATGAAATACAAAGATGAAGGTTAGTTTTGTTCATCCTTCTTTGCTTATGTTTATATATATAATTTTTAGATGGTGATTTAATTACCTTGATCAATGATGATGATGTACGACTTGCTTTATCAACTGAGCCAAAGCTTTATCTTCATGTAAATTTTTGTGAAGATGTTTCTGCTGCTTCAAACTCTGGTTCCCGACATGCTTCTCCAAGCAAGAATGAATCAGTTGCTGTTATTCATCCCTCAAATGAAGATGACACAAGACATTTTCTATCTGGTCTTTCTTCTCCACAACAAAGACAACGGCAATCATCTTCTGAAGCTCAAGAACGTTTTGATGAAGTTCCACTTAATGGAAGACCTTCTCTTAATCAACAACAGCAATCTCGTGTTCGTCGTGAATCACATCAATCACCGTCATCTGCTGTTCAAAGTCAAGAACGTTTTGCTCAACAACCACCAATGACTGGAATGCCTCCTCAGCAGCAACAAATGCAACAGCAACAATATCCATCACAACCTCAACAAGGTGCTTTTGCTCCACCAATATTACCTCCTCCTCCGCAACAACAACAACAGCGGCAACAATTGCAACAACAACCATCATTTTCTGGAATGCCTCCTCCACCTCCATCTGGACAAAATTATCAACAACAGCAACCATATCCACCTCAATCTGCTCCTCTTCTTCCACCATCAATGAATGGCTTACCACCTCTTCAACAACAGCAGCAGCAACCTTATCCTCATCAACCTGGTCAAACTCAACAATTTCTTCCTCCTCCACCAACTTCAATGAATGGATTACCACCTCCTCCTCAACAGCAGCAACATCAACAACCTTATCCATCTCAATCTGGACCTCCTCAAGGTTATGGCTCATCAATGAATGGAAATTCATCAATGAATTTAATGCCTCCTCAATCAGGACCACCTGGTGCTGCTCCATTTACACAAAATTTTGGTCCACCTCCATCATCATCTATTCCAGGTTTGGCTTTTAATCCTTTTCTCGTTGTTAAATCTTTATGTTTATATTTTACTCAAATAAAATTTTAGGTCTTGGTAATCCATTTGCTCGTCAACAATTACATCAACGTCCTGTTCAACGTTAATGATTCTAGTATAATTATTTTTATTCTCTCTTTATTATTAATTAATTCATTTGATTCAATTTGTTTTTTGCATAAGCAAATCTTAGAAATAAATATTTATTATGGTTATAAACAATGCGAGATTACTTCCATGAATTTGTTTTTGTCAATTTTCAATTAATATTTTTTTTGTTCAAACGGTTGTCGTTGCAAGTGAGTGTTTATTTGCCTTTGTCGATTACTGTAGCTTTCCAAGTTAGTCTTTATTTGCTTATGGCGATTACGGTAGCTTTTGAGGCAAGGGTTGTTCGAATTCCAACAGTTGATGAAATGATAATTGGCTTTTTGGATCGAAAAATTATATTTCGGTATTCTCGTTTTGTCTGAAATTTTATTTTAGGATTGAGGAATTCGATAGGATAAAAAAGGGACCAACTCACATCTGTATTATAAAATATGAAAATTAAAGAATTTGCAGAGCAATGAAAAATGTGTAAAATTGTTAAAATGAAAAATAGTGGATCATCATCTTCTGGAAATATTGCTGATCCGATGCGATAACTAATCCATATGACTAAAACAATAGGATTTGATATGATAGAAAAGTTCTGTTAGAAAATTTAGTTTTGTTAATTTGATATGCTACAGTAATCACATCAACTAGAGGATGATAATGGGTTACGTCTGTAAGTTCAAAAATACTTGCTGCTGATAAATCTAGAGCATAATGTAGTCAACATAAAACTGTGAAACGTTACTACAGTAATCTCATCGGAGTATTTTTTGTTAAAAAACAACTTACAGATGCATGCTACAGTACACATGGAAAATTGTATTGCATATCGAAGTTCTTTTGCTTTTCGCAATTCATATATTGATTTTTCAACAACATTGATACAATTTTTATTTGATTTTCGAACATAAAGATAAATCTAAAAATGATTGATTAAAAATTTCCTCATAATTACCTTTATAAATATGCAAATTTTGATGCTGAATTTGTTTTTAGGTGCCTGGTCTTCATCAAAATTGAGATTTGGTTGCCAGGATGGCAAATGCCATTTTCTTGTTGTTTTTTTCAACTTACAATTATATAACATGTAACACAAATAATCGAGCAGGAAATATTTAACGGCAATGCAATATAAAAATTTGCATAATTTATTCCATTGTCAAAGTAGGCATATGAAAATCTTTTGTATGATAGATAAAATCTGAAATTTCTTTGGGTAAAAAGATACGGTAATCAAAGATGCAACTATTATGCAAATTTTATCTGTTTAATTATTTTAAGCTACGGTGATATTAATATGCAAATTTTACACCATGTGATATCCCTCGATTGAAACATACCCACAACACGGCATCAAAAAATTTGAAATAAATGCCATTATAATTGCTGCCAAGAATGCCAAAGTTCCAAGAATGATTGTATTTTCACGGGAAAATAATGTTGCTGCTTTAGGGTTTATTACCATTACAACTCTGAAATTTGTATTACGTGTTTAAAGTTCATTGGGATGATTTAATATTATAATTAATTCTAGTTTTTTTGTAGTTAACTATGTTAAAAGAAATGAGGGGGCTTAAGAAATTTGGAGTTTGAAATTGTTGAAAGGACTACGGTATGAAAGAGGAAGAATATGTATTTATGAAATCTAAAAGTATTTGATAAGGATGAATTATAAAATTTCATTGAAACTGTGCATTGCTGGAAATATGCAAATTTTGCATATCGAAGATATTGGAAATATGCAAATTAGCCTATCGCATCCATGAAAAAAATATTTCTCCATCATTATAGCTCAAAGTTTTTTGAAATAATATTTTTTCGTATAGAACGGCACTATAGTTTAGCAAATTTGCACATTATCACGCCATGTTGGATTACTTGATTTGATTACTTTAAAAAAGTAAATCTAAATTTAATTTGTCGCTGGCAAAATAAAGTTATTCAAAGGATTCATTTTATTCAATGAAAATTTTTATTAGTTAAATTTTAATCTTGGGACTTTAATAAATTTTTGGCATTTTTATGATAAGTTTGTGATAATTTTTTGCTTTTGTTAGAATGATCCCTTTTTTCAAAGCCAGAAATTTACTTAAAAACGAACCGATTCAAAGAAGTAATAACTTGTGTGAATAAATCTTGTAACCATAAGGAATGAAAAAAGAAGCCCATTAATTTTAGGCCAAAACTTTTATCTCCCCCTTCAAATAAATAATCTTGAAAGATTGCTGCTGGAGATAAATAACAACAATACAGTAACATTAATATAGAATTCCCAGTAATATTGAAAGCTGCTAAAATATAAACACTACTATGAGAAGGACTTAAAAATCCTGCTTTTTTAAGTACAAATAATACTGTGCTATTTAATAAAATTGTGGTTAAACAACAAAGAAAAAGTGAAATGCCTAAAATTTCAGAAAAGAATTTTGAAAGCATTTTTTGGAATTGATTTGTGGTTTATGAAATTTGAATAAAACCAATTTTATGAGATTTAATAACATGGAAGTATTTTTTTATATAACCTTTTAAACCCACAAAATTTCTTATTTTTTTCTTGGTAAATTTTAATTTAATTTAAAAAACCTTTGGGATTTTTTCACATGGTTTGGCTGTTCTCCAAATAACACGAAAAAACTTGTATTCAAATTTTCCCATAAAATATTATGTTTTTTAATGGAACGTTTATGTAAAAGTTTGGGGTTCAATCAGGCCAATGTTGAAAAGTTATTACCATAATTTGTTTAGAAAACATAAAACATCTTCGAACAAGAATGTGTGAAAGTTTAACAAAACTAAACACAAAAATAAATAGTACCCCTCCTCGAAATTAACCCCAGAGGGGTTAATAAATTTTTTAAGATCAAAATATGTAAATAAAATACATTTATTCGTCCCCGTCATTATTTAAAAATTTAAATAAGGCACCAGATAAATAAGTAAATATTAATAAAAATACAGTAATTCTTCAACAATTTCAATATTCAAATTTTTTGACAACTTTTTTCAAGGAATTCCAATTCTTCTTGAAGACCATGTTCCTTCAAAAATGGACCAACTTTATTCAAGCATTTTTGATGATATTCATTCAACCAATCAATCTAAAAATTACCATTGTTAAAATACCGTAATCAAAAGTAAAAAAACTGACATGTTTTTGTTGAAGTAAATCACGTTGAATTAAATTTTGTTGAATTGGAACAAGAGTTAGCGGTTCAAAGGTTAAAAAATTATCTGCACCAGATTGAAGCTTTCCAACTTTAATAATTTCATAACAATTTTCAATTCGAATACCAAATTTTCCAACTTCATAATATCCTGGTTCAATTGTAATGACATTTCCTTGATGAAGAGTTCCTTCATTTGCTGATGATCGGAAGCTAATTCCCACTGAAAAGGATAAGAATGAATTAAATATTGTTACAGTAATCAAATGTACTTACTAGGTCCTTCATGAACATTCAAGAAATGTCCAACTCCATGACCAACCCCATGTCCAAAGTCATATCCTTCAGCCCAAAGTCCAACGCGTGAAAGGGCATCAAGTCGAGAACCTTTAATCCCATCTGGGAAATTCTGTCGTGCAGTATCAATATGTCCTCGAAGAACCAGAGTATTCATTTTAACAAAATATGGATCAGGATTTGCTGAATGGCATACTGTACGAGTGACATCTGTTGTACCATCACTGAAAAGTTATACTGTAATCTACCGTACTTAAATCACACAAAAAACAAACCGATAATGAGCTCCAGAATCCAACAAAAATATAGAATCCTTTTTGATTACTTCATTCCCTTCAGGAGCTTCAGGATGATAATGTGGAAATGCAGCATGATTATCAACGGCCGAAATGGTTGAAAAACTAAGTGTTACATATTTTTCATGCTTTGAACGAAGTTCATCCATTTTTGCTGCTGCAGCAAGCTCTGTAATGTCTTCATTTCCATTTGCCAATTCTTTCTTTAACCAAACAAGAAATTGAATAACTGCAACAGAATCACGAATTTGTGCTTGTCGAATTCCTTTCATTTCAACTTCATTCTTGATAGATTTCATTGCTTGAACTGGGGATGAAGCAACTATGACATTCTCTTTGGAGATACATTTACCAAAGAAATAATTTGTAATTTCTGGAATAAATACTTTATGCTCTTTTCCACGTGAAAGTTTATTCTCTTGATGATATTTTTGAATAAATCCTTCAGCTTCTTCATAATCATAGACATGAACTTCAGTTAAAAAGTCAACCGATTCTTTGGTAAGCTTTCGACGATCAATAAAGAAATGTGCAGAATTATCAGTAACAAAAAGGATGGAATAGACGAGAGGATTATATGGAATATCAAAGCCACGAATATTCAAAAGCCCTAAAAATATTATCTCGATTAGTATCAACCTTGAAGGTAGGAGACAGATAATGTGATCTTGCTCCATTGTGTAATGATAAAATATACGAAATAAAGCTTACACATAATATCATCTAAACTTGTGAATATAATTGAATCACATTTCTTCTTTTCTAGCTTTTCTCGAAGTTTTTTAAACTTTTCAGCAGTTGATTTTCCACATTCTGCAACAGATAAAGTTGTAATTGGATTAATTGGAGCTTTTGGTCGATCATTCCAGATCTCATCAACAAGATTATTTGCAAGTGGAAGAGGTGAAAGATTCCCGGATTCAAGATTTTTAACAAAGTTAATTCCATAGCCTATAATAACATTTAGAGATTTAGGATTTGTTGAAAGAGATATGTATTTGAGCAAAGCTTACAATAAGCAAATAGTTGAGGATCAAACGCAACTTTTTCACCACTTTTAAGATTGCCCGTTAACCATTCCACAGGTTCTACAGCTTCAGGGACTGCTTGTTTCATAAGCTCCCAACCAGGTTCAAATTGTTTTACAGCTTGAGCAAAATATCTTCCATCTGTCCAGAGGAGGGCTCGTTCCTTTGTAATAATTGTAAAAGCATTTGAGCCAGTAAAACCAGAGAGAAATCGAACTCGAAAATCATGATCAGCTAAATATTCACTCTAAAATAGAAGTGGAATTAGTAATAGTTTTATATCTGCATCTTGTAAAACTTACTTGATGTGCATCAGTTGAAGGTAAAACATATGCAGAAATTCCATATTTATCAAAAAGTTCACGAAATTTTGCTAATTTTGGATTTTCAGCAGCACCTCCGGTCATGGTTAAAGATGAAAAAGCACGCGTCTGAAAAGGTATGACGATTAAACAAAGATAAATTATAACGAAAAGAACGAAACATTGAAAAAACGAGTGTAATTTTTTGTTCTTCTTCGTTAAACTTTAAAAAGTTATGGACATAAAAAACTAAAAAAAGAAGTTAGAGAGAGATAAAAAAAGTAAGGCACCTGTAATGAAAAAAATGTTGTTGAATTTAAAGAGGAAGAAGAAGAAGACGACAGCAAAAAGTGTACCTTCCTTTTAGATAAGAAACAAAGACTTAAACGTTTCATCAATCTTTGGTTGTAGCGATTCATTGTTCAAAATACATACAAAAAATAATGAATGATTTATTGAGGAAAACAAATATAAAAGCAAAAGTATTTTTGGAAGCAATCAAAAGTAAAAAAAGAACTTTGTTAAAAAAAATCAAACTTCATCGAGAAAAAAAGGAACACTTTTCATGAACAAACTAACCTCCAAAAACAAAGTATTACTTTGTTTTTGGGGCTCACAGGTCTTAGAGAAGTTCTTGAAATTGGGGAAACAGATAATGAGGATGGAACTGGATTAGGTTTATTCATTAATTTCCCGAAAAATGGGAAAAAGGCGGGAAATTTCCTTGCCATTTCCAGGAGTTACAGTATTCCAAGCTACAGTAATATATATATTACTAAAATTAGCCTTATAACCTACAAAAGGAATGTTTAACATAAAAATTAATCTTTTTTATTTTTGACTATTTATAATGTTTTTAATACATGTTTATCCTATTTTTTCATGTTTAATGTAAAAATGTAAAATATTTACTGTTACATTTCCGAGGAAAGGGAAATGCACACTCCTAAACTGGATACTTCTATTTTTCATAAAAAAACCTGCCCCAAGAGTTTTAACAACAGCTGGATGGGAGATTACTGGAGGTCCAATCGGTTGTTGAACTGGTGAAAATAATTTCTGGGATGCCGCAAATTGTTGAACTTCTGGTATAGAAGGCTTATCTTCTTGTTGCCTTGGAAATTCTAATCGATCCTGTAAAAATGTAAAATCTTTGATCTTTAAAAAATAAAAAACTTTTTTACATTGAATGATGAAGCAACTGATTGCAGTTTCAAGTTTTTTGATACTGTAATTGTTTTATCATTCTTTTGTAATTTATCATTCAAAAGCGTATCAGAAATCTCTGCTTCGACAAAACTTTCATATGCTGCGATATGAAGTGAAAGGGTGCTGTTGCTGATTTTATTAGAGCTTAAAAAATTTTCTCTTTTGGCATCATCAACTTCTGTATTCAAATAATCCTTTGGCAAATTTTTGTGAAACTTTTTCAATGAAATGCTATCTTTTTGTGAAGTTGCTTTTTCAGGAACATCTAACAATTTTGTTAAGACTGCAGTCCTTTTTACTGCATTTTGCGTGATATTCAAACGGAGTATGTTGTAGGATATCATCTTAAAGGAGATCTTTCAATTGTTGCTTTTTTGATTTCGCAAGAAAGTTCGCGAAGCTGAAAGTTATTGAAAATCAGGAACTTTCGTTTTTCTCTAATTTCTTTAACGCTAGAAAAAATTGAGAGTTCCTGATTTTCAATAACTTTCAGCTTCGCAAACTTTCTTGCAATATCAAAAAAGCAGAAGATGATAGATCTTCTTTAACAATAATTTATAGATTCCTTTTTTCATTATTCAAAAAGTGAATAACATTAAAGGACTGCAGCCTTGATTTCTATTACCGTAATTTGAACTTTTTATTTTTCCGATTTCAACATTCTTTGAGCTGCCGTGATCAAATGTTGGTGTACATTTATGATTTTTGTTTAAAGTAAAATTGCTATAAACATCAATTGAATTGTTTAAAGCCAAAGCAAGCTTATCCTTGGAATGCTTCCATTGATATTTTGATGCCATCTGAATTTATTTTTGTTATCAATCTTGTATAACAAGCATGTAAAAGCAATAAGACAATGTCGATTAAAATGAGTTTTTTTTGAAAATTTTTAAAGCTTTTTTAAAGAAATAACAAACAGCAAAGATGGTTTAATATTAAAAGTTATTTTAATGTTCCAACATTTTTACGAAAGTACCAAATTTTGTTTTCACTGTCGTCTTTCAAACTAAAAGTGTTGCATCAACATCCCCCATATTTTGTTTTAAGATCATAATGATGCAATATCAAAAATTAATTAACAGTAAAGGTGTGAAAACTTTTACTGTTTTTTGTCATCCCTTTTTAAATCAAAGATACATAAAACAGCAAAGATAACTTATTCAACATGTTGCCAGATCGGTGCAAATATATATTTTTTGGGTTTTTTCTTCAAGAATTACCTTGATAAGATATGCTGAACAACATATATAAGTAATTTTTGCGCGTGAAACAGGATAATTTCAATTTTTCAAAAGGTGATATAAATTTTTGTGGCAGCGAAAAATCATTTTTTCTCGACACAAAAATTTTCTATAGAGAATACGGTGTAATTTTTCACAAATGATAATTTTCAACAATGCAGAATAACATGGTTATGACAGATTTTCGATTTATTACGCGGTTCACTTTGTACGGAAAAAAGTCTATGGGTTCCGTAAAATTTTGCGGATCGCTGTATTGTTTTTATTTCATGTAGGATTCTCTCAAATTTCTTCGTCAAATGGAAGAATATGAACCTTCAGAAACACCTTATGTCCAACAATTTTTAGCATCCCACAGATTATTTTCACCAAATCAAGGTATTTAATTTAAACTATAATGCAAAAACAGCCTTCGGGCGGCCGTTATGTCAAATTCGGTCTTTTTACAAAGCATCTTTTTCTGTGAATTTGTTGAACAGAAAGGAACAATAGAGTTTAAGATTATTGCAAATACTAAGATCGTAGTGTTCCTTTTATGTATTTTTTTGTTAATGTTTTTGAATTTGATTTTGACAAACAAACAAAGTTTTAAACTCTTTTTTATTGTTGGTTATTGTTATTTATTATTTTTGTGATAGTTGTTATTAGTACCAATTTAATTGAATTAGCAGCTTAGTAGTTTTGTTCGTGCTTTTTCGGATTTTACTCTTTGTTTAATCCTAGCTTTTGTTTTTAATCTTTCTTTACATTCATCTATATCCTTTTCAGACTCCAAAAATATGGTTGTTCTCATTGATGATATTTTGAGAGATGTTTTTTGTCATATTGGTACAACATTTTCTTATTCTAATGACGACGATTCCGAGAAGTGAGTATTCCATTACTATATAAACTATATAATCTTTAAGCTTATTACATTTTTAGAGAATCATCAAAAGGTGCTGAAAATATTCTTGCAAATTTTATGTTAAGTGGTCAAGAGCCTCTCAAAGTTGCCTTCAAATTCTTTGAATCCGTAACAAGTGTAATTGTCTATCGTGAATTTATTGAACTTATCAATGTACGTTTTGTATTTACTAATTTGAAGATTTGAAGATATCGAACATTATTTCAGGAAAAAGATGAACGTGCAAAATTTCCTGATACAGATATTATCACTATTCCAGCTGTAATGAAAGTTCTTCAAAAAAGTGTGACAAAAATGAGATGCAAAAGTTTTGATGAAGAACATCTTCCATTTTGGGATGCAATGAAATCAAGTTTGTGTTTTTATTCTTTTTTAGCTGCCTTTAATATATTGGATTAATTTAGATGTAAAAGAACTTGAACTTGGAGATTACAGTTTTGAAAATCCAAAGTATGCAAAAGTTATTGAAAATATGACTGCTTTAGAGAAAGTTACCATTGATCTTGATATTTATTGTATGGGTGTAAGTTTTAATTTGCTTATGGGGATAAGAAATCCAATCGGCAGGCTGATGTCGGCATAGACGTGGTTGTTCATTTCCCTCTCCCGGGAGATGGTTCGCATTCACAGCGAAACGAAAAACTGTTGTTTGTTGATTTTTTAAAAAACGCCAAAAACTGTTTTTTGCAAAAAAAGAGATGTTTTTGTTTTTATTCTAATTTTATTTCTATCAACTCAAATTATATTTTTATTGTTCTTAGGGTAAAAAACAGTGACAAATCTGATTTTTCCATCCATAATATACCTAAAAATATGATATATACCGGTTTTTTAAGCGTGTTGAAAATAACCTATATTTAGAAAATCTAAAAACTCAAAATTTTCACGGTTTTTTTTCTTCGCCAATCATCTTATCATGTTCAGCAGGTCCGAATGTACAAAAGTATGGTTCCGATTTTTTTTTCTCTTATACAAAAAAATTTGTCATCAACTTGAAGTTTTATACTGTACCCCAAGTACCCCAACATCATTTTTACGTTGTAAATTTTTCAAAACATGCTTGAATCAACTATTATTTGTGTTATTATAATGAATTAAATGTATTACAATCAACAGACACAATAATGAACTCAAAATCTTAGCTGCAAAAGGAATCAAAGTCATCAATATCTCCAACATCAAAATATCAATAAAAATCAATCAAACTTATTAAACAATGTTCTCTGGAATGTTACAATGGATTAATTATGGTATTTTAACACTGAAGTAAGTATTAGATATGTAATTTATACTAATTTTGTTGTTTTAGATTGCTTTCTTATACTCAACAATATCACATATAAACTGTACATGTATTACACTTTTCCGGAGAATGATTCGAGATTATGTGATGCTTTTAAAGGCATTTTGTTGATGAATTATGCTTGTCTGAATTGATGACAACCTTTTATATTGACGTAAATTTATCAAGCGTATATGTGTCGGGAAAATTCTTATGTAAATCATGTACAGTTTATATGTGATATTTCTGAGTATCAAAAAGCAATCTATAAGTACAAAATTAGTATAAATTACATATCTAATACTTACTTCAGTGTTAAAATACCATAATTAATCCATTGTAACATTCCAGAGAACATTGTTTAATAAGTTTGATTGATTTTTATTGATATTTTGATGTTGGAGATATTGATGACTTTGATTCCTTTTGCAGCTAAGATTTTGAGTTCATTATTGTGTCTGTTGATTGTAATACATTTAATTCATTATAATAACACAAATAATAGTTGATTCAAGCATGTTTTGAAAAATTTACAACGTAAAAATGATGTTGGGGTACTTGGGGTACAGTATAAAACTTCAAGTTGATGACAAATTTTTTTGTATAAGAGAAAAAAAAATCGGAACCATACTTTTGTACATTCGGACCTGCTGAACATGATAAGATGATTGGCGAAGAAAAAAAACCGTGAAAATTTTGAGTTTTTAGATTTTCTAAATATAGGTTATTTTCAACACGCTTAAAAAACCGGTATATATCATATTTTTAGGTATATTATGGATGGAAAAATCAGATTTGTCACTGTTTTTTACCCTAAGAACAATAAAAATATAATTTGAGTTGATAGAAATAAAATTAGAATAAAAACAAAAACATCTCTTTTTTTGCAAAAAACAGTTTTTGGCGTTTTTTAAAAAATCAACATTCGTTTCGCTGTGCGCATTTCCTGGTAAATCTACAGTAATATTTTATGTTTTTACATGAAAGATTTAAAAACGGGATAAATATGCAATAAAAACACTGCAAATAGTCAAAATGTTTAAATTTAATATTTAACAGTCCTTTTGTAGGTTAAAAGGCTAATTTGGTAAAACATTATACTGTAACTCTGGGAAATTTCCTATTTTTTTTCCGATTTCCTGGGAAATGAACAATCCTAGTCCGGTGCCATATGTCGACATTCATGTGTAACCGGATTTCTCATCCCTGATGAAAATTAAACATTTCTAATAATCCTAATTTTTACAGTTCATGGAAGGCCTCTCTCTTACCTCCAAAGAAATGGTATGGGTTGGTGAAGCATTTGATCAAATTGAAAATGGGGAAGATTTCAAGTATGTTTTTTTACGAATACTGTAACCTTTTTAATTTTCTTCTCTCTTATTTTTAGAATTAAATTTCCAACTGTCAAAAAGCTTACTGTAATTGGACGATATGTTGGTTGGGGAATAACTGATTTGTCTTTGGAAAGTTTAGTCAAAGTTCTTAAAACTATTTGTCCAGCTCTTGAAGAACTTCATCTTACAATTGATGACGATAATATTGATAGTGAAGTTCCACAAACTTTTATTGATCTTATTTCAAAGCCAAATATTGATGAAAATCTTCATGTTCATGTTGCCTTTAATTTTACTTTAATGGAAAGTTCATGGCAAAAAGTAAGGTTTTGATTTGGTTATATAAGTTGTAAAAGGAATGTGTATTTTTAGTCAAATTTTCATAAAGAACTTCAAAAGCATCCAGATATTAAATTAACTGGCACAAAAGATGGCTCAGAAAGTACAGTAAAAATTGGTGAAAAGAAACAAATTGAATTTAATCTTACTTCTGAAATGTCTGAAGCGGATGATGAAAATGGTGATGCTGGAGGAGAGAATACTTATAAACAGGATAAGAGTGAAGAAGCCGATAATGAAAAAGATGAAGCAAATAAAGAATATGAAAGTGAACCAGCAGCAAAGAAAAAGAAAGCATAGAAATTTTATGGGAGTTGGTTTTGTCAAGTTTATCTTATCCTTTTTATTGTAAATAATATTTACTTTTTGTTTAATAATCTTTTTTAAAAATTTTCGTTTTGTAAAATCTTCTTTAAACTATATACTGTAGCATTATCACAATTGTCTCTCAAACAATTTATACTCTATTTTATTTGATTTTGCAAGATCTTCCGTAAACAAACCCCCCCCCCCCCTCCCAAAGTTTTCAATCCCACCCACCTTTACCGTAAGTTTTTCCTTTTAATCTTTGCCGCATTTTATATAGCCCTTAAGATCTTCCTCACCTTGACCCACCCATAAATGTGCTTACGTAAGATCAGGACAATCCCATATCGAAATTCAAGATTTTGCGAAATTATTATTATATAAAAATGCATTAAAATTACTGTATTACCTGCCTCGAAAAATTTTTGCTTTTAAATTGTTAAAAAATATTGTTTCGTCTAAAATCGTATTACTGTAAAAATTTTCTTCTAAAATTTTATTACTGCTGCAACAATTTTTTTCTAAGATCTTATTACTGTAAAAGTATTTACTCATCTTTAATTTGCTCATTATTTAACTATCGTTTTTCCCTTCTTCCAACAATCTCTCTTTTCAAAATTCAATAGCTTTATTACTTGTTAAATACTTATCACAATTCAATGAAAATTTTGTTAATAAATAAAACAATTCACAAATTGTACATTTATTTTTATCACCTTGATTTTTGTAATGTTTACATTGATAAAGATTACTGCTGCTGCCACTTGAGCTTTCTTTGTACTTTGAAACTTCATAAATAAATTGAAAAAACTGAAATTCACTTGGAAGAATTAGTGCTCGAATGAATTGATCTGATGGTGGAATAAATGAAGGGGATTCTCGAAGATTCGATGATGACGAAAATTTATTCAAAATTTGATTCAATAAAATTGTTGAAGTTGATGTTGGGGATGATGATGGGAAAAGCCATGGCGGGAATCTTTTTGAATTTGTTAAATTTGGTAATTTTCCAGGAATCCATTTTTGTTTTTCTGGTAATCCAATAAAGATTGTTTGATCAGAAGTAATAAAAAGAAGTTGACCATTATGAACAATTAATTGTCCAGGTTGATTTTTGAATGCTGCTGCGAGAGAACCTTTACAAATTTGTCCAAATGGAATTGTTGGAGATGAAATATTACTGAAAATAAACATGTAAAAGTACAAAAAATAAATTTTAACAGGAAAAGATACTGTAGCTACTGCTTAAAATTTTTGTAAAACTATTTCTAGAAAGTGTGTTACGGTATCTTATTCTAGTTTTAAACAAAAGTTCATATCCTAATATTTTAATAGAGAAAAAACTTTATATTTAATTACGGTAAAAAAACATTCTACAGTAATCCCTTAAGAAAATTCGCCCATCAAAAAACTTACAACAACATAAAATTTCGATTTGCAAATTCGACAATCACGTAATCCCCAAAAAGTTTAATTCGTTCTGGAGTTTCTGGAAGCTGACAAATATTCTTCAATTTTCCGCTATCCCTTTCAATCATTACTAATTCATTACTTTCTTTAACAATCACCAAAAATTGCCTAAAAATATGTTTAAATCACATTTAGCACATTACAGTAATCTTATATATTAATACAAACCTATTTACATCAGCTCCAATAATATGTCCATCAAGTTGGGAATTGATATCTTCATGCAAATTCCATATCCTTGAAATCTTTCTTCCAGTTCCATGTGTAATTTCATTTGTTACAGTAATCATATACTTGGAAGAATTGTCCTAGAAAAATACAGTAATTAGAAATAGAAAGTTTCAGGAAAAAAACTTACATCATAATAATTGACACCAAAATAAGGTAGAGCTTGTAATGGTTTATCTTTGGTGTATGTATCGTAGTAATATTCCATATCCGCATCATTATCAATAATTAATTTTGTTGATTTTTTCTAAATAATAAGGTTATGTAAGTTTTTAGATATTCAAATTTGGGGGAAGATACTGTAGCACACTAATATGCAAAATATTAAATTACAGTATGTTAAGCATACTGTAGCACAATATTTCATACGATATACTGCATTATGTAAATAAAACTTACCATTTCATAATTAAATTTAACATTCTTCAAATAATTTTTTATATCCCTTTCTTCATCAATCTTTTCCATCACAGTTGTTGACGGCACTGTTGCTGCTTCTGTTTGACCTGGATTAGTAGATATCACTGGCGCTGTTGCTGTCGATGATGCCAAAGAATGTTGTTCAGGAAATTCCGTTGAAGTTTTTGCAATCTTTGGTGCTGCTGTTCCTTCTTCAGCTTCTTCTAATCCACCCAAAAATGTTGTCATAATTCTTTTCTTTCCAACTTTTGTTCGAACAATCATTGATGGACCTTCTGAAGCCGGGGCAGCAACAACAGCAGAAGATTCTGAAGGCTTTTCAGAAGATGTTGAAGGAGTTGGAATTGGAGTTGGCACTTTTAGCTTTTGAGGCTTTTCTTTTCTTTCATATGCAAAAATTTCTGAAATCTTTTTTGACCATTGTTCTGCTTCATCTAATTCAGATTCAGGATTTTGAGAATCTGTTGATGGTGATAAAGTTTGTGATGGAAGTCCACATCCATAAATCTTTACACAATGTTGATTTAATTCATGTTCTGGAACCGCAATCCCAATTTCAGATTCTTTAAAAATCACAAATCGAGTTGAGCCATCAAGGGAACAAATTGCAAGATGACGGCCAAACCTATAAAATACAGTAAAAGCTTTGTGAAGCAAAGAGTAGAAATATGCAAATTTGGCAAAAAAGCGAGCAAAATTTGCATAATACCTTAAACTTTTGCCAAATAAAATAAAGCGATGTGTTTATCAAACCCAAAAATTTTACAATCATTTCATATGCAAATTTTTAAACAAAACATATTTTTCTCTGCGACCAAAATTCATCTATGTTCCCTCTTGCTACCAATATCCCCCAACCCATATGTATCTTACCATTTCATATCCACAATTGTAAGCTTAACAATTTCTTTAATAACAACAATTGGTCGTCGAGTTTTTGGAATTTGCCAAACTGATAATGTTCGATCTCGACCTCCAAGAGCAACAACATATCCAAAATGCTTCCGTCCTTTTTCATCCGAAAATATTCTTAATTCTTTACAAAATGCCTAAAAATTTTTTATTACTTTATATGACAGAAATAAAAAGTAAATACAAACCACACAAGCAAGAGGTCGTCGATGTCCAACAAGATCCTTGTCAAAACTCCAATCTTTTCTCATAATAATTTGTGCCGTTGGTCCTGAATTATTTACTGTTGAAGGAACAATCAACATTGCACCATCTGGTGACCAATCCATTCTCAAAAACATTGTTGATTGACTGCTCTGAAAAAGAAGGGATTACTGTAATTACAATTATATACAGCATCTAACAATAAATTTCAGAATTTAAATAGCCTTAACAAATATTTTTTTCAACTTCTCACAACCAAGCAGTTTTATGATACTTTGTAAGAGCTTAACTAAACTATAGTATTACATATGCAAATTTTGTTGTTCGTATAAAACTGTCCCGAAACTGGAGCTGAATAGGTTCAGTAATATACTATATATTTTTGTTAACGTAGAATAAAAATATCTCAAGTTTAAGGTCAATGTTAAAAAATTAGCATATCTCAAACTTTTGTCCCCAAACAGGACAGCTCAAAGAATATCAAAGTTCCAATTATTTGTGATATCCACATATCCGGGCCTTGTAAAAAACTAATCCATTTTCTTACTTCCAAAAATGGTTCAGTAAGAGTCCATAAACATTCCCATGTATATGTTTTCCAAATTTTCATTGAACGATCAGAGCTTTGTGTTGCAAGAAGTTTTCCCATTGGATCCCAGGAACATCCTTTAATTGCTTCCCCTTCTTTATGTCCACCATTTGCTTCAGATAAATTTGCAAGACATTGTGGCCAACTTTTTAAATTCCAAATTTTGCAGCATCCATCCAAGGAAGTTGAAGCAAGCATAATCGAAGTTGGTGAAAATTCAACATGTAAAACTTCTAATAAATGTCCCATTACAGTATAAGCAGGTCGATAAATTTCAATAATCTTTCCTTCACCATTTTTTGTACGAGATTGCAATCGAAGAATTGTAACCGTTTTTCCATCATCTGCAACAGCAATATCTTTCCCGGATAATGAAAATCTAACACAATTAACTCCATCTAAAATTATAATACTTTATTAGGATACGGTAGTGCCCTGGGATACAAAAATATAAAAAGTGGATAAAACTTGCATTGAAAATTTGCTGTTCCAAGTACTGCGATATCTTTCTTTGAACCATATGAGCCATACATCCCTGAGACATCCCAAATTTTTACTTCTCCAGCAATTCCAAGTGAGCCATGCCCACCAGTGACAAGCTTTCGACCATTTGGATGAAAATCCAAAGAATTGATTGCATTTCCTGGAATTATAAAAGTGTATTAATTAACATTTAGCAACATATCTAAGACAATTTTTTTAGCAAAAAACTATTTAATAAACTCTTACCTCCATGTGAAATTTCAAAATATGCCCGAATATGCATTCGACTTTTCTAAAGTTGTTGTATGATTAATAAGTAATGTAAATTACTTTGTTTTTGTTAATAATGTTAACGAAGGATTAAAAAGATAAAACTGGGAAAATATCGTGGTTAAAATTTTGTTACAAAAGCAAAAATTAGAAAATTGAAACACTGACAAAATTTGGCAAAAAGTCAAAGAACGCAAATTGTAAAAAACAAACGAAAAAATCACGGAAACCAAAATTTTAATAAATAGAGTTTGTGTCCAAGTTTGTAATAACAAATCATTGTAATAAATGTGCAACACAAAACAAACTATTAACACCATCCCATAAAGCTAACCTGTGCAGGCTGTGGTTGTTTCGAAAGTGGACCATCTTGTTGAGGAATAAGCAATTTTTGTGATGTTTTAAATTGCATAATTTCTGGTGCAGTGGATTCAATGCCCTCCATTTGTCGTGGAAATTCAAAGCGATCCTGCAAAATAAAGCATATGCAAATTAGTAAGCACCTAAAACACTTGCTTGAAACGTTGTAAAAGAATCAACAAAAAGTTTTGGGGTGTCACATTCTTTTAAAGGTAATTCTTCAACTTTATTTTTGGAAGAACCTTCAACAGAATTTTCATAAGCGGCAATATGAAGTGATAGGGTGCTGCTATTTTTGTTGATTTGATTTGAGGAAATATTTTTGTCATTCTTCCAACAATTTTGAGATTCATCAATTTTGTGATTCAAAAAAGCATTCTTGGAAGTTTTGAGACTTAATTCTTTGCTTGATTTATTCCATAATTTTTTGCTTTCATGATTTTTATGAGTTAAAGTATCCACTAATAATTAAAAAATGTTGCTGCAATTTGACCTTTTTTCAGTTGAATGCTTATTAAGATATGAAACTGTCAGATAACAGTTTTTTACACGCTTTTGTAATTTAATTTAAAAATTGCAGCATTTTTGATTTTACCAGAATTTTTATCATTTTTTGAATTGCTAAATGATTGAACAGGATTTAAATTTGCATATTTTGGAGATTGATTTAAATTTAGATTGGAATACCGATTTCCATGATCAGAATGATTCTTGTTGTTTGTTAATAACCTCTTTAAAAACAGCTCATTTTCTTTTGTTGTCATCTAAAAATAACAAATTTGACAAACGTTTAGCCTGACAAGTTTATTTTAACAATATGACAAAAACTGCTGTTTACAATTTTGAAAATAAAAACTCCACGAAAATTTGTTGCCGCCCGTGTCTCATATTTGTTGCATCATTCTTATTTTTTTGATCAATCTTTTTTTCCAATGATTTCTTGGATGTTTAAAAACTGGTTATGAACCGAAAAAAAATTTTTATGTAAAATTGCAGTACCATTTTTCGATGCTTTTGGATTACTGTAACGTGTAAGAATTATTGAAGCAAAAGGTTATAATACAAAAATTAATGATTTATTTTTTTTCGTTTTCTGCCATCCAGAATGTGCTTCTCTTTCGACCAAGGCTTTACTGCGTCTACATACTGTACGTACAAACGAAATAAAACTCTAACTAAAACTAAATTTTGATCAAAGGAATAAATAAGTTTAATAAAAACTTTTGTATTTATTGTATTTTATAATATTTTAAATAACAAAAATGTGAGCAAAACTCAAATAAGAGCAATTTTGTCTGTTGGGCTCGAAAATTTTTATGTTGGATCTCGCTCTTAAAAACGGTTCTTAAAAATTACAATACTTCATTCAAATAAAATCAACAAAAGTTAACAATTTCAAATATATGCAAAAACAAATTAAACTAATCAGATTCTTCATCACTTTTAGCATCAAAAATCATCTTCATCAAGTCATCCTTGTCATCACCCAAGGAAGAAGAAGCAGCAGGATTTTGAGATTTCTTATTTCCACGAATAGATTTTCTTTGTTCAACTTGTCGGCAATATTTTTCCCATAATCCACCTTTCTTCAGCACCTTTTCTTCCAATCTTTTAATTCTTGAACCTTTTTCAACTTGATCTGCAAAGAATTCTGCTTGCTTTTTGACATTTCGAAGTTCAGCTCGAAGACGTTGATCTTCAACTCGTTGTTCATAGACAAGTTGCTCCATTAAATGTACCCATTTAAAACCATGTAAATATTTGCATGTCCAAATACAATCATATGCGAGAGAGGTTCGCTTTCCAAGAACCATATTTCCACAAAGCATTTCCGCAACCATTTTAGCTTTTCTTTTTGATGCAAATTCTACCCAACCTTCAATATATCGAGTTCCACTTGGACCTTTCTTTGCTTTTCGATTTTGTTTAAGATAAATTCTTTTAATTTCAGCAAGCTTTGAAAGTTCTTCTCGCATTCGGGATACGGTAAATCCAGGTGGAATAGTTGGAAAATATACGACACCAGATTTCCGTTGCCTTTCTTCAGCATTTAATTCTTTTTGAGCTAAAAATGGATTCGTTAATGACAAAAGTAAAGCTATTAAAAATATTCAAATTTGCTATGAAGCTTAATACTCGTTACTGGGGAACTAATAAAACTAAAATAAAATGCCACATTCTTTGTCCTTTCACTGGATTGATGACAAGAAGCAAGCTAACAACGGATTAATCACCAACAACAAGTACACATTTTTGTAATATCCTACCGTACCTGTATCATAAGTAAGGATACATTTGTTAATGAGATACATAAACTTTAAAAATTAATCTGGCTCGTTCATTTTCGAAAAGGCTACAACAAGAAATGAGAGTACAATAAATTTTGCGGATATGTTTTTAGTAACGTTATAATTTTTATTGAATAAACATACATATCCACAACATTTAAAAAAGCTCTAATTTGTTGTTTCAGGCTTGTCGAAACTGAACTGGCTTAATTAATATTACTGCAAGTTCGGGTAATGGAGCGTTAGCCTGCTTCTAACAATCAAACCAGATAAATAAGGACGATGACAGTTAATATAAACTCTTTGTCGAGGTTTAGTTCCCGAGCAATAAGATATATAAAATACCCTGCGGGTAATTAATAACCTTAAAGCCATGATAAAAAGCAAACTAACTTGTTTCATTATCTTCTTCAGCCAATTCTCTTTCAATATCTTCAATTGTTAATAATTTATCACGAATAACTTTGATATCTCGAACATCACGCTTTTCATTGATGAATTTACTAAAAGATATAATATGATTAGCATTTAAAGTGGAACAAGTAATCACTTACGATTTCTTTTTACTTTTCACACCTTCTGCATTCTTTATCACAGCTTTTCCCATAGTTGCACAAGTTGGATCTAAAACTAATGTTTATTAACAAACATAAAACACAACATTTTTTATTTATCGATAATATGTAATCAACGGATAGTTAAAAACAACGTGTTTGTTTCTGTGGAATCAGATATCCTTCAAAATACGTAAAGCACGTAAAGTTAATAGAAAAAAACGACAAAAATTATCTAGATTTTTGAAAATCTGTTTTAATTGAAACAAGGATGGTTCACTTTTTTTCTCCAAATATATGTTTTGGCAAAACGTCATCAAGCGTTTTTAATGTATCAACAAAATAATTCATTTTTGGGAAGAACAAATGCAGTTTTTAAAAAAGGATACAAACTTTATAAAAGGATTTGTATAATATAAAATTACCTTGTTTGGGAATAAGCAATTTTTGAGATGCTTTAAATTGCATAATTTCTGGTGCAGTGGATTCAGTGCCCTCCATTTGTCGAGGAAATTCAAAGCAATTCTGTAAAAATGGAACATATGCAAATTTACCAATACTTAAAACACTTGCTTGAAATGTTGTAAAAGAATCAACAAAAAGTTTTGGGGTGTCACATTCTTTTAAAGGTAATTCTTCAACTTTATTTTTGGAAGAACCTTCAACAGAATTTTCATAAGCTTCAATATGAAGTGATAAGGTGCTACTATTTTTGTTGATTTGATTTGAGGAAATATTTTTGTCATTCTTCCAACAATTTTGAGATTCTTCAATTTTGTCATTCAAAAAAGCATTCTTGGATGTTTTGAGACTTAATTCTTTGCTTGATTTATTCCATAATTTTTTGCTTTCATGATTTTTATGAGTTACAGTATCCACTAATCAATGATAAATGTTGCTGCAATTTTACCTTTTTCATTGACTACTTGTTAAAAAACAAAACTTTTAATTAAAATTTTACACATTTTTTAAATTTAAATGATTTTTGTAAAACTGCATTTTTTTTGTTTACCAAAATTTATATCAATTTTTGAATTGCTAAATGATTGAACAGGATTTAAATTTGCATATTTACAGGATTGATTTAAATTACAGTTTGAATATTGATTTCCATGATCAGAATAATGCTTGCTTTTTGTTAAAAATTGTTTTGGAAACAGCTCACTTTCTTTTGTTGTCATCCTAAATATAAAGAACTTATCACACTTTCATTAGAACAATGTTTATCTACAGTATCACGGTAATTATGAATATTTAATGCCCTAGAAAAGACCATATTCCATTAATAAACATAGAGTCTTTATTTAAAATAAGCACAAATTTTGGTTATACAACTTGAAATTTTAAAAAAGCCTGAAAAAATTGTTGTTGCCAGTTTGTCATATTTATTACATCATTCTTATTCGTGCTATAAAAAGACGATTTGTTTACAATGTTTTGAACAATAATGAGGGAAAAACATTTTTTTTCTGTTATATTTGTTGTGAAAAGATATTTTTGATAATTCTGAATCTAACATTTTCAGATGTCAACAACAGCAAAGGCATTGCCTTTGAAGCAATCTTTAAAAACAAGTAACCTGCCCTTTGATCATGACCGCCAATATTACAACTTTAATTTAAATCCATCGCATAAATATGCAAATTTAAATCCTGTTCAATCATTTAGCAATTCAAAAAATGACAAAAATTTCGGTAAAATCAAAAATGCTGCAATTTTACAAAAATAATTTAAATTTAAAAATTGTTCTAAAAACTTTTATCTAACAGTTTCATATCTTAATAAGCATTCAACTGAAAAAAGGTAAAATTGCAGCAACATTCATCATTGAATAGTAGATACTGTAACTCATAAAAATCATGAAAGCAAAAAATCATGGAATAAATCAAGCAAAGAATTAAGTCTCAAAACATCCAAGAATGCTTTTTTGAATGACAAAATTGAAGAATCTCAAAATTGTTGGAAAAATGACAAAAATATTTCCTCAAATCAAATCAGTAAAAAAGGAAGCACCTTATCACTTCATATTGCCGCTTATGAAAATTCTGTTGAAGTTTCTTCCAAAAATGAAGTTGAAGAATTACCTTCAATTAAATGTGACCATCCAAAACTGTTTGTTGATTCTTTTACAACTTTTCAAGCAAGTGTTTCAGGTGCTTACTAATTTGCATATGCTTTATTTTTGCAGGATCGATTTGAATTTCCTCGACAAATGGAGGGCGTTGAATCCACTGCACCAGAAATTATGCAATTTAAAACATCCCAAAAATTGCTTATTCCCAAACAAGGTAGTTTTATATTAGAAAAAACTTTTTTAAAAGTTTGTGCTTTCATTCTCTTGTAAAAAATTTACCGTATTTCGGATCATTTGGTTAGCATAGATAGATCTCAGAAATAACAATAATTTTCTTGCCTTAATGAGGAATATTCTGTTGCAACATTAACCTTTTTAACATTAACAGAAGCTGAATTTCAAGTAGTATTACTTTAATTAACAAAGATGCTGACTTTCGATATAGCCTTTAAGGAAATAAAGAAATTAATTTATTACTTAGCTTTGAATAAATAGAAATAAGTTAAAATACAAAAGAAAAAGAAGTAACAATTATTAACTATCAAATTACCAGAAAAAGAACAAACGCAACATTGAACCCTGCTTTCTTTTTAACCAAGGAAGTTGAAGACAACAAGATGAAGAACAAGATGACCAAAGATAAAATCAGCAAATACTCGTTCACGATTAATTCCATTAAATTCTTTTTGATTTTCAGGATTTACTTGAATGCGAAGGCATGCTAAAATAGTTATCAGGTTATAAATAGCATAGTGCAAACAAAGGATGGCCGCGAGCCGACAAAGCCCGGGCTTTTAATTTTACAACGGGCCTAAAAAAATATTATAAACAGGTAAAATGGGCCCAAGCTCGGGCCCAGCCTGTACAGGTCGGGCTTTTGATTTCACGGGCCGTGCTTTGAAAAAATGGTCCCGTGTCCTTCCTTAGTACAAACAAAATCATTACCTGCAAGGATGAAAGAACCAACAGAAGAAGCAAACCCAGCAAGAAAGGCATTGAAGGGGAAAGTTCCAACGAGAAGACAATAACCAAATTGAAAAACTCCAGTCAACAAAATATAAAACATATAAGCATCAATGAGTTTGAGGAAATTTGGTGTAGTTTTTTGATAATCATTATAGAGCTTGGTGAGAATATTGATAGCTTCAACCATGTTGAATATGAGGTAATGAAGATGATCTAAAAGAGAAAAGATGTAATTTATTAGTTAAAGTGATAAGAAAAAAGAAGAAACAAAAGCGCAAAAATTGCCACGTTGCTATAAGAAAAACAAACAAACATAAGGGGAAAAAAGTTTGCCAAAGAGGTATAAAGCATTTTTGCTAATTAAACGAGATCGAACGTTGCATATATACATAAGTACAGTAAACTTTACAACAGTAATAAAATGTTTAACAACAACAAAAGGTTGAAAAATAAACAAGCAATTCTTAAAAAAATTTTGGACAAAAAAATTTGCCACATTTTATGTTGGCGTTGGGTCTGCTTTTCGCCAAAAAGTTAAAATTCTTTAAAAAAAGTTTTTTCCTTCGAAGTTCGAAGCTTCGAGTTTGTAAAAAATTGGAATAAATTGTGGTAACAATTCTTTGTTTTTTGTCTAGTATTGTGCTTTTTGTATTTAGTAACTCCAATTCTTGAGTCAAGGTCAAAATTTGGGAGTCAACTCCGACTTGAATATTGAAAAATCGAAATAAATCCGTTGAAAATGCGCTTTTTCGTAGTTTCATAGAAGTGATAATTCATAGAACAACTAAAAAAACAATTTCTCGTGATTTTTAACTTCAGAAACACAAAAATGATGAAGAGGGAGTGTCCAGATCTTACGTAAGCAAAAAATCCAAGATCCTAAATCCCACCCATATTTTTTCCTTTTATCTTTGCCGCTTTTAAGGCGAATGTCAGATTCTGATTACCCCCCTCATCCAAGAATAACAGCTTACATAAGATCTGGAGAGTTCCATATTTTTAAAAATTACACTTTTACGAGTTTCACAAAATATTCAAGTGGTAATCACACTACCGTAATCCCTACTCCAAAGTCACCGAGAATACTGTATTATTCTGTTTTAGGTTTATTCAAATCTTCTTCATCATCAATGATGGCAAACCCGCGACGAGCTCCTCCACGTTCATATTTAACGGCAGCATATCACATTGATTTTCATATTGAACAAAATAATCTTTCACTTGATTCAATTATTGAATTTTTAATTGCAGCTGGAAAAATTCGTCAAAAAATTACTGATAAATTAAAAACTGACAGTGAATCAGAAGCTTCGTCATCACAAGTTTGCTCTGTAATTTAATTAAACAGATTTGTTGATATTTTTTGGATTAAATAAGATTTTATTAAATCCCAAAAATTATTAATGGATTATTTAAATTTATTTAACCAAAAATAATTTGCTTTAATTTTAGGATAAAACAATTACAATTGGTTTACGACAAACTTTGAAAGCTTATAACAGCAATAAATTAAAATGGATTTTACTTGATTCATCTACAGTATCCCCATCAGCAGTTGGACAAGTTATGGGATTAATGGCTACAAAGTAATATAACTTTTTTGCTTTTTATAATACTACTGTATTCACTACTTTTATATATTACAGTAACCCAAAAATTTTTAGTGGAACAAAAGAAACAAAATTCTTTGTAATTCCAGAACTTTCTTCAACAATTTCCAAAGCTTTAAATCTTCCGAAAGTTAGTGCTGCAGGGTTTGGCTCAGATTGTATTGAACTTGAAGAAATTTTTGCAAAGCTTCATCCAATTGATATTGCTTTAAAGAAGAAATTGGAAGAGGTACATTTTTCAAGAAATAGGTATACGGTATTCTACAGTAATTTTTAGGCTGACACCCCAACATCATCAAGTACATCATTTGTTTTACCAAAATTAGAAGTACCAAAAGGAAAAACAAAATTATCAAAGAAGCAGAAAAAGAAGATTGCTGGTAAAAAATAATTTGCATAATGTTAAAAGTTGTTGATTTTTTGTTTGTTTTTATAAAAGTTTTTACCCAAGCTTACTGTACCCCGTACAAGAAAATGTATCATATAAAAACTTTTATTTCTAGACGATAAAGTATAAAAATTATTGCTATAATGAGATCAAAGCACTACAGTATATCAAAAATAAAAGCAGCAATAATATCAAAACATAATAAAATGGCACACACTGTGTTGAGGTTATTGTTCGATGAATAAAATTGAAGATAAGACACACATTTGAGTATATAAAGCACCAGTAAAATGAGAGAGAAAATATTCTAATTAATTAACCCGATGTCGACGAACTTCTGGTAAATCAGAAGTTATTGGCAAGAGTTTCCTACAATTGTGATACGGTAAATATGTAAACATTAAAATGACAAAAAGTTCAAACCTTTTATGAGTAACTTGAAAGAAATTTTCTTCATCTAAATCTTGATCTCCATCATCACCACTATCAGAACTTGTTGAACTTGATGAATCAGCATATGACAAAGGTTTTCGGACACATCGAATAATATCAAGATTTTGTTCATAGAATGCAGGGTAATAAAGTTGAAGTCTTTCAATCCAATGTTCCAAGAATGATGGCCTTGAAAGGAATGCTTTTTTAACGCATCTCTCAAAATTTGATTCATCACAAAAATTTTCAGTTACAGCTACCGTATCTTGAATATTTAAAACAACATGCCACCATCCAGATGGAACAAACATTACTTCACCAGGTAGTTGAAGCCCCACAATTGGTGCATATTGTTTTGGCCAATCATTTGAAAGTACTCGATTGTAGACTGTTGTAAACCATGTAATCGCTTCATCGGGATGCTTCCCTTTTTCACCAGATTTAGGTTTAACAAGATAATCAGGAGTTTTTGGATGAAAAAGACACCACATTTTTATTCCAGAGATCAAAGCATTCCATGCAGAAGTTCCCATTGGATCAACCTATAATATATTACAGTATACAACGGTAATCAAGAGAAAAACAATCTTACATGTATCCCAGTTCCAGATCTTTTTGGACCAATAATAAACCTATAAAACCAAAATATTAAAATAATTACAACAATAGATACAGTATACCATCGATTTGGTGGAGTTCGCCTTGAATCAGCACATTGAAAGAAATCATGTGAAAAATATTTTAGTGGAAGATAATCAGCAAGCAATTCTCGAAGTTTATGTTTCTGAAAATGACATCAAATAAGAATAATATTTAAAGAGGAAAGTAAACAGCCTTGTTTTGAGGAACGTGAAATTTTAGGTAAGGATAAGTGGGAAATCAAGGGAAAAATCAATTATCAAGTTGGAACATTCAAGGATGAAAAAGATGAGGAATCTGATGAAATATGATTATGGAATTTGAATTGTTAGTTCATATCAGTAGGGATCCTTTGGTTAGGTATCTCCCAATGACCCTTCCCAAGGGGAAAGAGGGTGGCCAAAACCATCAAAATATCGAGGGAAAGGGAGCGAAAATGATCAAGTCACAATACTTAGAAGACAAATGTATTTACACAAAAATGTAAATACATTTGTCTTCTTTGTATCGTATACTTTCACATATTTCTAACTTCAGGACTCACAAAATGCTGTTGCCCAGAATCTAGAGGTTCTGCCAGATAACCCCTTAAAACAAACCTCACAAAAAGAGCTATCAAAAATATTCAACGGGCAATCATCATCATTTTCTTTCATATACTTTGCAAAATATTTAAGCTTTATCCGAACAGAATTTCCATCATCATCTTCTCCAATCTTCATGGATTGATTACGAAAGCGAGTTGTTAACTTCTAAAAACAATTAAATATAAATATTTATAAAGCAAAGTGTAAAATCTACTTCAATAGTCCATTCCTTCATGGCTGGCCAATGATCAATACAATCTGTTAGAATTGCGGGAATCCCAGGCATCTTAAAATCCCGTTCAAAGCTTTCAACTGATGGCTTAGAAATTCGTTCAATATTTTCAGTAAAATATAAATCAGGAAATAGCTGAGCAAATTGCTTTTTATTCCATTCATCTGATTTTAATTCTAAAAATTCAAAGATTTTATACAAGATTTTTATCTAACAAAACCTAACCTGACCGAGCATCCCGTTTAATACGATTTATTATTTGCTGATATCTTTCCATTTCTTCTTACACAAATATAAAACAAAATATTATTTAAAATAAAATACAAAATAAGTAACACTAAAAAAGTAAGATGAAGGAGGTTTCTCAAAAAAAAAGTTGAGGAAAATTTGAGCATGAAAGTTTTTTTCATTAAAGGACAATTTGCCAAAAGAAAACTTTAAAAGCGTTACTGTAGCCTCTTTGGGCAAAAACAATGCTGGTTACATAAATTTGAATAAAAATTACAGTAACCAAATTTTTTCACATGAAAATTTTATTTTTTACGCATTTTTTTTCGATTTATTTCATTGATCTCTTTTTGTGCTTTGATTTTACAGATGTTTTGTTGAATTTAAGAAAACTATTACTTCATTTTTGTGCCATGAATTAACGTATCAACAATTTCAAGAGGCAAAAAATTCTAAACCATATTTTTTCGATTGCGTCATTTTTAAAATAAAACTTTTTTCGTAATTTGAAAAAATATCTACCAATTTTATTTCTTTTTTAGACGAGAAAAACTAATTAATTGACATAAATGGTCTCAACATCTCATTATTAATATTTTTAAATTCTTTAATCCGTTAATTTAAAAGTAAATGATTGTAATTTTTTTTATTGTTTTACCTTTCCAGATGGCAACAAAAGAAAATGAGCTGTTTTCAAAGAAATTTTTAACAAACAGCAAAAATCATTCTGATAATGGAAATCAGTATTCCAACTTCAATTTGAATCAATCCCATAAATATGCAAATTTAAATCTTGTTCACAAGTCATTTAGCAATTCAAAAAATGTTAAAAACTTTGGTAAAATCAAAAATGCTGCAATTTTATAAAAATCATTTAAATTTAACAATTGTCTTGAAAATTTTTACTGAATTTAGTTTGTATTTTAATAAGTAGTCAATGAAAAAAAGGTAAAATTGCAGCAACATTTATTAATTATTAGTGGATACTGTAACCCATAAAAATCTTGAAAGCAAAAAATCATGGAATAAATTAAGCAAAGAATTAAGTCTCAAAACTTCCAAGAATGCTTTTTTGAATCACAAAATTGAAGAATCTCAAAATTGTTGGAAGAATGAAAAAAATATTTCCTTAAATCAAATCAACAAAAACAGCAGCACCTTATCACTTCATATTGCCGCTTATGAAAATTTTGTTGAAAGTTCTTCCAAAAATGAAGTTGAAGAATTACCTTCAAAAGAATGTGACACCCCAAAACTTTTTGGTGATTCTTTTACAACTTTTCAAGCAAGTGTTTTAAGTATTTATAAATTTGGATATGCTTAATTTTATATAGGATCGCTTTGAATTTCCTCGACAAATGGAAGGCATTGAATCCACCACTGCACCAGAAATTATGCAATTTAAAGCATCTCAAAAATTGCTTATTCCCAAACAAAGTTCTGTTTCGACAACTGAAAATATTTCACATCCAAGTGAAAATTTGTGCCTTCGTAATCTCTGCATTGCCTTCATTTCATCTTTGGGTTTTGTTGCTGCTAGTTCTCGTTTGAATAGTTTGCTGCTTCGAAAGCCTTTGTTTTGTGGTAATTAGTATAACTTATGTGTACGAATTTTTTTGTTTTTTAAGCCGCTGTTTCTCGTTCTGGCTTTATTCCTGCTGCTCCAAGATGTGTCGCATTTTCACGTGGTCAATTTTGTGTAAACAATTTTCAAACCCGGCAAGAAATTAATTTACATAGCAAAGGTAATCTTTTGCAATTAAATCGGCCGCAAAAAATAAGTGTACACTAAATTATTAAACAGATATTAAAAAAGCTGTTTTGAGTTTTAGTTAAAATGCATTTTTCATTTCGTCATTTGTATTCAAAAATTGAAATTGGATCCAAAATTAACCTTCCATGTCCGAAATCAAACTATCGATATAATTTTGTTTAAACAAAATTTTTTATGATAAAAATTTTATCGAAATCGAAATTATCGTTTGTTTGCAAAGCCTTGAAAAAAGTAATATGAATACCGTATCTCATGTAAAAGATTTCTGGCAAAACGTCTCTCGTTGACAAGCCCAAGTTCATGAATTTTTTTGTTTATCTCGTTAACTGAATTCCCTCTATCTTTTTTTAACTCTCATCAAATCTTCTAATTTGTTACTGTTTTTTTTGCATAATCTACGTAATAACTGCTATTAAAATGTTAATTTTTTAGGGTATTTATCCTGTATGTCTTCAATGCGATTAATTCCTCTAATCTTTCGTGGATTTGTTTTTCTTCCACAAAGATCTTCGTCCTCATCATCTTCAACATTTCTTCTACAACCATTTCGATCTTTTGCATCATATGCTCCTCGATCACGAAAGCATTCAAAATCTTCAAAGAAGCACAATCATCACCATCAACAATCAGCAGCAGCTCCATCTTCAACAAAATTTGATGAAAATCAGATTATCCCTGATGCCTTAGGGGATCTTCCACAAGCTGAACGAATTTATCGTCGTCCTGAATATCATTTTAATTCTGAGCATGGTAAAGATGGTGTTGGGAATGAATATCCAGCATCAACCTTTTCAAAGGATGAACGTGAAATTGGTATACCATTTTTGAAGAAAGTTGTTGGAACTTTAGAAGATCGCGGGCAACAATTTGTTCTTCCATGGAGCGATGAATCTGCAATTGAAAGCATTTTGGGAATTTCAAGAGAGCTGACAACGGCAAGTAAGTATTTTTATCAAGGCGGGCACACGTGGGCATGGTCGGAGGATAGATTTTGAAATTTTCGCGACCCTTTTTCCCAAAGGGTCCCTCCTTTGGATTTTTTCGAAATTTTTTTTAGTAATTTTAATGATTTTAAAAGGATACCCTCTTTGGTTATGTATTGTATCCGCACTTTTTAAAGTACGGTATGATTTATTTAGATAAAAATTAGCATTCTCGACAAAACCAAATCATGTTCTGCTCCCGAATTTAGGCTAGATAGATTAGTTTTATCATAAAAAAGCAAGTCTTATACAGATATGATTATGGGCAAATCCTAACCGTTTTTGTTTAACAACTATTTGAAAATACGCCCAATACTTCCTAAAATGGTTATGTAGAGCTAAAAATTACGTGCTTATGGAATTTTAAGAAGCCAAGTTGTTTTGAATGTTACAGATTCAAATTTACAGTGTGTTCGAAAACATTGAAATTTGGAAAAGTGCCGAACTCACCCATGAAAATGGGAAAAATTTCTTTAACAAAAGCATACAAAAAGGTATACAGTCGAACCTCGCTATAACGTTTTTCAAGGGACCGCGAAAAAGAGACGATATATCAAGGTTGACGTTATAACGAGGTCCGATTAAAATGGACTTCTAATTGAAAAGACCACAAAATGAGGATGTTATAACGAGGTAAACGTTTTATCGAGGGACATTATAACGAGGTTCGACTGTAATTATATTATATTCTTAAAAATGCAGTGAAAAAATTGCATACAATAAGTTATGAATTAGTTATTATATAAATGGGGTTGTTTATAAGCATAATACCTAGATAAGACCTGCATATGGACAAAATATCAAGCTCCAACCCCGACGTAAGTTGGGTATGTCTACGTTAAGTGCCAAAAAGAAAAGAACTGAAGTGTTACGTTTTTACAGTAATAAATTGGTTAAACTTTTGTGCAAAAAAGGTTGAGGCTAGCAAAGCTGGAAAATTTTTTACCTGAACTGATCATGTAGCTCACTTATTAAAACTACTGTAAGACAATAAGATCGTATCAGTGATCCGACCATTAAAAATTTTTCAACCCATTTCAATCCGTTCCATTAAAAGTACATATTCGTTTATGCAAAAACCACTTGGAAAGATTTTAGTTTTTTGACAAAGATTAAATATCCGATTAAGTTAATTAATATGTCTTAAAAACAATAATAACTATTACTTCACACCAAGTCAAACCGTTTTTTAAGGTTCAAGTTGGGTTTCAATGAAATTGTGAAGCTTTTTTTACCGATCCGTGATTTGATATTTAGAGCTTCGGATCGGATTTGTTTTGCACCAAAACTTTTGTTTTCTATATTTTTTATAAAGTATGGTGGAAAAAATGATAAAAATCGTGATTAATTTTTAACACCACGCTAAATAATTTCATAAATTCGATGTCAGCTGAAAAGATCGAAAGGAAGAGTTCATAAAAAATTAAAAAATTATAGAGGATCAAACAGAGACATGGATTTTCAAAATAAATTTGTCTAATTAAAATTTTGTAAGTCATTCTGCTGGCCTTCTTGAGTAAGTATCTCATGTAAATATCCGCGCGGCTGCAATTCCTATGATATCTGTAAAAATAGAAAAACATTAATTTTTACTCAATTTGTTTTCAGGCCCTAAAAAACACTGAATGCCCTCCGAAGAAAAAGAGAGAAACCGTGAGGGTAGCGCTTCTCTTGTTTCAGAAGATCCTTTGATTCAAAAGGTCGCGCTACCCTTTCTTTAACGAAGTTTTAAATTCAAAGGGTAGCGCAACTTCTGCAAATCCTTAGATTCAAAGGGTAGCGCAACTTCTGCAAATCCTTAGATTCAAAGGGTAGCGCAACTTCTGCAAATCCTTAGATTCAAAGGGTAGCGTTGCACGTTCTCTAACAAAATTTTGTATTAAAAAGGAAAGGGTAGCGCTACCCTTTAATTCTAAAAATCTTCTGAAGAAAGGGTAGCGCTACCCTCAAAATCCAAGAATCTACAGAAGTTGCGCTACCCTTTCAATCTAAAATTTTGTTATAGAAAGGGTAGCGCTACCCTTGAGATTTAAGGATCTTCTGAAGTTGCGCTACCCTCACGGGTTCTCTCTTTTTCTCCTCTTTTTTCTTTCCCCCTTCTCTTCTTCTTCTTCTTCTTCCTCTTTTTCATTTTTTCTCTTTCTCCTCCTTTTTCCTTCTTCTTCCTTCTTTTTCCTCGCGCGACCCTCTTTTTTTTCCGACGCGACCCTCTACCCTCCGGAGGATGGTCCTCCGCTATCCTCCGACTTGCCCTTGTGTGAAGGCGGGGCAGTTTACACACAATTTTGGGGGATCCATTTTTGAGGAATAAAATTTTTGAGATATGAATTTCGGGGACATTGCTCTCTTGACGTAATAATTGAGTATTTGTTGATATTTTTTAAATTCAGTTCTAGAAGATATGTAATACTGAATCTCAACAAAAGCTAAAATCCAAGTTTTGCCACTGGGTTTGGATCTCTGAAGTTATAATCTGATTTGTTGAAGCTACACTTCTCTCACAAGAATGCTATCAGCTGGCATTTAGTGTATTACATTTTATGTACCTTTTTACGGCTGATAAAAATAAACGAAAATATTCGATCAGAGCCAACAAAGCTTTATCCCTTAAATTTTCTTCCTCAAATTTGTACCTAAAAAATTTGTAGGTAAACCGTTGCTCTACCGTATAAAAATTTAACTAAACCATAACCTTTTTCAGCTGGTGTTTTACCTGAATTCCTTTTTGATGCCTTTACTCAAAAGCCTGAACTTTTTGCTGCTATTACTCGTGAAGGAAATAAATGCATTGAAATTTTTGATTGCTTATGTGATATGTGTGGTTTCTCAATTCAAGATACAATTCGAATGTTTGGAAGGTAAGATTTTACTTTTTGTCACTTATAAAATTGCTGTTACATTTTTCATCTTTTTAGTTACACCCCTGAACTGCTTGAAACAAATGCAAATGAAATTTCTCAACGACTTTCATGCTTTCTTGGAGTTGGAATTAAAGCTGGAAAAAGTCTTGGTCGAATTGTACGAAAATGTCCTGCTATCCTTTTTGCATCAGATTCTCAACAGATGATCGAAAATGTTGAAGCAATGGGAGGATTCTTTTCTCGAGCAATCCTTCCTAAAATTGTTGCAAATGATCCTGAAATTGTGTTAAAGAATTTTGAACAAATTGAAGCAAATTATGAATATATTTATTATCATATGAGATGTGAACCTGAAGAATTTGTTGAATCAAAGCGTTGGAGTCAATTGTCCTTGGAGGAAGTGATGAATCGGCATCAATTTTTGGTTAAAACTGGAAAATATGAACTACCAGATCCTAAGAAGCCTCAACTTAAAATGGTATGTTATTCCTTTTTTTATATGGTGGATTAGTTAATAATAATTTTTCGTTTGCTGATTACTGTATCAATTACTAGTAGTAAAGTTTGAGGCGAAGCTTTCGGAAATCTCATATTCGAGGCTTAGGCTTTTATATTTTCTGTGTTAGATAGTGCAAAAATTTTCAGCATTGTTCAAATGCTTTACCATTAGAGCAATATCCCCAAGGCATTATACCTGGAAAGCGTAGATCTGTTTCCAAAAATCGGATTTGAATATGCTCTTTTCTTCAAAAAATCCTATTGTTAGTATCAGATTCGACCCCATCCGACTACCGTATCCTTTTCACTAAAACACTTTTTACTACTTCTTTTCCCATTTTCAGGAGAATCCACCAATCCATCGAATTTTTGATACAAAAGATGATGCATTTGCTCTTCATGTTGCTAAAGTTTCACTTGAAGAATGGTTGATGTATAAAGAATTGGCAGAGAAGTTGGAAGGTTTAGAAGATAAAGAACGACCATTTGAAAGAATTAAGCCATCACAACGAAAAGCATATGAACGTCGAATGAAAGAAACCAAGGAACAACAAGATTATGTTTTTGAAGCATGAAATATAATAATATATTATTTTTAATAAAACTTATATATTTGTTATGTTAGTCAAAATTGTTAAGTTTTCTTTTGTTGTCATTGTTAGTATACTGTATTTTGTTAGAAAATAAAATTGTATTATTCTGGGGCAAAAGTTTTTTTGGATACGGTAGCTTTTATATACATGTGCAGTTAATTCTTATCTGACATATCCATTTTATGTTTATTATTAATTTGTTGTAAAAAAAGAAAGATGAATTTGTAAATGAAGGTTGGGATACTGTAGTGAAGTTTACAGTAATTTGTTCAATGGTTTTTGGAATACAGTAATTAGGATACTGTAGCTGTGTTTTGATAATTAATACGTTATTACAAATAATACAGTATTTGGGATTCTGAGGACTTAACTAATGTATTCAAAACCAAAATACAAAAAATTCAATTTTTACCCGATGGTCAGATTGTGGCACCCAAAAAATGCAATTTTGCGCATTTTTTTCTTCAAAAAAATTCAACAAGTGTTTGTCGGGGTCTTTCAAAAGTCGTACCTTTCTCTATTTTCTTTTGTTGCCTTTAAGTTTGTCTAGCATTAAAAAATAGCAGCAATGGAAAGGAAGAAAAAATGCAGTGGTGCATTCATTAAAATGCATCACACAGTTGTATACCCTTTCCTTTCCCTTCTCTCTCTCTTTTCTTTCTTCTCAATTTGATGATTTTGCAGTTGTGCAAAAGGGATGGATGTAAAAAAAGAAGGTGAATGACACGCAAAAATGGAGAAGAAAAAAGCAAACATTTTTTGAAAAAAAGAAGGGAGAAAAACGAAAAATGAATCGATGCAGCAGTTTTAACTTTATTCAGTTTTTGAGGGAAAAAATGCATGCATTTTACTTTTGCTTTTTTTGCTTCTAGCATTTTAGCTTTTTACATAAGTTTGTACTTGCTTTAGCGGTTCTTTTAGATATAATTAGTATCTAAAATGCTGTAGCACGCTTGTACCCTGCTAAAAAATGTAGCATACATTATTTGCTTGCTAATAAATTATAAGTTACAATATTGCATTAATGCATTTTTGAGGAACAAAAATGCATTGCAACTTATAATTTATTGCTGGACTTTCTTGCATGCAAATCGTATATTATTAGCATGCTGTTAGCTGTTATCAACTTTGCTAATTTGTAGCTTTTTACATTGCTCGCACTCTGGGATGCAGTATTTCTGAAAGCAGCACGAACTTTTTAACACTAGATTTTTGATTAGGTTACAGTGGATAAGATACTAAATGGGCAACCCCCGGGCTTTGGCTCTTACCCCTGGGGCTATCAAAACGTTCCTGGCTCTTCACCTTCTTTAGTTTTTACTAATGCAATGCATCTAAAAATTTTTAGGCCACTATTCCTAACATTTTTTCTGCTCCCTTATTTCTGTAAAGCTTCATTCAATTTTTGCGCGTGGATTTTTGTCGTGTAGATTACTGTAACGTGAATGTAAAACTTTTATATGTGCTCTTTAGCACAAGACTTTGTACCTATGCAATTAATATCTTTCTTTTTTAGGACCTCTCTCTCTCATGGATACAGGATTCATCAATTGTTATTTGCAAAAGAAGCTCTCTCGTGCTGAAGCCCTTGAACTTTTATCAAAAAATAATACAATGCCACAAAATGATGAAGAAAGAATTATATTTACAAATGAATCTCAGCCGCCTGCTGTCGCTTCTACAACAACAGTTTTACCATCTCCATCACCTGCAACAATATCAACTCCAAATTCTATTATTACTTCTTCTCGACAAGTTCCTCCTTCTGCTGCTACAAAATCTTCAACTCCACAAATTCGTATTCTTCCACCACCATATCCCAAAGGTGATGATCTCGGCAATCTCAAGAATGAATATACAAAATTAAAAATGGATCATATAAAACTTAAAGGTGAACATGAAAAATTGAGAAATGATTTTGATGCTTATAAAGAAGAAACAGAACATCGAATTCAGCAGCTGTTTTTAGCTGTAACAAGGCAAGGATCAGTTGAAGATGTTATGGTTGTAAGTTTTTGTATGGCTTTTTTAATAGTTTAAATAGGATGAAGGGGTAACAGTTTTTGAGAATCTTAATTTTTGAAGGTGTAATCACATTATCTACAGTATCTAAAGGGAATGTAATCTGAATTTTTATGTTCGGTTTAATCCGACAGATTAAAAATTGTTTAAAAACCTCATTGGGGATTATCCGAATCTGACGTCTGCAAAAATACATATGTCTGAACCTTAGATTTCTTTCTGCAAGATTTGTTTATTTGATCTTTGCAGCTTTTGAAGTGATTGCCAGATTTTGGCTTATCCTCTCTATCCTTTTATACTTCGGACGTCAGGTATCTGGATTATCCCTAATCCGTTGGATAAGATTCTTCTGCAGTACTCTAAAACAACTTTATTCGACCTATTCATAATTCTCAAATAAACTTCAATTTTTAGAACAATCTTCCAACCTTCTTTGAAACAAGTCGAATGCGAAAAAGTTTTCCTCTTCTAATTACTTTCTATGATCAACCAGCGAGAAGAGTAGATTTGGCGGAAGTTATGATAAATTCTCCAAAATGTAAAGATGGAATTACAACTCATAAAGAGATTGCTGATTTATTTAAGGATATTCTTTGGAAAGTAAGTTATTAGATTACAGTATTAATCTTACTATAGGATTGTTGTAATTATTACAGTACTTATCACTTCAAATTTTCAGATATTTGGACGAGATAATATTCATCATTATACAGCTGCAAGTTCACGGGTCAAGAAAGGTCTAACTCCAATTGCTCCAGAAGTTATTGAAGCAATTCGAAGTAAGTCATACTGTAACTTTTTGCAAGTCTTTATGCAAATTAATTTTTAGCATTATATTACGAAGGCTTCAGAGTAGATAAAGATACAAATAATCCTGATGCTGGACATAAGCGAAATGAAATTGATCGAGTGATTAAATCTACAAGTTCATATATTTTGTAAGTTTTTGGATACTGTAACTTGCTGACAGATTTTGAGTGGATTTTGTTAATCCACAATTTAAATAAAAATAATAAAACTTCAATTTTTAGCAATAATTCTCGTCGAAGCAAGAATCAAAGTTCTCCAAGAAATTCAATTCAAGGTTATTATGATGATTCAATCAGTCAAATCTATTCTCAACATCTTGGAACTTCGATGTCCGATTCTGATTCAGAAGATACATATCCAAAGAGACGAAGAATTATTGAAAATTTAGATGATTGCTTTAAGTATGAACCTGATGCAGAATTTTAATTGTTGGTGCTTTATTTAAGTTATTATATCAATTTATTATTCATATTTAATATGTATATGAAACATAAAAAAAGTTGTTATTATTTGATATATATTTATTTATGATTTAGCATCTCCACCTTTTTCATCTCCAGCTCCACCAACAGCAGATTTGGCACCACCACCAGACTTGGCACCACCACCAACAGATTTTACACCATCACCTCCAGATTTGCCGCCATCACCGGCACCATCAGCTTTAATACCTGGTGTTCCAGATTTAACTTCCACACCTTTTCCATCTCCAATTCGAGCACCAGATTTTGCATCACTTTTTCTATCTCCAGATTTTACTACCCCGGCCCCACCAGATTTAGCTCCGCCAGATTTAGCTCCACCACCAGCCCCACCAGATTTGGCATCACCTTTTCCATCGCCACCTCCAGCACCAGATTTTGCACCGCCACTTCCGCCTCCTGCTGCAGCTGCACCACCAGATTTAGCATCACCTTTTTCATTTCCAGATTTTGCACCACCACCACTTCCACCTTCACCAGTACCACCACCACCACCAGCATTGTAATGGTGCGGTACACATGGCCAACGAGGCCTAGTTACAGGTACATCTTTGTTGGTAGTTCTGACCGAGCCAGAGAAGGAGGCAATCACCAGCTCCCCGTCCGCGCCTTATAAAGGACGCGTACGTGGGCGGTGCTACTGTTAGGCCTCCAGGCACTAAAGGTGGGTTACAATACCCCCCACCTTCGGTGTCTGGCGCCCCGAGCCAGTCTTGCCTCCTTTAAATAATACAATAACGGTACTAAAAGCAAATAGTGAAACAATTTAAAATATTTATGAACAAGGAAAGCACAAAAATTTTTTATTTAAAAAGAGCAAAGTAATCAGAGACAAAAAGGGGATGAAGACAGAAAACAAAATGACCAATGCATAAAAACATAAGCAAAAATTACGATAAAGGGGATTTATTCTTTCTTTTGCTGAACCGGACTGATGAATGATCAAGATTGCATGGGTTGAAGGGGTGTTGCTCGATATTTGCGACGAAGGTCAGCCATGAAGTTTTTTGTTATTTTACACATAGGACGACGGCACATTACCCCCAGGGTCTGTGCTAATACACACTGAGTCGTTCCTTGAAAACGGGTTTTGACGACTTCGTAATGGGTTACGTTTCCAATAACAAAGATGCCTCGGTTTTCTTCGTTGGACCAATCACGGGGAGGACCAAATCTTATTTCGGAAATGTATTGCCCGTAAACTCGATTTAATGCTACTGCAGCCTTCTCCGCTTCCTCTATGGTTATTACGCAACCGAGAATGTAGATGGGCCAGGACATCATCACCGCTTGGAAGTGAAGAACGAAGTTGTTGTTGAAGTCGAATAAATGACTGTTCGTTTTTCCTCTTCTTGGTTCGTTCTTTTATAGTCATGTTTTCGTCAATCCTGTTTCAGCCGGGGGTAAAATAATATACAAAAGCGGGTTTAAAAGCAAGTTTAATTTTTGATTTTGTTTTTCTGCCTTCAGATTTCAATTAATTAGAGAAAAAGCTTGATTTTCTTTTTGTGAACCCATACAGGTTTTCCTTCTTTTTCAAGTTGTAGATTATTTCGGTGTACTTTTAACACTTTAAATGGACCATCCCATTTGGCATTGAACTTATTCTTCTCCGCCGCGGGCACATAATCTCTCCAAACCAAAACTTTGTCGCCAATCTCGATATTTTTCTCAGCGGGGGTCCTGTCTTTGTCAGCCTGTTTCTTCTGTTGGTTTTGTGAATGGAATGTTGTTCTTCGAATGTCCTTCCAAATGCCGTTTAATCTGCGATGTAAATCATCGTTAAAATTGGTCGCATAATTATTTGGTGCTATCTCCAATGCGAGATCGGAAGGAAGAACTGGTTTTCTTCCAAAAATTGCTTCGAAGGGAGAGATGTGCGTCGTTTCTTGTTTGGCAGTGTTCAGCGCAAAGGTGACCAACGGTAAGTATCGATCCCAATCAGCGCCATTCTTTGCCACATAGTTGCTGAGCATGGCAGCGACCGTTCTGTTTTGCCTTTCCACCATCCCATTTCCTTCTGGGTGATAAGTTGTGGTGAAGATGTGTCGATGCCCTAAGAGTTTTCTCAGGCCGTCAAAAATTTCTGATTTAAATTGAGTGCCATTGTCTGAGACTAACTCCAGGCAAATTCCGTGTTGACATACGCATTCCTTCAAAAAATGTCGAGCTACTGTTTCTGCCATTTGGTTTTCCATGGCTGCTGTCATCAGCCATTTTGAGAATGAATCAATCATTGCCAAAATGTATCTATTTCCCTGTGGTGAAATTGTTACTGGGCCAAGAATATCAATATGAATGCGTTCGAATGGCTTTTTGGCTGGAGTGATGGGTTGAAGGGGAGTATTCTTTTTATCTCCCGGGTAAATTTTCCGCTTCTGGCACTTTTCGCACTGTTTACACCATCTCTTTATGTCTTCTGCCATATGTGGCCAATATGCCCTTGCTTTTATTTTTTCAATCATTTTTCCTGGTCCCAAATGAGCTCCTTGCAAAACATGCTCGTGAAAATCATTGAAAATTGATTTTCTCAATCTTTGTGGTATCCAAACTGCCTTTCCTTTTCCACTCTTCCCCGCGTAAATGAGAAGGTCGCCACTGACCTTTAAACGATAAAAAATGCGGCCCACTTCCAGTTTTAGGTCGTCGCTTGCGTTGTCCAACTTTTTTGTTGCCAATTGATTTTTTATTTCTCTTGTGAGCCCATCCGCGAGTTGTTCTTTTTTTATGTCGTCTTTTGTGACTGTGGTGGTTAAAATAATGTGATTGACTTTTTCTGGCGCGTCTGGGGGTGGGTATCGCGAAAGATGATCACAAAAAACATTCGATTTTCCTGATCTGTGTTTGATGACGATATCTGCATTTTGAATTGTTAATTGATATTTCGCGAGTCTTCCCACTAAATCTGTCCGATGCATTAACGCACATAATGGTTGGTTATCGGTGAGCACTGTTGATGTTCCCGCGCCTTCTAAGTATGGGCGGAATTGCTCCAATGCAAATACTATTCCCAATGCCTCTGATTCCACTGATGCATAATTTTCTTCACTTTTATTTAATTTTCTGCTTGCGTAGGCAATGGGATGTATCTGTCCGTCTGGTCCTTTTTGAAGGAGGCATGCTGCTATTGCCTTTTTTGATGCATCGCTCTCCACAACAAATGGTTGACCCATTCGTGGAGGCGCCAAGACGGGGGCGGTCATTAACTTCTTCTTGATCGTCTCGAAAGCCATTTGTTGTGCGTCCTGCCAACGCGCGGGTATTGATTCAACTTCTTGTTTGGTCAGCTCATAAAGTGGCGCCATTATACTTGCAAAATCTTTAATAAAGCGTCGAAAATATGAGACGCAGCCAATAAAAGATCGAAGTTCCGTTAATGTTTTCGGGATTGTAAATTTGGCTATTGCTTCCAGATTTTTCGGGTCAGCTCGAATTCCCGCTTCACTAACCAGGAAGCCCAAAAAACGAATTTCTTTCTTTCCAAAATGGCATTTTTCGAGTTTTAATTTAAATCCGCGTCTTATGATGACTCCAAGAAACATGTCGATATCCAGGAGGTGGCTTAATTCGTCCAGGCTTGCCAGGACGACATCATCCAAATAAACAAAAAATGCGGCTGTCAATTCGCGCTTGAGTGATTCCATTATTAACATGAACGTCGAAGGGGCCAAACAAAGCCCAAAAGGCAAACGTAAAAAATGGAAAGTTCCGAAAAACGTTGCAAAGGCTGTTTTCTCGCGGTCTTCTTCTTGCAGATCTATTTGGTGGTAGCCCGACTGGAAATCAAAATTTGAAAAAATTTTCTTGCCGCCAACCAGTTCAAGCAGCTCCTCAGCTCTTGGAATAAGAAAAGTTGCCGATTTTTTGGTAATCGCGTTTAACTTGCGATAATCCACGCAAAATCGGTAACTCTTTTTGTCGGCCTTTTTAACCATCACAATCGGGGACGAGAATGGCGAATCTGATGGTTCAATAATTTTCTGTTTTAGCATTTCTTTTATTTGATTTTCAACTTCTTCGCGTAGCGCCAAAGGAATACGGTATGGTCGTTGGCGCACTACGGCATCAGGATCAGTGAGAGGTATTTTATGTTTGATGGGTCCATTATAATGACCAATTACGCCATCTGCGCCGGTAAAAGCTTTTTCGTGCTTTTTGATGATTTCCTTTAATTTTTCTTTGCCTGCCGGGGATAAAATTGAATCAGTGAGATCCACGTGTTCCAACAAATCATAATCGGGATCGGGGAGTCGTGGCAATTTATCAAACCAACGCGCTTCTGGTGGGGTATATTCTTCCGTCTTTACGTGGAAAATGGCTGGCGTGATCTCGTCGTCAAAAATTTCTTCTGCCTTCCCTATTTTTTGATTTTTGTATAATTTCATTTTTGCATTTGTAGGATTCATCAGTCTAATTGGTATGGTGCCATCTAATCCCACTGTTGCCAATGCTTTGCCGACGACCAAGAATTCCGGTACATTCCCGTGCCGCTTGTGGGTCAAAACGTATGTTCCTGGTGCGGCCTCTTCAATTACTCCATTAATCACCGTATCCGATCGTGGCTCGAGTGTCACCTCGGTTTTAACGCGAACCAAATAATCTTCCGGCATGTGTCCAATATGGTTCACCATAGGAAAAATATCATGTCCGATTTTTATTTCGTTTGTGGTAAAGTCGAATTGAACGCCGCCATGTCGTAATCTGGATAAAACATCTCGGCCGATGAGCAAAGGTGAGGGGCAATGATCATCATCTGACACATATACGGTTGTCATCATTGCCTGCTTTCCAATTTTGATCAATGTTCTGCTGCCGCCAAGAAAAGGTAAAACTGTATTATTTGCTGTTTTAGCTCGAGGCACATTGTTGGATGCAATTGTTAGTTTTGCTTCGACTGCTGTCGTTTTTCTACAGTATGTGATGCTGCTTCCAGTGTCGATTAATGCTTTAATTGGTCGACCATTCAAAAATACCGTAATTTCAGGTTCGTTCCCACGTTTATTTTGAATGGAGTAAATGTGGGGAATATAAGTATGAAAACCATCATCCAATGAAGCTTGATCTTCTTCAATTTCATTGATTGTTTCGATGAATGCCGTTACCAATTCTTTGCCCGTGGGGTTTTGAACAATAATGGGGCCTTTTTTAGAAACTCTTTTCCTCATAGCATTTCTTAACATTTCAATATCGCGGGCTGCTTTAAATCTCTTCGTTGAAGCTTTTGTTGCACGTTTAATACAACATCGATAAATACAAGGCCACCAACATGCCTTTGTAAAGAATAGAGCCACAGGAATAAATATTATGAGGCATAAATACCATACATATTTGTACCATCCAAAAAGTAAATCCTTTGCTTTTGATGCCAAATTTTTTATAGCTGCTATTGGTTCTTCTATGAATCCTTTAAAACTTGAAAGATATTCGTCAGAACTTTCTGATAAAGCTTCGCCAAGTGATGCCAAAACTCCAAAGAATCTGGGATCAATTCCAAGTGATGCATTTTCAGGTAAAGCTTCCAAATGATACGTAATAATTCTGTTTAGGTACTGTTCCATTAATGCCGTTGCCGCTAAATTGCTGTTAAGGTCACTTTGGAAAATTGACGTGGCCATCAGTTCGATTTCTTTTTCTTCATTTTGAACACCGACTGATTGATTGATCGAATGCACACGTATCAGCGTTGTTCCATCCGTGAAAGAACCATTATCCAATTTCCGAATGGCTGCTGGTTTATCCCAACAATTTACAGTATCTGTATTTAATACTAATTCTTTTTTTGCTAAATCAATAAAATAATGACGATTTCCAACTACTGCAATGGGTTTATCATAACATGTACCATTAAATTCCATATCCCAGTAAATTTTATGGGGTTTGACATGAGCACATTTTTGGACCAAAATCACTTCTCCTTCAAATTTTGCTGTCAGTGCCCTATCACTGAACCATTTACGAACACCTTCCGTAGGGTTCAATGCTAGGAGGGAGAGTGTGGTGTCCAAATCTCGATTATGTAAGAGACAGATTTGTTGCCAAAGTACTTGGTATGATCTTAATGATCGTTCATATGTTTTGGTAATGGCATACTGTAGTCGAGCATTCACAAAATTTGAAAGTTGTGTTGTGTCAGCATTGGGTAAATCTGATGCATTCTGGAGGGTCAGGGCTAAATCTTCTACTTGATCCTGCGTCAGTGCTTGGGGAACTGGCAGATCCTGAGATTCCGAAAATCCATATTGCCGTAAAATTCGGGATAATGTTGCTGCCCTGAGGTCACTAATATTTGCTAGACGTAAATCGTCTCGTGTTGCATCTGCTGAATGTAACCGTTTTCGGTTAACTTGAAAGCCTGCTGCATATTTTGTTCGTGTTGTTGTTGTGGTGGCTTCATTTTCATTAAAAAACCAATCCGGTGCCATATCCGGTAAATCTGTCGTTGGTGTGTGGGTTGTGAATGTGCTTCTTTCTGTTGGTGATTCTGTTGTTGACGTAGTGGTGGGTGTTACTGTCGTAGTAGTTGTAGTAGGGGTTACTGTAGTTGTGCTGGTAGTTGGGATTATGGTAGTGGTAGATGTGGCGGGAGCTACTGTGGTTGTGCTTGTGGTTGAAGGTACTGTAGTGGTAGTTGTGGTTGTGCTGGGAGTTACTGTAGTTGTGCTTGTGGATATTGTAGTGGTCGTGGTAGTGCTAGTTATTGTGCTGGGTGGTACGGTAGTTGTTGTGGTAGGAATGGTTGACGTCGTTGTGGGTGGAGGCGGTGTGGTTGAAGTACTTGTGGTTGTAGGCATAGTAGATGTGGTGGTTGTTGGTGCCAACGAGGATGTCGTTGTGGGTCGCGGAGTTGTTGTGGTTGTAGTTGTGGGAGTGGAAGTGGAAGTGGAAGTAGAAGTGGAAGTGGAAGTGGACGTAGACGTAGAAGTGGTCGTAGGTGGAGGCATTGATGTAGTTGTGGTGGGTGGTGAAGTGGAGGTTGTTGCTGTATTTGTATTTCGTGGTTTTGCAAAATTTGTAATTGGACGTGAAACTTTTGTGGTACGTTCACGTTGAGTATTTTTTTGAACTTCTCTCCTTCGGCGTAATTTTGCCGGTGTTGGGATCATGGGGGTGTCATTTTCACTTTCAGTAAAGTTCAGATATACACCATTTTTCATGCCAACTGAGGTGCTGGGGATGCAATCCATCTTCTTTGGGTTGGGATCAAAGAATAATCCCGTTTGAGGCTCCTCCAATAACACCATGGATTTTTCTTTGGTGACCAATGCGGTATACGTTCCTGCATAAGCCATTGGACAAAGCTGTTGTTGTGTCGGTATTGTCCAAATGACTGTTAAACTATCAATTAAACAATGTCCTGTTGTCACTTTGCAATGCCGCATATCAAGGATTGGAGTTGCCAAGTATGATAAATCTACTGTACGAGCCAGGCCAACACGAATATAGTATGCTGTCTTTCTTGTGTGTGTGGCTTCCGGGGTATCATACGTGTGTCCTTGTGAACGATATCTATCGATTCCATAAGGTTCGAACGCAACTTCATTAACGTGTCGTTCCTGCACCCATTTTTTACATTGTTCTGGAGTAACAATGGGATCATCAAGTTGCCGAACTTCCGCTGTTGAGAAGAACTGGTACCATTTCAGCTTTTCAACTTCACTTTCGCGCTGGTAGCAAATGTGGAGGTTGATTGCCAGCTGTTGTGTACGTGGAACATAAACTCGGGCCTGCTTTCTTTCATATTCAGGTGTTTTAGGTAAGCGACAATCGATACGTTCCGGCCGCTCCAGCCGGTAACGTTTAAGCAAATGTGAAGGGTTACATGAAATATAAATTGGGGTGACAAATGAAGGGGGAAGCAATTCGTGTCCAATTTGGTCCAGTGCATTGCTTGGGGTCAGACAAGTGAAAATCATAGCAAGTGTAAAAATTACTGAGAGAGGGAGAAAAGTAGAAATGGCATTGATTCTGTAAGAACCTCTACCACGTCCACGTTGGTTATTTCTATTTACTGCGTTTTGGTTAATAGGCACAAAATTAGGGTTTGAGCGATTGTTATTATAAGCGTAATTTTGTGTTTGATTACCGTAGCCTCCCCGAAAATTAAATTGAGGTCTACGGTTTTGAAATCGCCGAAAAGGTATGTTAAAGTTTTGGACTCGACCAACAAAACGTCGAAACCTACCTGGTCTTGGACCATTATAACCACGGTTGTTGGATGGATTATTTCGATTTTCATTTCTGAAATTTCCATCCTGAGGGTTTTGGCGATCCCTCAGGTAGTTTATTATTGCTGCTTCACCGAGGGCTTCCTCAGTGATTGCAAGTTGGATACTTTCTTCCAACATGGCATCTTTTACTGCATCATCCATCGTTGCTGGTGCTTCTCTTCGAAGGATGTGTGGCCGTAACCGTGGATTAATATTTGCTCGAAAAATGTCTATTGCAATTCTATCCCTTGCAGCATTGTTAAAGCCATCTCCATCAGGGTAGGCTTTAATGATATTTTGTTGGATAGACCGCCCAAATTCTACTACACTTTCGTCAGCTCGTTGCTTTCTCGAGTGCAGAATTTGCCTTGTGGATGCTGAAGCATTCGGTGTTCGAAGCTTCTCGGCTAATTTATCTACGATTGTCTTAAAACTCCGTTTTTCCTGATCCGTAAGACTTTCATAGATAGCCGCTGCCTCACCACGTAAGTACGCCGGAAAAACTTTTGCGCATTTTTCTTTTGTTAAACCACTTGCAGTGGCAAAGCGGTTGAAATCTCCTACAAAAGTTTGTAGGGGCCTTGAATCCTTGTGGCCCTCAAAAGGTGCCAAGGGTAATAAAGGTGACGAAATAGTATCCAAAATTGTTTTTAGGTCGTCTAAATTTAGAGCGGCCATTTTTGGTTTTGATGTTTTTGGGGTGGAATAATAAGGATTGTAGCTTCTCCTACGAACCTTTGAAGGTTCCCCCACCTTATCCGTGGTTGGAGTAAAAGTTTTAAAAGTTTTTAAATACTCACCAACTGAATTTGCTAAACGGCTTCCTATGGGAAATGTTGTGTTGATTCGGTTGTTGGGAGTGCTGGGTGACGATGAGTTGTTGGACCCTTGATCGTTTCCAAAATCTTCGGGTTGGGACATAGTGAAGAATTATTTCAAAACTCTTTCCTTTTTATATCAGTTTCTGATCTACTTTCTGCTCCGCCTTTTACTATCTTATTCACATCTAACTTCTTTTTATGGCCCAAGGCCATGTCTAATTCTGCCATCACCTTTCTCAAACTGGTCTTTAATTACATTTTTGACGTGACCATTTTAATTTCTCAATTTTTCCTTTTTTTAATTTCCACGGAAACTTGTTTATTTAATTACTCAATTTTTAGGTGGTTGATGGCCTTGAAAATGTGCAAGAATGTGAACCGGTCATGGTTTGATGATCATAACCACATTCCATATTTTGATGAAGTTATTTGGCAATTTATAAAGCAACTTGTAACTGTTGCCTGAGGCGGAAAGCTTTTTTTACGTTTTTGATGTCCTTGACAACTTTAATTAAAATTGGTCCCTCGAAAAATTGGAAGATTTTTAACTTTTTTTTTTTATGTCCCTTTTTCTTCCTTTTTGTTTTATATTTTTCGAAAAGTTGAAAAGAAAAGAAACTGATGCGCAACTTTTGCGCTGATGAAATCATTTTTCTCTCTTTGATTGCCATCATCAAAGAAAGAGAAGAGAAAAACAGGATGAAAGAAAAATAGATTTCTGCGATCGAAGCAAAAAGGTTAAATTTAAATAAAAGCGATTTGTCTGGAAACGCTAAAAATGGGCAAACAAGCAAAAATGAGTTGTAAAAAAGAAAAGAAACCAAAGCCAAAAGCGTCCCAATGGCATTTGATTTTTCAAATTTATTGATGACAAAAAATCCACAACTTCACTTTTGCGCTTTTTCAATCGAAAGTTTTGTTGTTTGTTTCACTTCTTCCATTTTTTATTTCCTGAAATTATTTACTCAAGAATGGTAGCTGCTGTAAAATTCCTTTGGGAAGAGACAATTGAAGCTGGATGTGAAGTCTGTCCTGAACATACCAAATGTATGCGTCCTGCTACGTAAGCTAAATTTGCGCCCCTTGTGTTGATTTACACGCAAATTTATAATTTTTAGATGGGATAATCCATTGATTTGTGTTCACGAAACTTGGAATTTTCCCCTTGATCTTCTCAAGCCTGCCCCTATTGGTGACCGATGGTGGCAACATCTTCAAGAAACTGCCGCCGTTGGGGTTTTCATTTGTTTCGTTCTATTTCTCTGCTTCTATATTGTTCAAATGTTATGGCGAAAACGCCATGTTCGACAACTTCGTGCTGCCCTTTATCATTTGTCCTTCCAAATCCCGCGCTACCTTCAATATCCTATTGCTATACCAGCTCCCAATGGTGGTATTGTTCCTCCTGCTGCGTATGATGTTGAAGCTGGTGAAGCGGCTTTCGTCAATGTTGAACTTGAGAATGAAGCCTCTGCTGCTGCTGCTTCAGCTCCTACTGCTGCTCAACCCCAAAAGCAAAAAGCAAAGAAATGGTATAAAAATGTTGGTGTATGCTCAATCGCTAAATCCACTGTTTAATTCTTTTTTCCTTGTTTGAAGGTTTTTCCCTTCCTAAATTACCGTACTTCGGTTTGTTGTTGTTATTTCGAAAAGAAAAATTCATTTGAAATTTTATAACTTTTGATTTATCTTCTTTTGTTGGTTAAACTGGTTTCCTTTTTTTGATAAATAAAAGTTACATCAAATAATTGATGATGTGATTTCTTTCCAAAATGAGATGTTAGGGTGTAGCGTAAAACTAGTTTTTAACTAAAGCATGTTAGTAGCGAAGCCTTCATGAGCAAAAATAAAAGTGGCCAAATTTTTATTTAAACTCGTTTTCATCATTTTCCGTTGAGTATAAAAAATTTGGGTGTATCTGTGACTGTCTATGACGGTAAAAATAAAATGAAGCCGAAAACAAATTAAATTTTATATAAAAAATATTTTTCGAAAGAATAACGATGATGACAGTAATCTCGTTATTCCACCAAACCGTTTTGTGACGTGACTCAAAACAATTTGCCGATGACTTGTTTTGAGATTTTTAAAATTTTGGCTAAACAGAAACCAACCTGACCGCAATGAATTTCATATCAATTATATCTGCATCGGAGTTGGACTTTAACTATTACAGGTTCACCCGGGTTTGTTTGCCAAAATTGCCCAGTTCCGTCAACTTCTGGGGTTCCAACCATTTCTAAATATAACACGCCACGCTTGTTACAATAAAATCATTATCAATATATTACAGTATGCGGTTTTTTAACAAGCTCAAATAAATTCAAAACATAACTATTATTCCTATTTTTGATAGGTCGAAAAATGTGATTCTAATTTCCCCAAGCAAAATTAGAATCGACGGTTTGGATTTTAAATAAAAAATTTAGTATTCTCAAGAAAAAATGTGAAAACTGCTTTCGCCATGGTTAGAAAAAATTGTTAGCTAACAATGGTCTCCTCAATGACTCTTTCCCGGTATTCCCTAAACGGAAATACCATCGGGCCGTGGATAGGACCTCCAATTGTAATGGTGCGGTACACATGGCCAACGAGGCCTAGTTACAGGTACATCTTTGTTGGTAGTTCTGACCGAGCCAGAGAAGGAGGCAATCACCAGCTCCCCGTCCGCGCCTTATAAAGGACGCGTACGTGGGCGGTGCTACTGTTAGGCCTCCAGGCACTAAAGGTGGGTTACAGCATCACCTCCAGCCTTATCACTTTTAAGAAATCCAGAACCTGTTTCAAAAACTTTTTTCATTCGTCGATCACGTCGTTGTCGAGGAAAAACTTTTGGAGTTTCAGTATTCAAAAATGCTGGAAGTTTTTTTTGTAAATCTGGATTCTTTCGAGAAAGGGCTGACGTAAAGGCTGCCAAAATAGCTCGGTGATCAATTGCCGCAGGGCCTGGAGTTAAATACATTTCACGATAAAGTCGACGAATTTCATGTGGAAGTCTTCGAAAGCAATCAGTTTGACAAAAATCTCGCTTTAAAAGGACAATCGTTTGCTCATCACGTACAGATCGCCATGGTAGCCTAAAAAACAGGGAACGGAGATTGAAGAACGCCTGGGGGCATCGCTTTGATGTTTTGCCGTAATGGGTAAAAGATCAAAGGGGAAATTTGCATAACCAAAGAATAATCAAATAAGCTTCATACCTTCCATTAATAAATTCAGCAGTCATATAAATGAGGGAGATGACATCATCGGAAGGGCCTTGCTCTCTACCAAAATGTGCCCGAATTGATGAATATCTCATTGTACCAACAAATGGAACATGCACTCTTGGCCTAAAAAATATTTCATGCAAAATGTAAGGGATCAATCAAGATTAACATGCTAAAAGATATCAGCAGAGCGGGCACCAGGGAAACATGCCGTTTCGAAGCTATAAAAAAACTTCTATCGGCACGAGATCAAAGGCGCCTACCTCAAAATAGTTTTTATCACCTCCGAAATTATATATGCTGCTGACGTCCTTGAGCATGCCTTTGATATTTCGACAAAAGCGTTAAAAGATCAAATGATCTGGCAAAAAATTATGCAAATATTCCATGAAGAAAAATTTGCATAATTTTTTGACTTTTTGGTTACTTTACGATTTTGTTAAAATTCGTAAATTAATAAAAGTATCCCAAAAAACCATCACTTTTTTCGAAGAATTTTGTAAACACCCCCTTAGGGAATGTTAAAACTTACTTAATTGGAAATGGAATAACAAAACTAAAATCAATAATTGTAACGCCGCGTTGAATGATAACTGGTGAAAGGGGAGTTGGAACCGTAAAAGAATATGGTGAAACAAGTCGATGAACAAATCCAGCTCGATGAAGGGCAGCTAAAGCTCGAAAAGTTCCAATTGCAAGTTGAAGAGAAGTTTCCTAAAATAAAAAATTTGGATAATGGGATTGTCTAGGTCTGATTTCTACAGTTTTGATGGTGGAAAGGGATAAGCGAAAATATGACGAACAGGTTTAAAGCGGCAAAGATCAAAGGGAAAAATTTGATGAAAAGGATTAGTTGCTGACGCCAGATCTGGGCAATCCCTGACCAAAAAATTTGCATAAAAGTCAGAAACTTACAACCGGTAAAGCACCATTATTTGAAAAGCATGGAAGTGAACCCAAAATTGTATTATCTGATTCAATAATTGCCATTGGACGATCAGGCCATTCTGGATCCCTTTCAAATGCTTGTTCACCATCCAACCCAAAAACCAACTTTGAAAGTCGACCTGATAAAACTAATCTTGGAAAATGTACTGATCGATTTCGGGTAATATGCAAAACTCGAAGCATTCGATGAACAGTTGTATTTCGACGATTCTGTTTGACATCATGTCGAGGAATAACAAGAAAAAGATTCTAAAAAATTTAAATTTTTTTGTGAAATTTAAATAAATTTTGCATTGTCTTGAAGCAATCGACGTCATTTAAAGTTCTCTGAAGTCAAAATTTGAATGAATCAAAAGCTTGTTTTTTGGGAAAAACTATGATATACCTGGAATACCGTAATCAAAAAAATTATCTCTTAGGGGAATTATAATATTCACCAAATTTGAATACCGAAATCGAAATCCATTATTTTTAGTTGAAAATTGTTAAATCTTTAACCCAATTCCTAAATAAAGTTTGCATAATAACTTACAAGTTCAGGTTGATTGCAATCATAAACATGATACATTGAAAAATCTCGTTTAACCATATCATCAATTGGTGCCTCAATAATATATCGATCAGCAATTTGTCCACAAACATTCGCAGGAATTTCTTCAATTTCACCAATGAAATAATCCGCCATCGCTTTTCTCGTTTTTTCTTTCTTTTCTTCAACGGCAGCTGAAAAAAAGGAAGTTTGGAAGTATTTTGGATTCCAAAGAACTTTTGAAGAAATGAATTTTTGTGATTTGTGATAAAAAATAAAATTTAAAAATTAAAAAAAAATGTGAAATGGAATAAAAGCACCTTCAAAACTTTACTCAAAGAATTAAATTTTCTCAATAAAATCCAAAACTGATGTTCAGGATCGGCTACAGTAGTTTAAAAGATGGCAAAGGGTCGGTCTTTGATTTATACAAATTTGTTTAAAAATTGCCTCATCATGAGACCCTCATTAAAATAAGCAAAATTAAGAAAAGCAAGGACCGGGATCGGTCAGGGCTGGGAAGCTTTATTGGGATGTTTACAGTAAACCCTCAAGATGCACACTCTTTAATGAAATTTAGATAAAGCAGTGGATTCTACAATATTTTTTGAAGGATGATTAACTCCAACATAAGACACTTCTCAAAAATTGTGTTGAATGTCCTGATAAAAAGTATACTGTAATTCCAAAAAGTCTACAACCCCTGAGGCCATGAATTTTGTAACATTTTTTATCCTTACCCAATAATTCGGATTTAATACCTATAGTGAAAACATTAAATCTTAAGTTGTGGAAATCCCTTCACGGAAAAAAACCACTGATATCACCTAACACCGAACTAACTTTGATCTGGAACATCATTGGTTTCCCAAAATTCTCGATAAACTCTCATTTATTTACCCTTTTTCGATGAACCAGATTGCTTTGGATCAGCTAACTTTTGAGATGACTTAAATTGCATAACTTCTGGTTCATTGCCGCCATCATCTCCTTGCTGTCGAGGAAATTCAAATTGATTCTGATTCTATAAAATATCTCAAAAATAAAATATGCATTAAAAAATTATTACTTGAAAAATTGAAATGGAATCACTGAATTTTTGTTTTGCATTTTTAAATTTTTTATGCAAATATGTTGATTTTTCATTTCCATCAAATAAATTATCAGTTACAGTATCCTCTTCAATTATTGAACTTTCATAGGCTGCAATATGAAGGGATAAGGTGCTGCTGCTGATAGGCTTGGTGGCATTTGAAGTTGAATTTTTGTCATTCTTCAACCATCTCTTTTTAGATTCTTCTTTTTCGGCAACATCAAAGGGATTAAAAGACTTGAAAGTTTTTGATGACCCAATTAACGTTGATTTATTTAATGATGAATAATTTCTTTTATGATTTACAGAATTTTTTGAATCTGGTTATTTTCAATATTGTTGCAGTTCTTCCAAATTTGAAAGATGTCAAAAAATATATAACTTTTAAAATTCAATTTTTATCAAAAACAGTTTCCTGTCACTCAAAATTTCATAAAATTTTTATAAAAAGGGACAAGCCAAATTTGCATAATTCTCAACACCAAATAGTAATTGTTGAAGTAAGTTTTATAATTCTCAAATTTCCCAAAACATCCGAAAATAAAATTTGCATAAAATCTTGAGCTTTTGAAGAATGGAGAAAGAAAAAACTTTTGCAAATTTTGGACCAATTTTAAAGACAATACTTGGATAAAAGAAGTGCCCAAATATGGGTGCTTCTAGAAGGATTTTTTTTAAAGAACTGCAGCAATATTTTACCAAAATTTTTCTTATTACTTAACAAATTGCTGTAAGATTGAACAGGTGATGAATTTAAACATTGATGTCTTTGATTCAAGTTGAGATTACTGTATTGATGATTTTGATTATCAGTGTGAAGATCGTTGATCACGGATTTTTGTTGTTTAACAGACCCATCCATTGCTGGCATCTAAAATTGTAACAAATCAATTTTTTAACACAACAAAAGTTTTATCAATTTCAAACTTTAGTGAAAAATTTTGCGACCCAAAAAATTCATTCAAGTCATACATATAATTTCATCACCGTTAATGCGATTTTAAAAACTCTCGAACAAAAATGTCTCGAGAAAAAGGTCAAAAATAATGAATAGTCGATTTAAGCATAAGAATGATGCAATGATTGCGAAAGTATCACAAATGTTGATTACAACCAAGGACTTCTGCAGCATTTTTAATTTCGAGGAAATATGTAAAAAACCATTTCTAGGGGGCACGCTTTTGATCTTTTGCCGATGGCGGTAAAAGATCAAAGAATTGTTAGAGAAAAAAATGAAAACATTAAATAACTTTTTTAAACATTTTTCTTCAATAACCAAACCAATGTTTTGAAAAACATAAAAAATAGAACTAACAAACAAAACTATAAACTATATTTTTTTGAAAATATATTTTTTCCCTCATCAATATTTTTTTTTTCTTCTTTATTTTAATATTTAATTGTGCAAAAATTGAAATAGGCAAGAAAGTTTGTATGATTCAAGTTTACGGTATGCTTAAAGTTCAACTCGATTCCGAAGAACAAGAAGAGTATTGAAAAATCACTATTTTCTTAAGTTTTTGTGTTTTGTTTTATTTTTGACAATAATTAAAATCCTTTGCCCACTTTATCCATAATTTTCCACTCAATTTTCTCAAAAATTTTTGCTTGACAGGGGGTCGGAATTCTAACCCCCTATTCACTTATGACAAGACACAATGATGAAAAGGTTAAATAAACCCACTTTGCCAGTATTAAGTTATTTTAATTTTGGTCACTCCGGCTATACTACATTTTACTTGTTAATTCTGCTTTTTCCTCATTTAAAATGCTTACGTTTTGAAAATTTTGTTTTATTTGTTTACAAATAGTTTTACATAAAAATAGATAGAAGATGTTTTACCAATAAAATAATGACAAGTTCTTTAGGGGAGCCGCGGTCGCGGCTCCCGCATACTTTAGTTTTGCATTAGAAATACTCATACTTTACCTTTCATGCCCTTCTCATACATATCAAACAACCCCATCACAATTACTCATTTGCATGATTCAACTACATTCATCATTATGATTACCATCGTCGGTTCCTTTGGGACCAACGATCGTTAAACAACCCCATTCTCATATAACATCAATTTACAACCTTACTTTATTATTCCCTCATTTTTGCCACCAATGTTGGTTCCTTCGGAACCAACAACCGTAGCAATTTTCATCAATGCATAAGCTTATTTTTTACCGTCTCTTTATCATTTCAAATTCCATTGCAAAAATAGAAATTGTGGGTTCGTACCGAACCCACAATTTCTTAAGTTTTATTATTTTTAAATTCATTAAAACAGCTTTCCTACATTTTTACCAATAACGGCGGAAATTTTCAAAAAAGCATAAACTTATTGGTTCAAATTTCTCTCAAACAAAACCAAACAAAAAATAAAATCATCGAAAATGCATTTCCAATTTCTTTTCGAACTTTATTGCAAAAATTGTGGGTTCGTACCGAACCCACAATTTCTGACTTTTAACATCCTTCATTTCCTTCAATTTCTGTAAACTTCATTCCCATTCTGACCGTAATAATACCTAGAAATTTTTATCTAATGCATTTTCAGCATTTGCGTTTTTTTATCCTACAGTACATACATGCAGCATAATTAATGCTCAAAATTTTTAAATTTCATTTTTTTCACATTTCAATACATACATTAAAAAATGCATTCTGTGCATTTACATTTTTCATCCCATACTACATGCATAATAAAATAACATAAAAATCATACACATTTTTATAATCATAAAACACTCACATACTCATATAACACTCATACTTTGTTTGCAAACATGCACTAATCATAAAATCCATTAAAAAATGCATTCCCAATATTTTCATTTTTCATACCATACTACACACATAAAATCACATAAAAGTCATATGAATTTTTAACATTCATATAACACTCACATACTCACATAGCACTCATAAAATGCATACAAACATGCATCAATCATTAAATTCATTAAAAATGCATTTCATTGCATTTTCATTTTTCATACCATACTACATGCACAAAATCACATAAAACTCATAATCTTTTTTTTCAAGCCTCATTTAACACTCACATACTCATATAACACTCATACAATGCATATAAACATATTTGCACCACATGGGCATCGAACCCATGACATGCTGCATCCCAACCAGTCGCACTTCCAACTACGCCATATGGCCAACAGAGAAAATTCCAATTTTCGCGCGCGCATAACTCCTCCAGATGGCCACCTCCGGAAGCCGCTTACCCAAAATTCTTCATCCTCATTATTTTCACTATCCAATGACACCAAACATGCCCATAATCCCAGAAGGTCCAGCTATAAACGGACATTCTCAAATAACATAACTTGGTGAAAAGTACAAACTTTCCAAATACAAAACAAATAACAAAATTTTTAGGGGATTTTTTCGTTGCAGTTAATTCAATCTTTCTCTCATGAACAGTTAAAGAAAAAAAAGTATCGCTCCCGGGTGGGCTCGAACCACCAACCTCACGGTTAACAGCCGTGCGCGCTAGCCGATTGCGCCACGGAAGCACGTCTGACGGGCCTCTGGAATGGTATCTAATCTAAAAAGACTGACCCATAGTTGGGGACAAAAAAAGACCAAATTTTTTTTGGTGATTTTCTCTTTTCTTTTCTATCGTTTTTTTAGTAAAATGTTTTGCGGCTTTTTGAAGAAAGGGTTTGGCTGTCATTAACAGAAATTCTTTTGATTTAGACAAATTTAGTTTTCTGCCGATCAAAAAAATAGTTTTTAACTTTTTTTGTTCTAAAAAATGTGTTTTTCGTCTTCCTTTAATTTTGAAATCGACAAAACATATATTTCTTTTATATGACAAAAATAACTGCCACCGATAAAAATTGGTTTTAGACATTTTTACGACATTTTTATTTTTTTGAAAAAATTAATTTAAAGGTGTAAAGTTATTCTTCACTTTTGATAATATTTGTGTTACTTTGTTTCCAAACTGATTTCATGAATACCAAAAGAAATAATTAAAACTTATCTTTTCCCCAATTACAGTATTAGCAAAATAATTACCGTAACCAAAAACAGTTTTAAAAGATTATCAAACGCTGAAGCATTTTTAATTTTGGAACTCTACAAAATGAAAATTCTCTTCAAAAAAATTTTTTTGTTTATTCTAATTTTTTTGTGTGTTTTAAAAAACAGAAAAAATGAGGAGAGAAATGAATAAAAAATAATTTTAACAAACACTTTTTTTTGAGATTAAAATCGTCATGTTTGTTTTTGAGGTTTCTATTCATTTTTGGATAAAAATAAGTGCCATAAAAGCAAGTAGCATTTGAAAGAAATATATAAAATAGAAAAAGCATTAAGCTTTGATGATTCATAAAATACGGCTGACATTGTATAATAATTTTGTTATGCATTTTAAATAATAAATTAAGTTCAAAAAAGGGAACAAATTGATGTTTTTAAAAATTTTTCCGGTGTTGCGTAGTTTTAATCGATCATTTTTTTGTTGAACAAAGCAACGATTGTGTTATTTTCTTGCGGAGAAAGAAATTTTGCATTTTTAAATGCAAATGTTGACAACAATTGTCGTAAAAAAATTTGAGCCGAAAAAATGATGTTGTAATCAATCAAAAAAGCAGCTTTGTAAATCGCTGGACAGTATGCTCACAAAAGACAGAGCCACCCCAGAATATGTAAATTTTGAAACTGTCAGAAAAGATAAAAACATAGAGGTTTCAGATTCGGATTTAGCATATCCGATAACCTAAAAACCTACAAAATTACCCAAAATATTCTTCTGGTAATATTTTCACAGTAGCTGCTGCAGTAGTAAGTGTTAAAATCCCCTGCCCAAAAATGATAAAGTCATTTTCTAAAAAATTTGCATACGACATGATATGAAAAAATGGCAATTATGGGTTGTTTAACATGCTTATTAAAGCTCATCTGTGTAGAAAAACCTAAAAAGTCTTAATTGTTACCAATTCGGCTCCATGTTGAAAATGGCATTTTTGCCATTTTTGACATTTTTTGAGTGCCCATACTGTACTTTTTCTTCAACAATAATTTTCCCGAAAGTCAATGTCGTAAATGGAAAGAAACGCAAAAATCACAAGAATAAAAAAGTTAAATTCTGAATGAATTCGTTTTTTTCTTCATTTTTTGCATATAAATGTTCATATGAAATTGGTGTGAACAAAAATTATTATTTTTTGAAATATTTCTGTTAAATGATAAAAGAGGAATCTAACGAAAATATTTACGAGAATTTTACAAATTTTCTTAAAGCTACTGTAATGGCAAGCCACCATTGTCAAACCAAATACAAGTTTTCTTGAAATTTATTTTTACTAATATTTACTAAAATAAACGGCTTACATATTCGCTTATTTAAAATAACAAAACCCGATTTTACCCATATGAAATTGAAATTAAAAATGCATGTGTAACAAAACAATGTAAAAAAAATGTTTTCTTGTTTTTTTTAAAAGGCAATTTAAAAAAACTAACTCCCTGCCCTATTTACATCCTTATGCATCAAAAATTTTTAACCTTTTTTTGGTCAAAAAAGCAGCGCAAATGTTAGACTGAGATATTGCATCATCTTTATATTTGGTTTTTAAAAATAATTTTTCATCACTGTCTGTCTGATCATTGAATTACAACATGTTAGACAACAAAATTTTAGGCTCAGTTTTCTTCTTCTTTTTGATTGAGAAAGGCTGCCTGTAAATTTTTTTCTAACCAACAAAATTTGTTTAAAAAAATTGAAAACTTTTGCAATTTCTTTATGGACAGGATCATTGAGGACCATTGCATACAATTTTTATGCTCGTTTTAATTCGTTTTTTAAACTTTTTAAACACGCAAACATATGTGGCAGAACCTGTGTCCAAATTATTCATTAGTTTTGTTACCTCCAAAATATTTGTTTTTCAAATGCATTGAATTTTAGCTTAAGATTTACTAATTTTTATTGCAAAAATTAAGTGAATGCTATTAACTTTATCACAAAACATATTTTTATCATGAAATTTCATTGCGAAATTCTTAAAAAATATACATTCAATTTAGATGACAACAAAGGATGATCCATTATTGTCATCAAAAAGAACTTGCAACAACCAATTCAAGGATCTTAATTTAACTCAGAATCATAAATATCACAATTTCGAACCGGTGGAATCAAAGCATGTTAACACAAAAATTTCAAGAAACGAAACATTTGTTAATCAACGAGTAAATGGCAATTCAAGATCCTGGACATATTTGAAGAATAAAGAAAGAAAGTGCGGATTTGAAGAACCAAAAGAAGAAGATGCCAAAAAATGGAAGAATCATATTCGTGAAGATTCCAAAATTAAAAATGCTAGCACCCTATCACTTCATATTGCAGCATATGAAAATACAATTGAATCATGTGAAAAGTCAAAACTTGAGGTATTCTATTACGAGCAAGTCATTACTGTAGAGGCGTTTTACGGATGTTGTAATATTTTTCAAATACTCAAGGCTTAGACCCCAGGAGATTAGTTAAATTTTTTGTTTTGGGAAAAAAGAGTTTTTCGGGTTTTTACAAGAAACAGAGCTCCAACATTTTCATTTTTACAGTATCCAAGAATTTAACACAAACTTTTATGCAATGATATCAATCTTAAAATCACAAAAAATTAATTCCCATTTCTTTTGTTCTTCATTTTTTAAAATTTACATAATGTTGAAGAACGGGGAGACATCTGTAAAGCGTCTTTGCATAACTGGCATGATCTATTAAACTGTAGTCTTTGCTTTAATTACATTTTATATTCCAGGCATCATCAAACAATTTAGCTCCATTACCGAAATTTCAAGTTTGTTGGCAAAAATTTTTGGCATTTATTGATACTTCTTATTATTGTAGGATTCACTTGAATTTCCCCGACAAATGGACAATGATGAACCAACTGCACCAGAAATTATGCAATTTACAACGTCACAAAAATTACTTGATATTCCAGTAAGATATTTTTGTAAGTAGAGAAATAATAAGTTCATATTTTTTTTGCAGAAAAATCAAATGCAACGTCGTGAAGTTTCAACTGAGGTAAGAAAAGAACCCTCTAGTTAAAAAAAACACAAGTTGACTTCAATTTTTTTATAGGAAAAAGAAGGCTCACAAAAAGAAGAGGAATATCCCGTTGATCAATTGGCTAAACTATTCCACGTTGGTGAAAATTTTCTGCATTATACAGTAAGCGATTTATTTTACTATCAACGAAAAGTAGATTGCAAGGCCGTAGGTAGAAAAAACTTTCGGGGTGGGAATTTTCATTTTGGAGGGGGCACACCTTTGATCTTTTGCCGCTTTAACACGGCGGCAAAAGTTCAAAGGATTTTCTCAGTTTTGGGGGGCACGTGCCCCCAAATGCCCCCTCCCCTCTCTACGGCCTTGGTAGATTGCGTTGTTACTTTGAAATAAGTAATGAAGAAACTGAGAAAATCAATATAAATGATTTAGAAGAAAATTAAACAATTTTTTTGGAATACTTTTTTGCCAAAATGCAAAATTTTAAGTTCCCTTACAGCATTTTATTGCTTTAAAAGGCATCATTATGATACTGTATCTGCGCCGTTTAATGCTACATTTTGATATTAACTTATGCTTTTATCTTTTTTGCTTTTAAATCGGTTAAGTATTGAAAAAATGTTGAAAATTAGTATGTATCCAATAAATTTCGAGCTATTTCTTATCGTAAGTATTTATAATTTTTACTTTTGATTTTAAGATTTCTGGAATTAATAATGATGGAGGGTGCGGCTTAGTTTTATTTGCATCAGATGTTCACCAAAATAATGTTGCCATAAAGCTAGAATCTATGAATGCCACAAATCTTCTTGAAAAAGAAATTCAATATTATAAACTTTTGGCAAAAAGCCGTCATTTCAATCAAGTCATCTGCCATGGAAAAGATGAAGATAAGCAAATCGCTTATATGGTTTTCCCTCTTGTAAGTTTTTTGCATTGTTTTATTATTCGAACCTCAGTTTGCAGCTTGGAGAATCAATCCATGATTGGAAAGAAAAGTTGGCTGATTCTGTAAATTATTATACAATTGGCCGAATATTCCAACAATCATTGATGGCTTTGGAAGATATGCATGATGCCGGACTCATCCACAGAGATATTAAAGCAAGTTTTTTAAATGTAAACAACATTTTGAGGGAAACCTTTTATAAAATTATTTGTGATTTATGAGACCCTGTTATTTCAGCTTCAAAACTTGTTATTTGGAAGAAAAGAAACTGATAAGCGGCAAAGGATTTATTTGATTGATCTTGGGCTATCAACAGAATTCAATGATGTCCAAGAAGATGTCACTTTGTTTATTGGCACAAATGATTTTGCAAGTCTTACTGCACATGAAAAACTTAGCCAAAGTTATTGTGATGATTTATGTGAGTTAAAACAAATTTTATATTACTGTATTTGAATATATGTTTCTTTAGTTTCCTTGTGGATTAGCATTTATTCACTTATTAAAGAATACCCTTGGAAAGAAATCAGAAGCACCAAGGAAATTTATGAATCAAAGCAACGTTTTATGAAGGGTGATCAACGAAAGATTGATACAAAAGATTTAACTCCTGGCATGGTATCAATGTATGATTATATTGTTTCCCTTAAATTTGGTGAGAAGCCAAATTATCTCCGCCTCCATCATTATGTTAATCTCATTATGGAAGTAAGTTTTTCAAAATGTTAACTTGTGTTAAAAAAAAGATTTACAGTGTCACAACTTCCCTCCTGAAATCTTGGGACTTCAACGTTATATATCTCAAGTTCAATGGGATTCTGAAAATTGTTATCTTGAAAAAGATTATGGAATAAAACATGCTTTAAAATATCATCATTTGAAGAATTCGAAAAATTTTTGCATCTTATTCGAAAGAAAGCCAGAAGCCCCTCGGCTCTATAAAGAAGGGAAATCAACTGAAATGATACAAAGCTATAGAACTAAGGCCGAGTAAGTACATGAATTTAAAAGATCATTTTTTAACGAGCTATTCAGGGATATATTTGTGTTACATTTCGATCTTTTAGAAAGTTCAATACCCCTCCTGGAATTCATGGATATAAAATTATTGTGAAAGTGATGAAATCAGATGAACCTGCTGAAGGTGCTGCACCAAATATAGTTTATTTTGATTATGAAGAAAAAGAATGGTCAACGGCAATTACTGAAAGTCGAGCTGAAAATTCTTCACCACCTGATAATGCTGAAGTTAATCAAAGAGAAGCAAATCAATTGCCGCCAACAGAATCAAATAAATTTTCAAAAGCAGAAGTCTTTCAAAAGATTGATAAATTCAAAGAAAATATTTCGTTTGCTGCACCAGTATTGTTCGGATTATTGCTTGGTGGAAATATCAGCAAATCCATGCTTGATGAACCAGAGTTTAAAGAATACAAAGATTATTTAATTATGAATAATTCCATTTGTAATTTATATTAAAATAAAAGGTTTTTAGTTTTTGTGTGCTTTTGTAGAATAATAAATAAAAATAATAAAAAGTGAAAAAAAAACAAATGTGTTTAGATTATCATTCTTTTTTTTTTAAGGCACAACTCATTTGCTTTCGAAGAATTTTTATCCATTTTAACGGCTGCTTAAAGTTCAAGTTTGTTTGCGCCTTCCGCTTTTAAGCGCTTTTTATATTTTTTATATTTTTTTTCAATTATTTGCTCCACCACAAATCTCCCAGTTTGTGCAGGATAACGACTATTTTGGAAACAAAAATTGAAAACATTTTTTGAGCCTAGCGAAATTTTTCTTTTACCTTTTTCACCGATGACGAAATGTTTTTCAAAATACAGTAGTTATCCATTAAACTGGGAGATTTGTGAAAATACCCATCGCGTCCTCGTCGCGTGGAGTGGTAATAAAAATTCGGTAATTCAGTTTACCTGATTTTTAGCAGAGAATGGGTGTTCTTTTTTACTGTTTTTTTACCAGAATTTTTAAAACTTTAATCCCTAAAGTAGCAGTTCTCCGTTGTTTTACTGTTTTATTTTTACAATTTTCACATCCTTTTTCAACCAAAATTTTGAAAAAAAGTTCCAACAAACAATTTTATAACTTACACAAAGAAAAATCTAAAAAAACAACACTTTTAAAGGAAAAAAAAATTGAATAATCTTTTAACTCATTTTTTCGTATGATCCCCATTTTTAAAAAAACTTGGTCTCTGTTTTTTGCTTCCATTTTATCATAAAATTTAATGATATAAATAAGATTATTGATAAAAGAATGCCATCTGTTGTTATAAAGGTTAAGAAAATATTCGAGTAAAATTTGCATACTCTAAAAATAAAACTTTGGCAAAATGCAGTTCAATATTTGTTGCAGTATATTGATTTCCTTCCTTCATTTTTTTTGGTCGAAGAGTTTCACCAAATTTTTTGTCGGTTGTCGACGAACTGCTGCTGCTAATTTAATAAAATCCTGTTTATTTTTTGCTTTTATTTATTATTACAACTATATGTTTTGCAATTATATCCCTAATAGATAAGCTGAATTTTTGGATATTGTGGGAAAAGGGGGGAGATGACAAAGAGAGGATATTTGTAAGATTGGGGGGGAAAAGGTTTATTATACAAATAATACAAGAATAAATAATACAAAAGTAAAATAAATACAAAAGGAAATAAAATAGGATTAGGCTCGAGAAAGGCCACGCTCGAAGTTGGTTATCCTTTCCCTAATCGTTGGCTGCTTCCCTTTCTTCGGCTGCTGCTGGTTCCTTCAAGTTGGCACGACCAAGACTGACTATTTGGTTGGTTTGGGCTGCTTTTATATGGGTTCATTTGACCTCGTAAATCTCCGAGGGGTTTTATTGGATTTTCCATGAGAAAGAATTGAAATGCAGGGATTTCGTTGCAGAAATTCCTGACACTCCGGCAACACGAGAAGAGGGGGGGACGACGAGGAGGAGCAATTCCACGAAAATTCTTGACAACTGCTTTCATGGGTTGCTTGAACAAGTAATGAAAAATTATTGCATCAATATGGGATTTTGTAAGTTTGCTGCCACGCGGGACTTGAGTAGAGGACGATGGTGAACAAGATCGAAATTCTGGATTTTCACGAAGTTTTGCAAAAAATTTGTTGAATTTCCATTTAGTCTTTTTATTCAAAAGATGACGAAAAAACTGCTCATATTCGATTGAAAATTTAGAGCTAGCTTTTGTCGAAGTTGGGCTTTGAAGAAGCCTTCCTCCCCCTTGCGGAAAGGAAGAGGAAAGAGATGGTTTTTGCTTCAGATCATGACGTTGATGGAAAGCTGGTGAAGAATCAAGAATATCAGTGGATGGAACAAATGCACGGCATTCAGTGATCAAAACTTCAAATGCTTCAGGAACTTCTGCAGGAAATGATGATGCTGTAGTTGGCGGTGCTGGATTGGATGCTGGTAAGATTGATGTAAAGATAGAGGCTGGTTGGGAAGCGGGGCAGGATGGGATGGCTGTTACACATTGATCGTCAGTTTGATTCGAATGTGGTGGTGAAATAAGGGGGGCGGGTTCAGCAATATCTTCATCAGTTTCAGCGGGGGAGAGTAGGGCAATCATCATGGCATTAGTACGAGAATCAGTTTGAGAGAATGTTGGCATCAAAGAAGGTGGATCAACATGTTGCACATCTTTGAAGGATTGAAATTCTTTTTTCAACTTTTCATTTGCTTCATTAAGTCGATGAATCTCTTCTTGTTGAAGTTTGACTTGTTGAGAAGATTCTTCAAACATATCACGAACATTTTCAGCTAATCTTCTTAAGGTTTTAATTGTTGAATCATCTCTAATTTTATCAGCTTTTAGTAGAGCATTTTCTTCCAAGGATTCAATCAGTTTTGCTTTCAGCAATTCAAGTTCATCCTTGAGATCACCTTTTTCAACATTTATTTCAAATAATTTGTGTTGAAGATTTTTTAGGGACGCTTTCAACTCATCCTTTCTTTTAAACCATTTTTCAGCATCTCGGTTATTTTCTTCACAATTATTTTTAAATAATCCTGCAAACCGGTCACCACGATCTTTATGTCTCTGAATTTGATCTAAATAATCAGCTTCTTTTTGTTTAGAAGAGATTTCAAAGTTGTTCAGTTTTTGCCTTAAAGCTTTGAGTTCATTTTCCAATTGCTTTTCTCGTTCAGAGGGCTGGATCACAGGAGACTGAGCATTTTGTGGAGGGGAATAATCCGGGTGATAAATTCCATTAAGATGGTTATGATACAATCGCATAAAATAACAATTTTTAGGGTTGTAAATATCATGATCTGGATTCATCGAGGGATTATCAGGCCACTGAAGTCGACCATCAATAACTTGAGGAATACGATCATATCGGAATCCATTCGGTAGAGAATTGTTTGGAAGTGCTGTTGGTGGAGGGTAATAATGGGGATTCATGGTTGAGGTGAATTGAACAAAAATAAACAATGTAATAACAAAATAAAATATTGCGGGGGGTTCTTAACAAATATCCAATCACATTAGTCGATGCACCATGTGGGAAAAGGGGGGAGATGACAAAGAGAGGATATTTGTAAGATTGGGGGGGAAAAGGTTTATTATACAAATAATACAAGAATAAATAATACAAAAGTAAAATAAATACAAAAGGAAATAAAATAGGATTAGGCTCGAGAAAGGCCACGCTCGAAGTTGGTTATCCTTTCCCTAATCGTTGGCTGCTTCCCTTTCTTCGGCTGCTGCTGGTTCCTTCAAGTTGGCACGACCAAGACTGACTATTTGGTTGGTTTGGGCTGCTTTTATATGGGTTCATTTGACCTCGTAAATCTCCGAGGGGTTTTATTGGATTTTCCATGAGAAAGAATTGAAATGCAGGGATTTCGTTGCAGAAATTCCTGACAGATATTTCTGATGTATCAGTTTATATAAAGTTTTTTTCGTTTACAAACCTTTTTTTCGTTTACTAATATTTCTGCTTTATCCAGCCCATGACGGTGATTTAAATCGACCAAATTTATGCGAAGTATTTGCTAAATGACATTGGCATCCATGATTATGATTTTATGAGCCGTAAAAGATAGATGGACATTTTTTATGGTTGATATTTTGTTCTCTAATTGGTGGTTAGTAGTAGTGTATCAGGGGATTTTCGGATCGTAAAAACCTTTTCACCCTTTTCGGCCATCGATGACTCATGTACTTTTTGCGCAGATGAGTCATCCTGGCACCAGTGGTCATCGATGACGTCATTATGGATACTGTAGAACCCTTTTCGGCCATCGATGACTCATGTACTTTTTCCCTTTTGATGAGTCATCCTGGCACAGGGCCAGCGATCTGCGCTCGTAAAACTCCATTCTTACTTCCTTGTCCGGCTGGTGACACACATAGGAGGCATATGTGCGTCACGGTCGTCGGCACTACTGTATCATTTTATTGCTTACGTGGTCGTTAAAATTGGTTAACGACCTCTTTTTATAGGTTCATGAAATTATTTTATGACCAATAAAATAGTTTAAGACAATGGTTTGCATACTTTGAAAAAAGTTGTAAAAAATTTTTTATTGGTCGTAAAACAAGTTTTATTACTTTTTTGTTTTGAATAAAATGAACAAAAAAAACTTTTTATTTGTTTTTTCATGCGGTTTATTTTTTAATATTTAAAAAGATATTTACGATTAAAATACTTTTAACAGTTAATTATAATTTATTTTTACAAATGATTGGTTTAGTTTCAGACATTTCTTTTTCTTTTGTTTTATTTCTCAAAGGATATCGCCGTAATAGAGCTTCTTTTAAAATTTTTTCGCGTCTGTCTATAGGTTTTTTATTCCAGCATTGATTTAAATGTGTCCCAGTGAAAACAAAAGTAACAACTCCCAAAATAATTCCAAAACAAATAAAATATTGTTTAAAGCTTTGCAAACCAAATTTTTCATGTGTTTTAGAAAGAATTAAAGGAAGACATTTAGCATCTTGAATAAATAAGTGACTATGTATGTCAAAGAAGACTTTTTTACGGTAGTTGAAATAATAAATTGTGTCATTATCGAAGAATTGAAAATCTTCAACACTTTGAGTTATGTGAAATTGTTTTAAAGGCACACATGGGAGATCATGAATAATAGAAAACACAAATTCTTCAGGGTTGTATTCTGAAACCCATTTATCTTTGTAATTAATGACACGCTGAGAGTAAACATTATAACGTGTCATTTGTGTTTCATAGGTAAACAATCTCATTTTATTGTTCTCATCAACATAAATTATAGTGGCATTGTCTGTAAGACTTTTTGCAATTAAATAAATTGTATTATTGAATTCAAAAACTGTTTGAGGAATAACAAATTCATCAAAGGAATAGCATTTTTGGTACTTCAAAAAAGTGTTTAAGTTATCTTTAAAATCAACGCAGACATCAGTTCCATTAGATGTGAACAGACCAATCGTGTTGGTGTTTACTTGAGACCAATTTAAATTACAAGGTATTGTTACTATTAATAATCCTTTAAGGAAGGGTAACATCATGGATAAATTATATTCAGATATTAAATTTAGTGGAGCTTTTACCGGTGAGAATAATCTTAAACGTGAAACTAAAGGAAAAGTAAGCAAAAAAGAATTCAAAAAATTTTTGACGAATAATAGAACGTTTACACTTTTTCGCCCAAGGCGTAACAAATATCCACGTTTAAAAACCACGCCCCGAGGGTTTATGACAGATGTTCAAATTGATTTAGCTGATTTTCAACTTTTGAAAAAGGAGAACAACCAATATACATTTTTGTTAGTTGCGGTGGATGTTTTAAGTCGCAGAATTTTTGTGGCGCCACTGAAAAGCAAACGTCCTGTTGATGTCCAAAAGGGGATGGATGAAATTTTAAAGGAAATGCCCTTTCAACCTTTGTATATTTACAGTGACCGTGGAACAGAGCTGGAATCAAAACAGATGCATAAATATTTCAACGAAAAGGGAATTATTAAACTAGCTTCAAGGAATCAGACAGTCAAAGCAGCGCAATGCGAAAGATCTATACGTACAATTAAAGAGCGCCTTTATAAACATTTTTCTGAAACTAATAGCTTGAAATGGATATCAGTGATAAAGGATATAGTGTCAGGTATCAATCGATCAATATGTAGAAGCACTTCTCTCAGACCTATGGACATCAATGAAAAAAATCAACAAGAAGTTTGGGATAAACTTTACAATAATGAAGGTAAAACGTATAAGGCAAAAGTTAAAGTAGGCGATTATTGTAGACTACCGTATAAAAAAGGAATTTTCGAGAAATCACATTTGGCCAACTGGACAGACGAAATTTTTTTAGTTGTAAAATGTCACCGTACTCAGCCTCCTGTTTTTAGTGTTCAAGATGAATCTGGGAAAATATTAAAAGAACGTTTTTATAATGAACAACTTGTAAAGGTCGACAAAAACCAGGACACAACATATAGAGTTGAAAAAGTATTAAGCTCTAAAATACGCAATGGTGAAAAATTTTTTTTGGTGAAATGGGTAGGGTTATCAAGTGCTCATAATAGCTATGTCAAAGAATCAGATTTTGTAAACTAAAAATTTTTATTACTGTAATTTACATAAATAAAAAACAACAAAAAATTTTAAATACAATAAAATTATTATTTAAGTCCAATTTTTAATGTTAAAACGTAACTTTTTTACATTTTCATCTTTATTTAAAAGTGATTTTATTTTCTTATAACCTGGAGGAGTTCGTTTGCCTACTGTATTTAAAGCATAATCTGCAATATCTTCAACATTACTTTCTCGAATCACTTGGTTGCTCCGTGGACTTATAAGTTGACCTTCTGCTGTAAAGGTGTAATCATCACTTCCCTTTAAATAATTTGCTAACTTTTCGACCTTTGCTTGGTGATTGTCTTTCTTTGATATTCGTTTTCTTGAATTTAAGACAGAACTGGGTGTAGATGGTCTTCTTCTTGGAGCTCTAGAAACAGGTGTATTTGCCAAATCTGTTTTATGTATTTGGGTACTTTTGGGTGTCACTTGTTCAGCACTAAAAATGGAATTTGTTTGACTGTTTTTTTCAGTATTCAGAAGTGGTGTGGACGAATCAAAATCTGAAACATTTTCTGGAGAATCATATTTACTTTTTTTTGAGGCTGTACTAACAGAAGTTAAATCCGTAATTAAATCTGGTTCAGTATTATCAACAATTTCAGAGTTGGAAAGTTTGTGAGAGTGTTTACTATTTTTGTTGTCTCTGCTACTTGAATTTTGAAGAATGTTTACCAAGTTTTGTAATGTTGCTTCTAAATTAGTATTAAGTTGCGTGTCCTCAACTTTTACAGGTTTTTCGTTAATTTGTCTTAATTTTTTATTCATATTTCTCATAGCATTATTGTACAAAACATTTTTGGATGAAACATTTAACTGAGGATCATTCAAAATATCATTTAAATCTTTTTTAGCAATATTCAAATGATCGGAATCGTAAGTACCAAACATTGAATTGTATTTATTTTCTTCAACTAAATAAAATTTTTGACTCATTCTAAATATTTTTGACCAACTGCTGCTAAAATAGGAATTAATAATGATGCAAATGGAAAACCATCACCGTTTTGCAAAACTCTTCGTGCTGATTTAGGAGTTCGCACTTTTGATAGTTTACGAATAGGCGTGGCATGGAGTTTTAGCTGTTGCATTCTTTTAGATGGCAATTTAAAAAAAGATTTTGTAACGTTGTGACAAATTTCTGTTAAAGCTTCTAATTCCTCAGGAGTGGCAGATTTAATAAGAAAATTCTTCTTCACAGGACTTTTTGTTTTTGCCAAATTATTTAAAAACGTAAAATTACGTTTGACGCAATCTCCGACTTGACAGCGACCCCTCATGTTTAAACAATGACACGGGGTTGAAAAACCGTAACCGTTTCAGGTGGAAATATGTTTGTCCGTAGGCGTAACTCTTGAGGGCATGTTGGTGACATATCAACAAGAAGGTACCCAAAGTTCTCTTTTGTTGCTTTCCTGTAACTATCCATGAAATATGGAAGTTGATGCGGAAAGTTTTGAGAACCAAAGTTTCGAACACCTAATTGTGCAGAAAAGGCTTTCATCAGAATGACGTAATGAGCCTGGCCTCGGGCCAGCTTTAATTTTCGGTCAAAAAGTTGCTGAACTACAAATATCAAAGTTATATTTAGGTGATGTGTCTTTTTTGTGAACAAATTTTCTAAGTATTCTTCAGAAACATTAGAGGCCAAATCGTCCATAATTAATAAAAGCGGTTTACTGTAATTTTGTAAGTCTTCATCAGTAGGTACTCCCTGGAATGTTTTGACACCTAATGATTCTATTTGAGGAATAGCGCTATTATACTGTCCGTACGCATAAACTATTTCTGCAGGAGGCGTTTCCAACAGTGATTTTGTGTTTTCTAAAAATTTAAGCAGAAACGTTGTCTTTCCTGAACCAGACGGACCTGCTAATATTATATTTGAAGGGGTATGAATCTGCACATCTGATAAGTGAAATGCTTTCATTTTGTCTAAAAAAGTACCTGAAATTATGTCTGGTTTTTATATAGTCTTAGCAAGTAATTCAAAAAGTTTCTCAAATAATGAGGTCAACAAATTTCGCGTTAATTTACCACAATCGTTACATTTTAATTCAGAGTGGTTTTGTGGGGTCCATTCTGTAATTTATCCTCATTCTTGGAATGCTATAGGATCAAATTATCCTGAAACGATAGTAGTGGATTTAAAAGATGGTTTATCCAGAACTTATTATATCGAAGCCATGACCCCTTTTACTCCCGAAAAATTATCCCAACAATTAAATACTTATTTGAAATCTCATTTACGTAATCCAGAAACAACAATAAGAAAAAAAAGACAAGCTATTGGTTCAGGTCAAAAGTTACGTGATATAAGAAAAAAGAAGCTAAAAAATAAGCAAGGTCAAGAAGAAACGGAAGAAGAAACAGATCAAGAAACGACATCTGCCGATGTAGAGATAAACAGCAACGACAAACAACAAGAAAACAGTACAGTAACCGAGACAAACCCTGTAGATGAAAATGGTTCAAATAAAGCATTTGAAAACCAAAAAACGGATACTGTAGACGATACCTCACAAAAACTTGTAGCTGATAAATTGCAGAAAGAAAAACAAGAAAAAGAAAAACAAGAAAAAGAGCAGAAAGAAGCTGCACAAAAACTTGCGGCTGAAAAATTACAAAAAGAAAAGGAGGATAAAGAACAAAAAGAAGCTGCGCAAAAACTAGCAGCTGATAAATTGCAGAAGGAAAAACAAGAAAAAGAGAAGAAAGAAAAACAAGAAAAAGAGAAGAAAGAAAAACAAGAAAAAGAGCAGAAAGAAGCTGAAAAATTACAGAAGGAAAAACAAGAAAAAGAGAAGAAAGAAAAACAAGAAAAAGAGCAGAAAGAAGCTGAAAAATTACAGAAGGAAAAACAAGAAAAAGAGAAGAAAGAAAAACAAGAAAAAGAGCAGAAAGAAGCTGAAAAATTACAGAAGGAAAAACAAGAAAAAGAGAAGAAAGAAAAACAAGAAAAAGAGCAGAAAGAAGCTGAAAAATTACAGAAGGAAAAACAAGAAAAAGAGAAGAAAGAAAAACAAGAAAAAGAGCAGAAAGAAGCTGCACAAAAACTTGCGGCTGAAAAATTACAAAAAGAAAAGGAGGATAAAGAACAAAAAGAAGCTGCGGAAAAACTAGCAGCTGATAAATTGCAGAAGGAAAAACAAGAAAAAGAGCAGAAAGAAGCTGCACAAAAACTAGCAGCTGAAAAATTGCAGAAGGAAAAACAAGAAAAAGAACAGAAAGAAGCTGCGGAAAAACTAGCAGCTGAAAAATTGCAGAAAGAAAAGGAGGATAAAGAGCAGAAAGAAGCTGCGGAAAAGTTACAAAAAAGCAATAAAGGAAAAGAGCGTACAAAGTACTTTAAATGGCATCCATTTGGCTCCATAAGACGAAAAGAAAAAGAACCATCAGAAAATTCCGTAGTTGAAACAGTTGACACATATGATGATGAAGAAAGGAAAAGATTATTATTAGAAAAAGAGGAATCAATGAGAAAAGAAGAAGAAGCTTTTCGACAAGCTGATTTGGAAAGATATCAAAAGAAACAAAATCTTAAACAACAATTAAAAAACACTGAAAAATACGTAGTGCCAGCTGAATTACCAGTAGCTTATGCCAGTATAAATGTTCCCGATGAAGATATGGAAATCGATGACCATGATCCTGGATTCAAAGTTCATAGACCAATAGTAGAAAAATGGTATTCTCTAACAGATCAAGAAAAAGAATTTTATAATTCTGGAGAAAAGGATTTAATTGAAATTGTTTATGACAAAGAAATAAATCGTTATAAGTTAGTGATAACTGATTCACATGTCTCAAGTGTTGAATTTTCTGAGCAACTAGCATGGGTTCTTGGATTTAAAGAAAACGTTGTACTTAAAGAAAATGCTACGGCTAAATTTGCCCCTGATCTTAATGGAGGCATAAATCAGTTTTGTATTTATTCAAATAACTTAACAGATAATATGATTTTTGGGGACGTTATGTCATCACTTTTACGTATAGTAAGTGTTGAATCAAAACCAGGAGATATGGTTGAAAAAATATATCACAACCCTATTTATAATAGGGTTGCCTCTAGGGATATAAAAGAAATTGAAATCGAAATTAAATCTATGACAGGGGAACTCGTGAATTTCACCTATGGTCCTGTAATTATAACTTTACACTTTAAAAAAGGGCTATCCTATTAGTTCTATTATTTATATCACATAAAGAACAGTTGTAAATTAATAAAATGGTTAGAGTTTTATTTAATCCAAACTCAGTTCATTTAGCTACCGTATTAAATCCCGGTCTCTATGGAGGAGGGGCTTATTACGTAGGATTCAAACAAAGAGGTAGTGGTATTGGTGACACCTTACGCTATCTTTGGAGATTTCTGCAACCTATTGCAAAAACAATTGGTAAAGAGGGATTGTCAACAGGTGTTCGAATTTTAACTGACGTTGAACAAGGTAATGATATCACTTCTACATTAAAAAAACAAGGTGCTCAAGCAGCACAACGTGTTTTAAGACAAGCAGCTGATAAGGTGGGACAATACGGTAGTGGCAAAAAAAGAAAGCGTCATTTAACTAACAAAGAAGTTGTTGGACGGTTGATAAAACGCAATTCTCCTATTAAAAAACAGCGCCAAGATATTTTTGGTATTTATTAAAGATATTAAAGAATGTTATTTAAAATAATTGATAGTACTTCACAAAGCTGTGGGTCAACAGCTTTAAATATTTTCCAAACCAGACCAACAAACGTCGCCGTAAGCAATTCATTGTATCATGAATTACTGACATTAAACCCTCTAGAAAATCCCCCTTATCATTTTAGAATAAATGCAGGTGATGGTTTTCTAGATCTGTCAAAAACTTATTTGAGAACAGAATTTAAACTTGTAAAATATAATGAAACTGATAAGAAATGGGAAAACATTAAAGATACAGATAAAGTTTCTGTTAACCAAGCACTTGGTGCAACATTTATTCGTAACGCTAAGGTACTAGTAAATGGACGGGAAATTTTTAATTCAAACTCCTTATACAGTTTTAAAGCATTGATGGACATCGAATTGTCTCATACGCATGCTCAAAAAAAATCATTTTTACAGGCATGTGGTTATTACCCAAACTCTGCGCTTCCTACAAACGATGATTCGGACGCTTTTCAAATGCGACGAGCACCATTTATTAATGGACATCACGTGGAATATATTTCACGTCTTTTTATTGATTTGTTCAACCAAGATTTGTTCTTTTTAAATGGTTGTGACATTGACATAGAAATTACCCCTCAAAGTCAAGATTTTAATATCATTGCAGTAGATAAATCAACTTATAAGTTATCTCTTGAGTCATGTAAATTGTACGTCAAAAGCGTTTATTTAATGGATGGTCTTAACTTGGAATTGGCAGCAAAACTTGAAACCGAACCGGCTCGGTACAGTATCCAAAGAACTGAGCTAAAATCACTTGTTATTACCGAAGGTCGTCAACAATTTAACGCTAACATTTTTCAAGAACAAGTGCAACGTAGAATTACGATTGGTCTTGTAAAATATAAATATTTTAATGGTTCATCGGATAGTTCACCATTTGTTTTTGAACCACATAATGTTAAAGATATCAGTATAAATTTTAATGGTAAAAATTTTCCAAACGTTAACTATACTCTTGATTTTTCGAAACAGAGCTATGTTAGATCGTTTTATGATATGTTCGAAAATTTGGGGTTCTTAAATACGACAGAGTCAAATGGAATAGACTTGGAGGACTTCCAAAATCGTTTATGCTTTTTTACATTTAACTTAACTAATGCACAAGAAGTTGATCAGTGTTTCGATTTAATTAAATCAGGGACTACAAGCGTTCAAGTAAATTTTTCAAAGCCAGTACCTGCAGGAGGATTATCAATGATTATCTATGGAGAACATGATGGAATGATAATTGTTGACAAAAACAGGGTAGTTACAACTGACTTAACTGTGTAAACATGGTCGCATCATTTTGCCCTGAATATTTATTTTATATTGTTATCATTATAATTACAATTATATGTGCAGTAGGATATTTCTTTACTAAACATAAGAATTATTTTAAAACATCATTAGAAAGATTAACAGCTGTTTTAAAATGTACGAAACAATGATAATTAAAAAAGCAATAAAATTAGGAATACCAAATTTTATTGGGACTTTTCCCATTGATAGAATACCTACTCCTAAGAAATTTCCAGTTTGTTTCATTCTCAATCATGACAAAATGAATCAACCAGGGAGCCACTGGGTAGCTGTAATTATAACAGACTCATATACAGTAGAATATTATGACAGCTTTGGAAATAAACCACCTAATGAATTATATCAATGGAAAAAACGAATTATTTATAATCGGAAACCATCACAAAGTCTTTTTTCAAACACATGTGGTCACCACGCTCTGTATTATCTTTATCTACGTATGGTAAATAATTTTAGCAGATCTGAAACTCTAAAACAAATACATAATCACACAAACACAGATTATCGTATCAAAACTTTTATTGAAAGATATCAGTAAATGATATTATTTTTTGTAAAGTGTTTTAATCATTGTGTTTAGTCAAAAAAATCTAGAAGAAAAAAAAACAAAAGTAAATTTATTAAAAATTAAAACCATGGCTTTATGCGGTACCTTCAAGGATTGCGGGTCTAACCTTCAAATTAATGTTTTTACCAATGAAGACGGTTCTTTTACTTATAAACTATTAGGATATTGTTGCGGGTATGGACACAATTTTGATGAAGTCCTTAGTAAAATAAATAAGTTAAAAGAATATCGTGATGAATTAGATTTGTCTAATATTGATATTGAAAAATCTGTTGAAGTATTTTTGAAAGAATACTGGAATGTTAAACGCATCTGTCATGAAAAAAATTCTTATGAGACGATAGGTTATTATCGTAAATGTGATTGTGGCTTCCGTGTTCCCCTCACAAAAAACTTTCATATTGATATTGATGCTCAAGCTTTACTTAAAAAATGGCAAACTAAACAACAGGCAAATTAAGTTCTTCTCATATCAAATAAATCAACATAAATAGAAATAGTAAAACGTTTTTTAAACGAGAAATTTTTATTTATCCGAACAGTTACATAAAAAAGATTTTATCGAAATATAAATATTTTATTCGTAATTTGGATTAATCAATTCCATACTTTCCACATTGATATTTTTCTTTTCCCGACACTTCAAGTAAATAAAAATACACACAGCAAGTAAAACCAATCCCATAATCAAAAATAAAGCAATTTGGTATTAAACACATAATTCTCCACACTTATTTGTAACACATGCATCAACATATTCACGCTTTTCAAGACGAAAGCTTACTTTCAAAACAGATTTATTGATACAAAAGATAGGTGCAGAATATCTACAAAAGAAAAATGAATTGGAGCAAAAACCTATAAAAACTTACCCATTTGGACATACAAAAACTTCATCATTATTACATAAGCCATCATCACCACATCCATTTCCTTCAACACGAGTAATTAGGCAAAAAATTATCTTATGTTTTTTATACTTGTTTTTTTTGTATTTTTTGAAAACTATAAACTATTTTTATAAACAAAAGATTTATTTTTAAAACACCTTGAATGAGTCGTACAACAAAAAAACAAAACAAAAACAACAATAATGGCACAATTTACCCTGGGTATCAATATTTGCGACTAACATGGCAATTTTAAAAGTATTTTAATCGTGAATATCTTTTTAAATATTAAAAAATAAACCGCATGAAAAAACAAATAAAAAGTTTTTTTTGTTCATTTTATTCAAAACAAAAAAGTAATAAAACTTGTTTTACGACCAATAAAAAATTTTTTACAACTTTTTTCAAAGTATGCAAACCATTGTCTTAAACTATTTTATTGGTCATAAAATAATTTCATGAACCTATAAAAAGAGGTCGTTAACCAATTTTAACGACCACGTAAGCAATAAAATGATACAGTAGTGCCGACGACCGTGACGCACATATGCCTCCTATGTGTGTCACCAGCCGGACAAGGAAGTAAGAATGGAGTTTTACGAGCGCAGATCGCTGGCCCTGTGCCAGGATGACTCATCAAAAGGGAAAAAGTACATGAGTCATCGATGGCCGAAAAGGGTTCTACAGTATCCATAATGACGTCATCGATGACCACTGGTGCCAGGATGACTCATCTGCGCAAAAAGTACATGAGTCATCGATGGCCGAAAAGGGTGAAAAGGTTTTTACGATCCGAAAATCCCCTGATACACTACTGTTAGTCACATTAGCAAAGATTAGTTACAAAAATTTATGGTAAGATTATTTTATGGCTTTTTTTAATAATTCTTTACTTTGAATGTATTATTTTCGATAGTATCAAAAAATTGGGGCATATCTCATTTGAGGATTGTAGCTAAGCGATTTTGTGAAAACTACAGTAAGTCTGATGGTGAGATATCTTTAGTTTTTTAAAATGGAAAAAATGGTAGCATTTTTGAATAAAATTTTTGTATTTTACGGCCAAAAGCTTTGTTGATTCTTGTATGTGATAACTAATCCTAAACAATTGTTTTAAGCATGTTAATAGAAATATATATATATATATCGGGGAGTGATAAGACTGTATTAAGTGTGCCGAAATTTGTCTGTGGCTACCCATTCATTTAAAACTGCGTAGATTTTTAATGTTATTTTTCAAATAGTCTTGCTGACTTGCTGATGAGACCTAATGCAAGACTCTAAATAAAGATTAAAGTTTAAAAAAATCACGTAAGTCGTTCAAGTTCATGGTCGAAACGCAGTGTTTTAATTGAGTTCTTTCCATCTTAAACTTTTTGAGATTTATAGTTTTTTTTTCATTTTTAGTATTTTGATTTAATAAAAAAAACTTAACAATTGTATAAAAATGCAGCCAACAATCCTATACTAATTTTTCGGCGAAATTTTCGGGAAACTGTTTTTTTTGCTGCCGTAATCAAAATCTCACTGCCACAACATCTTCAGAATCTGTTGTTGTAAGCTAAAATAAATACTGTATTCCAACTCGAAATACCATTTGTTACATTAAACATTTTTTGATTTGTATTGTTGTAAAAAATTACTGTCGTTAAAATTTTTTTAAACTATTTTATATGATTCTGATTACTGTAACTTTAGTTAAACAGTTTTATACAAAATAAACTTACATTTCGTGCATCCAAAACTAATGGTTGCTTTTGTGAAATTTAAAAGCATAGTTTCTCTTTTACTTCCAACAATGTAATCTATCCAAAACGGAATTTATGATTGAGTATTTTACCGTCTTATTTTTGGAATCTCTAAAAGAATTAATTAGTTATTTTCTTAATCATAAACAGAAACAAAAATGATTTCTCTGATAAAACCATTAAGAGAGAAAATTCGACAATATAATATTCAAAAAAAAGTTTGATAATCAAATATCTCATTAGAATTAATTTTTTATCCTCTACATTTTACATTAAAAAACTGAACTTTATCCAAATATTAATTTTAACTATGATGTTTTTTTAAGATTTTTAGCAATTAGTTGTTTCCCCTCTTTTTCAGTTTCTTTATTTTTAAGTGATTTTCACTGCATTTATTTTGCACAACAATAATTACCTACCAATTATTATTATTTTGCTGTCAACTCAGAATCTTCGAATAATCAAGATATATTGTTTTTAAAATTACAGTAGCTTTTTGCTTACGTGTAATGAATGCTCTTTTGTTGTTTGTTTTAAAAAAAGATATGCAAATTTTTTAATTTTGTTCCGATTTCAAAGAAAAGATAAAAAAAAAGGAATTGTAAATTATTTTTAAGTCACATGACAACGAACAAATGGTAACCTAAAAAATGTAATATAAGACAAAATAAGCTTTCAAATTTCAATAAAGATTATCAATTAAATTTTGAAATTTTGCAGAAAACACAATGATATGGCATTTTACAGGAAAGAAAATTGTCAAAACATTTTTACGTTCTAAAATCGAAATAGCCAGAATACGGTATTTTAGGGGAAAGAAAATTGTCCACACATTTTCACGTTTTAAAATCGAAAATACAATGATATGGCAATTTACAGGAAAGAAAATTGTCAACACATTTTTACGTTTTAAAATCGAAATAGCCAGAATACGGTATTTTAGGCGAAAGAAAATTGTCAACACATTTTTACGTTCTAAAATCGAAATAGCCAGAATACGGTATTTTAGGGAAAAGAAAATTGTCAACACATTTTTACGTTTTAAAATCGAAAATACAATGATATGGCATTTTACAGGAAAGAAAATTGTCAACACATTTTTACGTTTTAAAATCGAAAATACAATGATATGGCATTTTACAGGAAAGAAAATTGTCAACACATTTTTACGTTCTAAAATCGAAATAGCCAGAATACGGTATTTTAGGGAAAAGAAAATTGTCAACACATTTTTACGTTTTAAAATCGAAAATACAATGATATGGCATTTTACAGGAAAGAAAATTGTCAACACATTTTTACGTTCTAAAATCGAAATAGCCAGAATACGGTATTTTAGGGAAAAGAAAATTGTCCACACATTTTTACGTTTTAAAATCGAAAATACAATGATATGGCATTTTACAGGAAAGAAAATTGTCAACACATTTTTACGTTTTAAAATCGAAAATACAATGATATGGCATTTTACAGGAAAGAAAATTGTCAACACATTTTTACGTTTTAAAATCGAAAATACAATGATATGGCATTTTACAGGAAAGAAAATTGTCAATACATTTTTACGTTTTAAAATCGAAAATACAATGATATGGCATTTTACAGGAAAGAAAATTGTCAATACATTTTTACGTTCTAAAATCGAAATAGCCAGAATACGGTATTTTAGGGAAAAGAAAATTGTCAACACATTTTTACGTTTTAAAATCGAAAATTCAATGATAAGGCATTTTACAGGAAAGAAAATTGTCAACACATTTTTACGTTTTAAAATCGAAAATACAATGATATGGCATTTTACAGGAAAGAAAATTGTCAATACATTTTTACGTTCTAAAATCGAAATAGCCAGAATATGGTATTTTAGGGAAAAGAAAATTGTCAACACATTTTTACGTTTTAAAATCGAAAATTCAATGATATGGCATTTTACAGGAAAGAAAATTGTCAACACATTTTTACGTTTTAAAATCGAAAATACAATGATATGGCATTTTACAGGAAAGAAAATTGTCAACACATTTTTACGTTTTAAAATCGAAAATACAATGATATGGCATTTTACAGGAAAGAAAATTGTCAACACATTTTTACGTTTTAAAATCGAAAATACAATGATATGGCATTTTACAGGAAAGAAAATTGTCAACACATTTTTACGTTTTAAAATCGAAAATACAATGATATGGCATTTTACAGGAAAGAAAATTGTCAACACATTTTTACGTTTTAAAATCGAAAATACAATGATATGGCATTTTACAGGAAAGAAAATTGTCAACACATTTTTACGTTTTAAAATCGAAAATACAATGATATGGCATTTTACAGGAAAGAAAATTGTCAATACATTTTTACGTTTTAAAATCGAAATAGCCAGAATACGGTATTTTAGGGAAAAGAAAATTGTCAACACATTTTTACGTTTTAAAATCGAAAATTCAATGATATGGCATTTTACAGGAAAGAAAATTGTCAATACATTTTTACGTTCTAAAATCGAAATAGCCAGAATACGGTATTTTAGGGAAAAGAAAATTGTCAACACATTTTTACGTTTTAAAATCGAAAATTCAATGATATGGCATTTTACAGGAAAGAAAATTGTCAACACATTTTTACGTTTTAAAATCGAAAATACAATGATATGGCATTTTACAGGAAAGAAAATTGTCAATACATTTTTACGTTCTAAAATCGAAATAGCCAGAATACGGTATTTTAGGGAAAAGAAAATTGTCAACACATTTTTACGTTTTAAAATCGAAAATTCAATGATATGGCATTTTACAGGAAAGAAAATTGTCAACACATTTTTACGTTTTAAAATCGAAAATACAATGATATGGCATTTTACATGAAAGAAAATTGTCAACACATTTTTACGTTTTAAAATCGAAAATACAATGATATGGCATTTTACAGGAAAGAAAATTGTCAACACATTTTTACGTTCTAAAATCGAAATAGCCAGAATACGGTATTTTAGGGAAAAGAAAATTGTCAACACATTTTTACGTTTTAAAATCGAAAATTCAATGATATGGCATTTTACAGGAAAGAAAATTGTCAACACATTTTTACGTTCTAAAATCGAAATAGCCAGAATACGGTATTTTAGGGAAAAGAAAATTGTCAACACATTTTTACGTTTTAAAATCGAAAATACAATGATATGGCATTTTACAGGAAAGAAAATTGTCAACACATTTTTACGTTTTAAAATCGAAAATACAATGATATGGCATTTTACAGGAAAGAAAATTGTCAACACATTTTTACGTTTTAAAATCGAAAATACAATGATATGGCATTTTACAGGAAAGAAAATTGTCAATACATTTTTACGTTTTAAAATCGAAAATACAATGATATGGCATTTTACAGGAAAGAAAATTGTCAATACATTTTTACGTTCTAAAATCGAAATAGCCAGAATACGGTATTTTAGGGAAAAGAAAATTGTCAACACATTTTTACGTTTTAAAATCGAAAATACAATGATATGGCATTTTACAGGAAAGAAAATTGTCAACACATTTTTACGTTTTAAAATCGAAAATACAATGATATGGCATTTTACAGGAAAGAAAATTGTCAATACATTTTTACGTTTTAAAATCGAAAATACAATGATATGGCATTTTACAGGAAAGAAAATTGTCAATACATTTTTACGTTCTAAAATCGAAATAGCCAGAATACGGTATTTTAGGGAAAAGAAAATTGTCAACACATTTTTACGTTTTAAAATCGAAAATTCAATGATATGGCATTTTACAGGAAAGAAAATTGTCAACACATTTTTACGTTTTAAAATCGAAAATACAATGATATGGCATTTTACAGGAAAGAAAATTGTCAATACATTTTTACGTTTTAAAATCGAAAATACAATGATATGGCATTTTACAGGAAAGAAAATTGTCAATACATTTTTACGTTCTAAAATCGAAATAGCCAGAATACGGTATTTTAGGGAAAAGAAAATTGTCAACACATTTTTACGTTTTAAAATCGAAAATACAATGATATGGCATTTTACAGGAAAGAAAATTGTCAATACATTTTTACGTTTTAAAATCGAAAATACAATGATATGGCATTTTACAGGAAAGAAAATTGTCAATACATTTTTACGTTCTAAAATCGAAATAGCCAGAATACGGTATTTTAGGGAAAAGAAAATTGTCAACACATTTTTACGTTTTAAAATCGAAAATTCAATGATATGGCATTTTACAGGAAAGAAAATTGTCAATACATTTTTACGTTCTAAAATCGAAATAGCCAGAATACGGTATTTTAGGGAAAAGAAAATTGTCAACACATTTTTACGTTTTAAAATCGAAAATTCAATGATATGGCATTTTACAGGAAAGAAAATTGTCAACACATTTTTACGTTTTAAAATCGAAAATACAATGATATGGCATTTTACAGGAAAGAATATTGTCAACACATTTTTACGTTTTAAAATCGAAAATACAATGATATGGCATTTTACAGGAAAGAAAATTGTCAACACATTTTTACGTTCTAAAATCGAAATAGCCAGAATACGGTATTTTAGGGAAAAGAAAATTGTCAACACATTTTTACGTTTTAAAATCGAAAATTCAATGATATGGCATTTTACAGGAAAGAAAATTGTCAACACATTTTTACGTTCTAAAATCGAAATAGCCAGAATACGGTATTTTAGGGAAAAGAAAATTGTCAACACATTTTTACGTTTTAAAATCGAAAATTCAATGATATGGCATTTTACAGGAAAGAAAATTGTCAATACATTTTTACGTTCTAAAATCGAAATAGCCAGAATACGGTATTTTAGGGAAAAGAAAATTGTCAACACATTTTTACGTTTTAAAATCGAAAATTCAATGATATGGCATTTTACAGGAAAGAAAATTGTCAACACATTTTTACGTTTTAAAATCGAAAATACAATGATATGGCATTTTACAGGAAAGAATATTGTCAACACATTTTTACGTTTTAAAATCGAAAATACAATGATATGGCATTTTACAGGAAAGAAAATTGTCAATACATTTTTACGTTCTAAAATCGAAATAGCCAGAATACGGTATTTTAGGGAAAAGAAAATTGTCAACACATTTTTACGTTTTAAAATCGAAAATTCAATGATATGGCATTTTACAGGAAAGAAAATTGTCAACACATTTTTACGTTTTAAAATCGAAAATACAATGATATGGCATTTTACAGGAAAGAATATTGTCAACACATTTTTACGTTTTAAAATCGAAAATACAATGATATGGCATTTTACAGGAAAGAAAATTGTCAACACATTTTTACGTTCTAAAATCGAAATAGCCAGAATACGGTATTTTAGGGAAAAGAAAATTGTCAACACATTTTTACGTTTTAAAATCGAAAATTCAATGATATGGCATTTTACAGGAAAGAAAATTGTCAATACATTTTTACGTTCTAAAATCGAAATAGCCAGAATACGGTATTTTAGGGAAAAGAAAATTGTCAACACATTTTTACGTTTTAAAATCGAAAATACAATGATATGGCATTTTACAGGAAAGAAAATTGTCAACACATTTTTACGTTTTAAAATCGAAAATACAATGATATGGCATTTTACAGGAAAGAAAATTGTCAACACATTTTTACGTTTTAAAATCGAAAATACAATGATATGGCATTTTACAGGAAAGAAAATTGTCAACACATTTTTACGTTCTAAAATCGAAATAGCCAGAATACGGTATTTTAGGGAAAAGAAAATTGTCAACACATTTTTACGTTTTAAAATCGAAAATTCAATGATATGGCATTTTACAGGAAAGAAAATTGTCAATACATTTTTACGTTCTAAAATCGAAATAGCCAGAATACGGTATTTTAGGGAAAAGAAAATTGTCAACACATTTTTACGTTTTAAAATCGAAAATACAATGATATGGCATTTTACAGGAAAGAAAATTGTCAATACATTTTTACGTTCTAAAATCGAAATAGCCAGAATACGGTATTTTAGGGAAAAGAAAATTGTCAACACATTTTTACGTTTTAAAATCGAAAATACAATGATATGGCATTTTACAGGAAAGAAAATTGTCAACACATTTTTACGTTTTAAAATCGAAAATACAATGATATGGCATTTTACAGGAAAGAATATTGTCAACACATTTTTACGTTTTAAAATCGAAAATACAATGATATGGCATTTTACAGGAAAGAATATTGTCAACACATTTTTACGTTTTAAAATCGAAAATACAATGATATGGCATTTTACAGGAAAGAAAATTGTCAATACATTTTTACGTTCTAAAATCGAAATAGCCAGAATACGGTATTTTAGGGAAAAGAAAATTGTCAACACATTTTTACGTTTTAAAATCGAAAATTCAATGATATGGCATTTTACAGGAAAGAAAATTGTCAATACATTTTTACGTTCTAAAATCGAAATAGCCAGAATACGGTATTTTAGGGAAAAGAAAATTGTCAACACATTTTTACGTTTTAAAATCGAAAATTCAATGATATGGCATTTTACAGGAAAGAAAATTGTCAACACATTTTTACGTTTTAAAATCGAAAATACAATGATATGGCATTTTACAGGAAAGAATATTGTCAACACATTTTTACGTTTTAAAATCGAAAATACAATGATATGGCATTTTACAGGAAAGAAAATTGTCAATACATTTTTACGTTTTAAAATCGAAAATACAATGATATGGCATTTTACAGGAAAGAAAATTGTCAATACATTTTTACGTTCTAAAATCGAAATAGCCAGAATACGGTATTTTAGGGAAAAGAAAATTGTCAACACATTTTTACGTTTTAAAATCGAAAATTCAATGATATGGCATTTTACAGGAAAGAAAATTGTCAACACATTTTTACGTTTTAAAATCGAAAATACAATGATATGGCATTTTACAGGAAAGAAAATTGTCAATACATTTTTACGTTTTAAAATCGAAAATACAATGATATGGCATTTTACAGGAAAGAAAATTGTCAATACATTTTTACGTTCTAAAATCGAAATAGCCAGAATACGGTATTTTAGGGAAAAGAAAATTGTCAACACATTTTTACGTTTTAAAATCGAAAATACAATGATATGGCATTTTACAGGAAAGAAAATTGTCAATACATTTTTACGTTTTAAAATCGAAAATACAATGATATGGCATTTTACAGGAAAGAAAATTGTCAATACATTTTTACGTTCTAAAATCGAAATAGCCAGAATACGGTATTTTAGGGAAAAGAAAATTGTCAACACATTTTTACGTTTTAAAATCGAAAATTCAATGATATGGCATTTTACAGGAAAGAAAATTGTCAATACATTTTTACGTTCTAAAATCGAAATAGCCAGAATACGGTATTTTAGGGAAAAGAAAATTGTCAACACATTTTTACGTTTTAAAATCGAAAATTCAATGATATGGCATTTTACAGGAAAGAAAATTGTCAACACATTTTTACGTTTTAAAATCGAAAATACAATGATATGGCATTTTACAGGAAAGAATATTGTCAACACATTTTTACGTTTTAAAATCGAAAATACAATGATATGGCATTTTACAGGAAAGAAAATTGTCAACACATTTTTACGTTCTAAAATCGAAATAGCCAGAATACGGTATTTTAGGGAAAAGAAAATTGTCAACACATTTTTACGTTTTAAAATCGAAAATTCAATGATATGGCATTTTACAGGAAAGAAAATTGTCAACACATTTTTACGTTCTAAAATCGAAATAGCCAGAATACGGTATTTTAGGGAAAAGAAAATTGTCAACACATTTTTACGTTTTAAAATCGAAAATTCAATGATATGGCATTTTACAGGAAAGAAAATTGTCAATACATTTTTACGTTCTAAAATCGAAATAGCCAGAATACGGTATTTTAGGGAAAAGAAAATTGTCAACACATTTTTACGTTTTAAAATCGAAAATTCAATGATATGGCATTTTACAGGAAAGAAAATTGTCAACACATTTTTACGTTTTAAAATCGAAAATACAATGATATGGCATTTTACAGGAAAGAATATTGTCAACACATTTTTACGTTTTAAAATCGAAAATACAATGATATGGCATTTTACAGGAAAGAAAATTGTCAATACATTTTTACGTTCTAAAATCGAAATAGCCAGAATACGGTATTTTAGGGAAAAGAAAATTGTCAACACATTTTTACGTTTTAAAATCGAAAATTCAATGATATGGCATTTTACAGGAAAGAAAATTGTCAACACATTTTTACGTTTTAAAATCGAAAATACAATGATATGGCATTTTACAGGAAAGAATATTGTCAACACATTTTTACGTTTTAAAATCGAAAATACAATGATATGGCATTTTACAGGAAAGAAAATTGTCAACACATTTTTACGTTCTAAAATCGAAATAGCCAGAATACGGTATTTTAGGGAAAAGAAAATTGTCAACACATTTTTACGTTTTAAAATCGAAAATTCAATGATATGGCATTTTACAGGAAAGAAAATTGTCAATACATTTTTACGTTCTAAAATCGAAATAGCCAGAATACGGTATTTTAGGGAAAAGAAAATTGTCAACACATTTTTACGTTTTAAAATCGAAAATACAATGATATGGCATTTTACAGGAAAGAAAATTGTCAACACATTTTTACGTTTTAAAATCGAAAATACAATGATATGGCATTTTACAGGAAAGAAAATTGTCAACACATTTTTACGTTTTAAAATCGAAAATACAATGATATGGCATTTTACAGGAAAGAAAATTGTCAACACATTTTTACGTTCTAAAATCGAAATAGCCAGAATACGGTATTTTAGGGAAAAGAAAATTGTCAACACATTTTTACGTTTTAAAATCGAAAATTCAATGATATGGCATTTTACAGGAAAGAAAATTGTCAATACATTTTTACGTTCTAAAATCGAAATAGCCAGAATACGGTATTTTAGGGAAAAGAAAATTGTCAACACATTTTTACGTTTTAAAATCGAAAATACAATGATATGGCATTTTACAGGAAAGAAAATTGTCAATACATTTTTACGTTCTAAAATCGAAATAGCCAGAATACGGTATTTTAGGGAAAAGAAAATTGTCAACACATTTTTACGTTTTAAAATCGAAAATACAATGATATGGCATTTTACAGGAAAGAAAATTGTCAACACATTTTTACGTTTTAAAATCGAAAATACAATGATATGGCATTTTACAGGAAAGAATATTGTCAACACATTTTTACGTTTTAAAATCGAAAATACAATGATATGGCATTTTACAGGAAAGAATATTGTCAACACATTTTTACGTTTTAAAATCGAAAATACAATGATATGGCATTTTACAGGAAAGAAAATTGTCAATACATTTTTACGTTCTAAAATCGAAATAGCCAGAATACGGTATTTTAGGGAAAAGAAAATTGTCAACACATTTTTACGTTTTAAAATCGAAAATTCAATGATATGGCATTTTACAGGAAAGAAAATTGTCAATACATTTTTACGTTCTAAAATCGAAATAGCCAGAATACGGTATTTTAGGGAAAAGAAAATTGTCAACACATTTTTACGTTTTAAAATCGAAAATTCAATGATATGGCATTTTACAGGAAAGAAAATTGTCAACACATTTTTACGTTTTAAAATCGAAAATACAATGATATGGCATTTTACAGGAAAGAATATTGTCAACACATTTTTACGTTTTAAAATCGAAAATACAATGATATGGCATTTTACAGGAAAGAAAATTGTCCACACATTTTTACGTTTTAAAATCGAAAATACAATGATATGGCATTTTACAGGAAAGAAAATTGTCAACACATTTTTACGTTTTAAAATCGAAAATACAATGATATGGCATTTTACAGGAAAGAAAATTGTCAATACATTTTTACGTTCTAAAATCGAAATAGCCAGAATACGGTATTTTAGGGAAAAGAAAATTGTCAACACATTTTTACGTTTTAAAATCGAAAATTCAATGATATGGCATTTTACAGGAAAGAAAATTGTCAATACATTTTTACGTTCTAAAATCGAAATAGCCAGAATACGGTATTTTAGGGAAAAGAAAATTGTCAACACATTTTTACGTTTTAAAATCGAAAATTCAATGATATGGCATTTTACAGGAAAGAAAATTGTCAATACATTTTTACGTTCTAAAATCGAAATAGCCAGAATACGGTATTTTAGGGAAAAGAAAATTGTCAACACATTTTTACGTTTTAAAATCGAAAATACAATGATATGGCATTTTACAGGAAAGAAAATTGTCCACACATTTTTACGTTTTAAAATCGAAAATACAATGATATGGCATTTTACAGGAAAGAAAATTGTCAACACATTTTTACGTTTTAAAATCGAAAATACAATGATATGGCATTTTACAGGAAAGAAAATTGTCAACACATTTTTACGTTTTAAAATCGAAAATACAATGATATGGCATTTTACAGGAAAGAAAATTGTCAACACATTTTTACGTTTTAAAATCGAAAATACAATGATATGGCATTTTACAGGAAAGAAAATTGTCAATACATTTTTACGTTCTAAAATCGAAATAGCCAGAATACGGTATTTTAGGGAAAAGAAAATTGTCAACACATTTTTACGTTTTAAAATCGAAAATTCAATGATATGGCATTTTACAGGAAAGAAAATTGTCAATACATTTTTACGTTTTAAAATCGAAATAGCCAGAATACGGTATTTTAGGGAAAAGAAAATTGTCAACACATTTTTACGTTTTAAAATCGAAAATTCAATGATATGGCATTTTACAGGAAAGAAAATTGTCAACACATTTTTACGTTTTAAAATCGAAAATACAATGATATGGCATTTTACAGGAAAGAAAATTGTCAACACATTTTTACGTTTTAAAATCGAAAATACAATGATATGGCATTTTACAGGAAAGAAAATTGTCAATACATTTTTACGTTCTAAAATCGAAATAGCCAGAATACGGTATTTTAGGGAAAAGAAAATTGTCAACACATTTTTACGTTTTAAAATCGAAAATTCAATGATATGGCATTTTACAGGAAAGAAAATTGTCAACACATTTTTACGTTTTAAAATCGAAAATACAATGATATGGCATTTTACAGGAAAGAATATTGTCAACACATTTTTACGTTTTAAAATCGAAAATACAATGATATGGCATTTTACAGGAAAGAAAATTGTCAATACATTTTTACGTTCTAAAATCGAAATAGCCAGAATACGGTATTTTAGGGAAAAGAAAATTGTCAACACATTTTTACGTTTTAAAATCGAAAATTCAATGATATGGCATTTTACAGGAAAGAAAATTGTCAACACATTTTTACGTTTTAAAATCGAAAATACAATGATATGGCATTTTACAGGAAAGAATATTGTCAACACATTTTTACGTTTTAAAATCGAAAATACAATGATATGGCATTTTACAGGAAAGAAAATTGTCAACACATTTTTACGTTCTAAAATCGAAATAGCCAGAATACGGTATTTTAGGGAAAAGAAAATTGTCAACACATTTTTACGTTTTAAAATCGAAAATTCAATGATATGGCATTTTACAGGAAAGAAAATTGTCAATACATTTTTACGTTCTAAAATCGAAATAGCCAGAATACGGTATTTTAGGGAAAAGAAAATTGTCAACACATTTTTACGTTTTAAAATCGAAAATACAATGATATGGCATTTTACAGGAAAGAAAATTGTCAACACATTTTTACGTTCTAAAATCGAAATAGCCAGAATACGGTATTTTAGGGAAAAGAAAATTGTCAACACATTTTTACGTTTTAAAATCGAAAATTCAATGATATGGCATTTTACAGGAAAGAAAATTGTCCACACATTTTTACGTTTTAAAATCGAAATAGCCAGAATACGGTATTTTAGGGAAAAGAAAATTGTCAACACATTTTTACGTTTTAAAATCGAAAATTCAATGATATGGCATTTTACAGGAAAGAAAATTGTCAATACATTTTTACGTTCTAAAATCGAAATAGCCAGAATACGGTATTTTAGGGAAAAGAAAATTGTCAACACATTTTTACGTTTTAAAATCGAAAATACAATGATATGGCATTTTACAGGAAAGAAAATTGTCAATACATTTTTACGTTCTAAAATCGAAATAGCCAGAATACGGTATTTTAGGGAAAAGAAAATTGTCAACACATTTTTACGTTTTAAAATCGAAAATACAATGATATGGCATTTTACAGGAAAGAAAATTGTCAACACATTTTTACGTTTTAAAATCGAAAATACAATGATATGGCATTTTACAGGAAAGAATATTGTCAACACATTTTTACGTTTTAAAATCGAAAATACAATGATATGGCATTTTACAGGAAAGAATATTGTCAACACATTTTTACGTTTTAAAATCGAAAATACAATGATATGGCATTTTACAGGAAAGAAAATTGTCAATACATTTTTACGTTCTAAAATCGAAATAGCCAGAATACGGTATTTTAGGGAAAAGAAAATTGTCAACACATTTTTACGTTTTAAAATCGAAAATTCAATGATATGGCATTTTACAGGAAAGAAAATTGTCAATACATTTTTACGTTCTAAAATCGAAATAGCCAGAATACGGTATTTTAGGGAAAAGAAAATTGTCAACACATTTTTACGTTTTAAAATCGAAAATTCAATGATATGGCATTTTACAGGAAAGAAAATTGTCAACACATTTTTACGTTTTAAAATCGAAAATACAATGATATGGCATTTTACAGGAAAGAATATTGTCAACACATTTTTACGTTTTAAAATCGAAAATACAATGATATGGCATTTTACAGGAAAGAAAATTGTCAACACATTTTTACGTTCTAAAATCGAAATAGCCAGAATACGGTATTTTAGGGAAAAGAAAATCGTCAACACATTTTTACGTTTTAAAATCGAAAATTCAATGATATGGCATTTTACAGGAAAGAAAATTGTCAATACATTTTTACGTTCTAAAATCGAAATAGCCAGAATACGGTATTTTAGGGAAAAGAAAATTGTCAACACATTTTTACGTTTTAAAATCGAAAATTCAATGATATGGCATTTTACAGGAAAGAAAATTGTCAACACATTTTTACGTTTTAAAATCGAAAATACAATGATATGGCATTTTACAGGAAAGAAAATTGTCAACACATTTTTACGTTCTAAAATCGAAATAGCCAGAATACGGTATTTTAGGGAAAAGAAAATTGTCAACACATTTTTACGTTTTAAAATCGAAAATACAATGATATGGCATTTTACAGGAAAGAAAATTGTCAACACATTTTTACGTTTTAAAATCGAAAATACAATGATATGGCATTTTACAGGAAAGAAAATTGTCAACACATTTTTACGTTCAAAAATCGAAATAGCCAGAATACGGTATTTTAGGGAAAAGAAAATTGTCAACACATTTTTACGTTTTAAAATCGAAAATACAATGATATGGCATTTTACAGGAAAGAAAATTGTCAACACATTTTTACGTTTTAAAATCGAAAATACAATGATATGGCATTTTACAGGAAAGAAAATTGTCAACACATTTTTACGTTCTAAAATCGAAATAGCCAGAATACGGTATTTTAGGGAAAAGAAAATTGTCAACACATTTTTACGTTTTAAAATCGAAAATTCAATGATATGGCATTTTACAGGAAAGAAAATTGTCAATACATTTTTACGTTCTAAAATCGAAATAGCCAGAATACGGTATTTTAGGGAAAAGAAAATTGTCAACACATTTTTACGTTTTAAAATCGAAAATACAATGATATGGCATTTTACAGGAAAGAAAATTGTCAACACATTTTTACGTTTTAAAATCGAAAATACAATGATATGGCATTTTACAGGAAAGAAAATTGTCAATACATTTTTACGTTCTAAAATCGAAATAGCCAGAATACGGTATTTTAGGGAAAAGAAAATTGTCAACACATTTTTACGTTTTAAAATCGAAAATACAATGATATGGCATTTTACAGGAAAGAAAATTGTCAACACATTTTTACGTTTTAAAATCGAAAATACAATGATATGGCATTTTACAGGAAAGAATATTGTCAACACATTTTTACGTTCTAAAATCGAAATAGCCAGAATACGGTATTTTAGGAGAAAGAAAATTGTCAACACATTTTTACGTTCTAAAATCGAAAATAGAATGATATGGCATTTTACAGGAAAGAAAATTGTCAACACATTTTTACGTTCTAAAATCGAAATAGCCAGAATACGGTATTTTAGGGGAAAGAAAATTGTCTACACATTTTTACGTTTTAAAAATCGAAATAGCCAGAATACGGTATTTTAGGAGAAAGAAAATTGTCAACACATTTTTACGTTCTAAAATCGAAAATACAATGATATGGCATTTTACAGGAAAGAAAATTGTCAACACATTTTTACGTTCTAAAATCGAAATAGCCAGAATACGGTATTTTAGGGGAAAGAAAATTGTCTACACATTTTTACGTTTTAAAAATCGAAATAGCCAGAATACGGTATTTTAGGAGAAAGAAAATTGTCAACACATTTTTACGTTCTAAAATCGAAAATACAATGATATGGCATTTTACATGATAGAAAATTGTCAACACATTTTTACGTTCTAAAATCGAAAATACAATGATATGGCATTTTACAGGAAAGAAAATTGTCAACACATTTTTACGTTTTAAAATCGAAAATACAATGATATGGCATTTTACAGGAAAGAAAATTGTCAACACATTTTTACGTTTTAAAATCGAAAATACAATGATATGGCATTTTACAGGAAAGAATATTGTCAACACATTTTTACGTTCTAAAATCGAAATAGCCAGAATACGGTATTTTAGGAGAAAGAAAATTGTCAACACATTTTTACGTTCTAAAATCGAAAATAGAATGATATGGCATTTTACAGGAAAGAAAATTGTCAACACATTTTTACGTTCTAAAATCGAAATAGCCAGAATACGGTATTTTAGGGGAAAGAAAATTGTCTACACATTTTTACGTTTTAAAAATCGAAATAGCCAGAATACGGTATTTTAGGAGAAAGAAAATTGTCAACACATTTTTACGTTCTAAAATCGAAAATACAATGATATGGCATTTTACAGGAAAGAAAATTGTCAACACATTTTTACGTTCTAAAATCGAAATAGCCAGAATACGGTATTTTAGGGGAAAGAAAATTGTCTACACATTTTTACGTTTTAAAAATCGAAATAGCCAGAATACGGTATTTTAGGAGAAAGAAAATTGTCAACACATTTTTACGTTCTAAAATCGAAAATACAATGATATGGCATTTTACATGATAGAAAATTGTCAACACATTTTTACGTTCTAAAATCGAAAATACAATGATATGGCATTTTACAGGAAAGAAAATTGTCAACACATTTTTACGTTCTAAAATCGAAAATACAATGATATGGCATTTTACATGATAGAAAATTGTCAACACATTTTTACGTTCTAAAATCGAAAATACAATGATATGGCATTTTACAGGAAAGAAAATTGTCAACACATTTTTACGTTCTAAAATCGAAAATACAATGATATGGCATTTTACATGAAAGAAAATTGTCAACACATTTTTACGTTCTAAAATCGAAAAAACAATGATATGGCATTTTACAGGAAAGAAAATTGTCAACACATTTTTACGTTCTAAAATCGAAAATACAATGATATGGCATTTTACATGATAGAAAATTGTCAACACATTTTTACGTTCTAAAATCGAAAATACAATGATATGGCATTTTACAGGAAAGAAAATTGTCAACACATTTTTACGTTCTAAAATCGAAAATACAATGATATGGCATTTTACAGGAAAGAAAATTGTCAACACATTTTTACGTTCTAAAATCGAAAATACAATGATATGGCATTTTACAGGAAAGAAAATTGTCAACACATTTTTACGTTCTAAAATCGAAAATACAATGATATGGCATTTTACATGATAGAAAATTGTCAACACATTTTTACGTTCTAAAATCGAAAATACAATGATATGGCATTTTACATGATAGAAAATTGTCAACACATTTTTACGTTCTAAAATCGAAAATACAATGATATGGCATTTTACAGGAAAGAAAATTGTCAACACATTTTTACGTTCTAAAATCGAAAATACAATGATATGGCATTTTACAGGAAAGAAAATTGTCAACACATTTTTACGTTCTAAAATCGAAAATACAATGATATGGCATTTTACATGATAGAAAATTGTCAACACATTTTTACGTTCTAAAATCGAAAATACAATGATATGGCATTTTACAGGAAAGAAAATTGTCAACACATTTTTACGTTCTAAAATCGAAAATACAATGATATGGCATTTTACAGGAAAGAAAATTGTCAACACATTTTTACGTTCTAAAATCGAAAATACAATGATATGGCATTTTACTTGATAGAAAATTGTCAACACATTTTTACGTTCTAAAATCGAAAATACAATGATATGGCATTTTACAGGAAAGAAAATTGTCAACACATTTTTACGTTCTAAAATCGAAAATACAATGATATGGCATTTTACATGATAGAAAATTGTCAACACATTTTTACGTTCTAAAATCGAAAATACAATGATATGGCATTTTACAGGAAAGAAAATTGTCAACACATTTTTACGTTCTAAAATCGAAAATACAATGATATGGCATTTTACAGGAAAGAAAATTGTCAACACATTTTTACGTTCTAAAATCGAAATAGCCAGAATACGGTATTTTAGGGGAAAGAAAATTGTCTACACATTTTTACGTTTTAAAAATCGAAATAGCCAGAATACGGTATTTTAGGAGAAAGAAAATTGTCAACACATTTTTACGTTCTAAAATCGAAAATACAATGATATGGCATTTTACAGGAAAGAAAATTGTCAACACATTTTTACGTTCTAAAATCGAAAATACAATGATATGGCATTTTACAGGAAAGAAAATTGTCATCACATTTTTACGTTCTAAAATCGAAAATACAATGATATGGCATTTTGCAGGAAAGAAAATTGTCAACACATTTTTACGTTCTAAAATCGAAAATACAATGATATGGCATTTTACAGGAAAGAAAATTGTCAACACATTTTTACGTTCTAAAATCGAAAATACAATGATATGGCATTTTACAGGAAAGAAAATTGTCAACACATTTTTACGTTCTAAAATCGAAAATACAATGATATGGCATTTTACAGGAAAGAAAATTGTCATCACATTTTTACGTTCTAAAATCGAAAATACAATGATATGGCATTTTGCAGGAAAGAAAATTGTCATCACATTTTTACGTTCTAAAATCGAAAATACAATGATATGGCATTTTACAGGAAAGAAAATTGTCAACACATTTTTACGTTCTAAAATCGAAAATACAATGATATGGCATTTTACAGGAAAGAAAATTGTCATCACATTTTTACGTTCTAAAATCGAAAATACAATGATATGGCATTTTACAGGAAAGAAAATTGTCAACACATTTTTACGTTCTAAAATCGAAAATACAATGATATGGCATTTTACAGGAAAGAAAATTGTCATCACATTTTTACGTTCTAAAATCGAAAATACAATGATATGGCATTTTACAGGAAAGAAAATTGTCATCACATTTTTACGTTCTAAAATCGAAAATACAATGATATGGCATTTTGCAGGAAAGAAAATTGTCATCACATTTTTACGTTCTAAAATCGAAAATACAATGATATGGCATTTTACAGGAAAGAAAATTGTCAACACATTTTTACGTTCTAAAATCGAAAATACAATGATATGGCATTTTACAGGAAAGAAAATTGTCATCACATTTTTACGTTCTAAAATCGAAAATACAATGATATGGCATTTTACAGGAAAGAAAATTGTCAACACATTTTTACGTTCTAAAATCGAAAATACAATGATATGGCATTTTACAGGAAAGAAAATTGTCAACACATTTTTACGTTCTAAAATCGAAAATACAATGATATGGCATTTTACAGGAAAGAAAATTGTCATCACATTTTTACGTTCTAAAATCGAAAATACAATGATATGGCATTTTACAGGAAAGAAAATTGTCAACACATTTTTACGTTCTAAAATCGAAAATACAATGATATGGCATTTTACAGGAAAGAAAATTGTCATCACATTTTTACGTTCTAAAATCGAAAATACAATGATATGGCATTTTACAGGAAAGAAAATTGTCATCACATTTTTACGTTCTAAAATCGAAAATACAATGATATGGCATTTTGCAGGAAAGAAAATTGTCATCACATTTTTACGTTCTAAAATCGAAAATACAATGATATGGCATTTTACAGGAAAGAAAATTGTCAACACATTTTTACGTTCTAAAATCGAAAATACAATGATATGGCATTTTACAGGAAAGAAAATTGTCATCACATTTTTACGTTCTAAAATCGAAAATACAATGATATGGCATTTTGCAGGAAAGAAAATTGTCATCACATTTTTACGTTCTAAAATCGAAAATACAATGATATGGCATTTTACAGGAAAGAAAATTGTCAACACATTTTTACGTTCTAAAATCGAAAATACAATGATATGGCATTTTACAGGAAAGAAAATTGTCAACACATTTTTACGTTCTAAAATCGAAAATACAATGATATGGCATTTTACATGATAGAAAATTGTCAACACATTTTTACGTTCTAAAATCGAAAATACAATGATATGGCATTTTACAGGAAAGAAAATTGTCAACACATTTTTACGTTCTAAAATCGAAAATACAATGATATGGCATTTTACAGGAAAGAAAATTGTCAACACATTTTTACGTTCTAAAATCGAAATAGCCAGAATACGGTATTTTAGGGGAAAGAAAATTGTCTACACATTTTTACGTTTTAAAAATCGAAATAGCCAGAATACGGTATTTTAGGAGAAAGAAAATTGTCAACACATTTTTACGTTCTAAAATCGAAAATACAATGATATGGCATTTTACAGGAAAGAAAATTGTCAACACATTTTTACGTTCTAAAATCGAAAATACAATGATATGGCATTTTACAGGAAAGAAAATTGTCATCACATTTTTACGTTCTAAAATCGAAAATACAATGATATGGCATTTTGCAGGAAAGAAAATTGTCAACACATTTTTACGTTCTAAAATCGAAAATACAATGATATGGCATTTTACAGGAAAGAAAATTGTCAACACATTTTTACGTTCTAAAATCGAAAATACAATGATATGGCATTTTACATGATAGAAAATTGTCAACACATTTTTACGTTCTAAAATCGAAAATACAATGATATGGCATTTTACAGGAAAGAAAATTGTCAACACATTTTTACGTTCTAAAATCGAAAATACAATGATATGGCATTTTACAGGAAAGAAAATTGTCAACACATTTTTACGTTCTAAAATCGAAATAGCCAGAATACGGTATTTTAGGGGAAAGAAAATTGTCTACACATTTTTACGTTTTAAAAATCGAAATAGCCAGAATACGGTATTTTAGGAGAAAGAAAATTGTCAACACATTTTTACGTTCTAAAATCGAAAATACAATGATATGGCATTTTACATGATAGAAAATTGTCAACACATTTTTACGTTCTAAAATCGAAAATACAATGATATGGCATTTTACAGGAAAGAAAATTGTCATCACATTTTTACGTTCTAAAATCGAAAATACAATGATATGGCATTTTGCAGGAAAGAAAATTGTCAACACATTTTTACGTTCTAAAATCGAAAATACAATGATATGGCATTTTACAGGAAAGAAAATTGTCATCACATTTTTACGTTCTAAAATCGAAAATACAATGATATGGCATTTTGCAGGAAAGAAAATTGTCAACACATTTTTACGTTCTAAAATCGAAAATACAATGATATGGCATTTTACAGGAAAGAAAATTGTCAACACATTTTTACGTTCTAAAATCGAAAATACAATGATATGGCATTTTACATGATAGAAAATTGTCAACACATTTTTACGTTCTAAAATCGAAAATACAATGATATGGCATTTTACAGGAAAGAAAATTGTCAACACATTTTTACGTTCTAAAATCGAAAATACAATGATATGGCATTTTACAGGAAAGAAAATTGTCAACACATTTTTACGTTCTAAAATCGAAATAGCCAGAATACGGTATTTTAGGGGAAAGAAAATTGTCTACACATTTTTACGTTTTAAAAATCGAAATAGCCAGAATACGGTATTTTAGGAGAAAGAAAATTGTCAACACATTTTTACGTTCTAAAATCGAAAATACAATGATATGGCATTTTACATGATAGAAAATTGTCAACACATTTTTACGTTCTAAAATCGAAAATACAATGATATGGCATTTTACAGGAAAGAAAATTGTCATCACATTTTTACGTTCTAAAATCGAAAATACAATGATATGGCATTTTGCAGGAAAGAAAATTGTCAACACATTTTTACGTTCTAAAATCGAAAATACAATGATATGGCATTTTACAGGAAAGAAAATTGTCAACACATTTTTACGTTCTAAAATCGAAAATACAATGATATGGCATTTTACAGGAAAGAAAATTGTCAACACATTTTTACGTTCTAAAATCGAAAATACAATGATATGGCATTTTACAGGAAAGAAAATTGTCATCACATTTTTACGTTCTAAAATCGAAAATACAATGATATGGCATTTTGCAGGAAAGAAAATTGTCATCACATTTTTACGTTCTAAAATCGAAAATACAATGATATGGCATTTTACAGGAAAGAAAATTGTCAACACATTTTTACGTTCTAAAATCGAAAATACAATGATATGGCATTTTACAGGAAAGAAAATTGTCAACACATTTTTACGTTCTAAAATCGAAAATACAATGATATGGCATTTTACATGATAGAAAATTGTCAACACATTTTTACGTTCTAAAATCGAAAATACAATGATATGGCATTTTACAGGAAAGAAAATTGTCAACACATTTTTACGTTCTAAAATCGAAAATACAATGATATGGCATTTTACATGATAGAAAATTGTCAACACATTTTTACGTTCTAAAATCGAAAATACAATGATATGGCATTTTACAGGAAAGAAAATTGTCAACACATTTTTACGTTCTAAAATCGAAAATACAATGATATGGCATTTTACAGGAAAGAAAATTGTCAACACATTTTTACGTTCTAAAATCGAAATAGCCAGAATACGGTATTTTAGGGGAAAGAAAATTGTCTACACATTTTTACGTTTTAAAAATCGAAATAGCCAGAATACGGTATTTTAGGAGAAAGAAAATTGTCAACACATTTTTACGTTCTAAAATCGAAAATACAATGATATGGCATTTTACAGGAAAGAAAATTGTCAACACATTTTTACGTTCTAAAATCGAAAATACAATGATATGGCATTTTACAGGAAAGAAAATTGTCATCACATTTTTACGTTCTAAAATCGAAAATACAATGATATGGCATTTTGCAGGAAAGAAAATTGTCAACACATTTTTACGTTCTAAAATCGAAAATACAATGATATGGCATTTTACAGGAAAGAAAATTGTCAACACATTTTTACGTTCTAAAATCGAAAATACAATGATATGGCATTTTACAGGAAAGAAAATTGTCAACACATTTTTACGTTCTAAAATCGAAAATACAATGATATGGCATTTTACAGGAAAGAAAATTGTCATCACATTTTTACGTTCTAAAATCGAAAATACAATGATATGGCATTTTGCAGGAAAGAAAATTGTCATCACATTTTTACGTTCTAAAATCGAAAATACAATGATATGGCATTTTACAGGAAAGAAAATTGTCAACACATTTTTACGTTCTAAAATCGAAAATACAATGATATGGCATTTTACAGGAAAGAAAATTGTCATCACATTTTTACGTTCTAAAATCGAAAATACAATGATATGGCATTTTACAGGAAAGAAAATTGTCAACACATTTTTACGTTCTAAAATCGAAAATACAATGATATGGCATTTTACAGGAAAGAAAATTGTCATCACATTTTTACGTTCTAAAATCGAAAATACAATGATATGGCATTTTACAGGAAAGAAAATTGTCATCACATTTTTACGTTCTAAAATCGAAAATACAATGATATGGCATTTTGCAGGAAAGAAAATTGTCATCACATTTTTACGTTCTAAAATCGAAAATACAATGATATGGCATTTTACAGGAAAGAAAATTGTCAACACATTTTTACGTTCTAAAATCGAAAATACAATGATATGGCATTTTACAGGAAAGAAAATTGTCATCACATTTTTACGTTCTAAAATCGAAAATACAATGATATGGCATTTTACAGGAAAGAAAATTGTCAACACATTTTTACGTTCTAAAATCGAAAATACAATGATATGGCATTTTACAGGAAAGAAAATTGTCAACACATTTTTACGTTCTAAAATCGAAAATACAATGATATGGCATTTTACAGGAAAGAAAATTGTCATCACATTTTTACGTTCTAAAATCGAAAATACAATGATATGGCATTTTACAGGAAAGAAAATTGTCAACACATTTTTACGTTCTAAAATCGAAAATACAATGATATGGCATTTTACAGGAAAGAAAATTGTCATCACATTTTTACGTTCTAAAATCGAAAATACAATGATATGGCATTTTACAGGAAAGAAAATTGTCATCACATTTTTACGTTCTAAAATCGAAAATACAATGATATGGCATTTTGCAAGAAAGAAAATTGTCATCACATTTTTACGTTCTAAAATCGAAAATACAATGATATGGCATTTTACAGGAAAGAAAATTGTCAACACATTTTTACGTTCTAAAATCGAAAATACAATGATATGGCATTTTGCAGGAAAGAAAATTGTCATCACATTTTTACGTTCTAAAATCGAAAATACAATGATATGGCATTTTACAGGAAAGAAAATTGTCAACACATTTTTACGTTCTAAAATCGAAAATACAATGATATGGCATTTTACAGGAAAGAAAATTGTCATCACATTTTTACGTTCTAAAATCGAAAATACAATGATATGGCATTTTACAGGAAAGAAAATTGTCAACACATTTTTACGTTCTAAAATCGAAATAGCCAGAATACGGTATTTTAGGAGAAAGAAAATTGTCAACACATTTTTACGTTCTAAAATCGAAATAGCCAGAATACGGTATTTTAGGGGAAAGAAAAATGTCTACACATTTTTACGTTCTAAAATCGAAATAGCCAGAATACGGTATTTTAGGGGAAAGAAAATTGTCTACACATTTTTACGTTCTAAAATCGAAATAGCCAGAATACGGTATTTTAGGAGAAAGAAAATTGTCAACACATTTTTACGTTCTAAAATCGAAAATACAATGATATGGCATTTTACAGGAAAGAAAATTGTCAACACATTTTTACGTTCTAAAATCGAAAATAGAATGATATGGCATTTTACAGGAAAGAAAATTGTCAACACATTTTTACGTTCTAAAATCGAAATAGCCAGAATACGGTATTTTAGGAGAAAGAAAATTGTCAACACATTTTTACGTTCTAAAATCGAAAATAGAATGATATGGCATTTTACAGGAAAGAAAATTGTCAACACATTTTTACGTTCTAAAATCGAAATAGCCAGAATACGGTATTTTAGGAGAAAGAAAATTGTCAACACATTTTTACGTTCTAAAATCGAAAATAGAATGATATGGCATTTTACAGGAAAGAAAATTGTCAACACATTTTTACGTTCTAAAATCGAAATAGCCAGAATACGGTATTTTAGGAGAAAGAAAATTGTCAACACATTTTTACGTTCTAAAATCGAAATAGCCAGAATACGGTATTTTAGGAGAAAGAAAATTGTCAACACATTTTTACGTTCTAAAATCGAAAATAGAATGATATGGCATTTTACAGGAAAGAAAATTGTCAACACATTTTTACGTTCTAAAATCGAAATAGCCAGAATACGGTATTTTAGGGGAAAGAAAATTGTCTACACATTTTTACGTTTTAAAAATCGAAATAGCCAGAATACGGTATTTTAGGAGAAAGAAAATTGTCAACACATTTTTACGTTCTAAAATCGAAAATAGAATGATATGGCATTTTACAGGAAAGAAAATTGTTAACACATTTTTACGTTCTAAAATCGAAATAGCCAGAATACGGTATTTTAGGGGAAAGAAAATTGTCTACACATTTTTACGTTTTAAAAATCGAAATAGCCAGAATACGGTATTTTAGGAGAAAGAAAATTGTCTACACATTTTTACGTTCTAAAATCGAAATAGCCAGAATACGGTATTTTAGGAGAAAGAAAATTGTCAACACATTTTTACGTTCTAAAATCGAAAATAGAATGATATGGCATTTTACAGGAAAGAAAATTGTCAACACATTTTTACGTTCTAAAATCGAAATAGCCAGAATACGGTATTTTAGGGGAAAGAAAATTGTCTACACATTTTTACGTTCTAAAATCGAAATAGCCAGAATACGGTATTTTAGGAGAAAGAAAATTGTCAACACATTTTTACGTTCTAAAATCGAAAATACAATGATATGGCATTTTACAGGAAAGAAAATTGTCAACACATTTTTACGTTCTAAAATCGAAAATACAATGATATGGCATTTTACAGGAAAGAAAATTGTCAACACATTTTTACGTTCTAAAATCGAAAATACAATGATATGGCATTTTACAGGAAAGAAAATTGTCAACACATTTTTACGTTCTAAAATCGAAAATACAATGATATGGCATTTTACAGGAAAGAAAATTTTCAACACATTTTTACGTTCTAAAATCGAAAATACAATGATATGGCATTTTACAGGAAAGAAAATTGTCAACACATTTTTACGTTCTAAAATCGAAAATAGAATGATATGGCATTTTACAGGAAAGAAAATTGTCAACACATTTTTACGTTCTAAAATCGAAATAGCCAGAATACGGTATTTTAGGGGAAAGAAAATTGTCTACACATTTTTACGTTTTAAAAATCGAAATAGCCAGAATACGGTATTTTAGGGGAAAGAAAATTGTCAACACATTTTTACGTTCTAAAATCGAAAATACAATGATATGGCATTTTACAGGATAGAAAATTGTCAACACATTTTTACGTTCTAAAATCGAAAATAGAATGATATGGCATTTTACAGGAAAGAAAATTGTCAACACATTTTTACGTTCTAAAATCGAAATAGCCAGAATACGGTATTTTAGGGGAAAGAAAATTGTCTACACATTTTTACGTTTTAAAAATCGAAATAGCCAGAATACGGTATTTTAGGAGAAAGAAAATTGTCAACACATTTTTACGTTCTAAAATCGAAAATACAATGATATGGCATTTTACAGGAAAGAAAATTGTCAACACATTTTTACGTTCTAAAATCGAAATAGCCAGAATACGGTATTTTAGGAGAAAGAAAATTGTCAACACATTTTTACGTTCTAAAATCGAAAATAGAATGATATGGCATTTTACAGGAAAGAAAATTGTCAACACATTTTTACGTTCTAAAATCGAAATAGCCAGAATACGGTATTTTAGGGGAAAGAAAATTGTCTACACATTTTTACGTTTTAAAAATCGAAATAGCCAGAATACGGTATTTTAGGAGAAAGAAAATTGTCAACACATTTTTACGTTCTAAAATCGAAAATAGAATGATATGGCATTTTACAGGAAAGAAAATTGTTAACACATTTTTACGTTCTAAAATCGAAATAGCCAGAATACGGTATTTTAGGGGAAAGAAAATTGTCTACACATTTTTACGTTTTAAAAATCGAAATAGCCAGAATACGGTATTTTAGGAGAAAGAAAATTGTCTACACATTTTTACGTTCTAAAATCGAAATAGCCAGAATACGGTATTTTAGGAGAAAGAAAATTGTCAACACATTTTTACGTTCTAAAATCGAAAATAGAATGATATGGCATTTTACAGGAAAGAAAATTGTCAACACATTTTTACGTTCTAAAATCGAAATAGCCAGAATACGGTATTTTAGGGGAAAGAAAATTGTCTACACATTTTTACGTTCTAAAATCGAAATAGCCAGAATACGGTATTTTAGGAGAAAGAAAATTGTCAACACATTTTTACGTTCTAAAATCGAAAATACAATGATATGGCATTTTACAGGAAAGAAAATTGTCAACACATTTTTACGTTCTAAAATCGAAAATACAATGATATGGCATTTTACAGGAAAGAAAATTGTCAACACATTTTTACGTTCTAAAATCGAAAATACAATGATATGGCATTTTACAGGAAAGAAAATTGTCAACACATTTTTACGTTCTAAAATCGAAAATACAATGATATGGCATTTTACAGGAAAGAAAATTTTCAACACATTTTTACGTTCTAAAATCGAAAATACAATGATATGGCATTTTACAGGAAAGAAAATTGTCAACACATTTTTACGTTCTAAAATCGAAAATACAATGATATGGCATTTTGCAGGAAAGAAAATTGTCAACACATTTTTACGTTCTAAAATCGAAATAGCCAGAATACGGTATTTTAGGAGAAAGAAAATTGTCAACACATTTTTACGTTCTAAAATCGAAAATAGAATGATATGGCATTTTACAGGAAAGAAAATTGTCAACACATTTTTACGTTCTAAAATCGAAATAGCCAGAATACGGTATTTTAGGAGAAAGAAAATGGTCAACACATTTTTACGTTCTAAAATCGAAAATAGAATGATATGGCATTTTACAGGAAAGAAAATTGTCAACACATTTTTACGTTCTAAAATCGAAATAGCCAGAATACGGTATTTTAGGGGAAAGAAAATTGTCAACACATTTTTACGTTCTAAAATCGAAAATACAATGATATGGCATTTTACAGGATAGAAAATTGTCAACACATTTTTACGTTCTAAAATCGAAAACAGAATGATATGGCATTTTACAGGAAAGAAAATTGTCAACACATTTTTACGTTCTAAAATCGAAATAGCCAGAATACGGTATTTTAGGAGAAAGAAAATTGTCAACACATTTTTACGTTCTAAAATCGAAAATAGAATGATATGGCATTTTACAGGAAAGAAAATTTTCAACACATTTTTACGTTCTAAAATCGAAAATACAATGATATGGCATTTTACAGGAAAGAAAATTGTCAACACATTTTTACGTTCTAAAATCGAAAATACAATGATATGGCATTTTGCAGGAAAGAAAATTGTCAACACATTTTTACGTTCTAAAATCGAAATAGCCAGAATACGGTATTTTAGGAGAAAGAAAATTGTCAACACATTTTTACGTTCTAAAATCGAAAATAGAATGATATGGCATTTTACAGGAAAGAAAATTGTCAACACATTTTTACGTTCTAAAATCGAAATAGCCAGAATACGGTATTTTAGGGGAAAGAAAATTGTCAACACATTTTTACGTTCTAAAATCGAAATAGCCAGAATACGGTATTTTAGGAGAAAGAAAATTGTCAACACATTTTTACGTTCTAAAATCGAAAATAGAATGATATGGCATTTTACAGGAAAGAAAATTGTCAACACATTTTTACGTTCTAAAATCGAAATAGCCAGAATACGGTATTTTAGGGGAAAGAAAATTGTCAACACATTTTTACGTTCTAAAATCGAAAATACAATGATATGGCATTTTACAGGAAAGAAAATTGTCAACACATTTTTACGTTCTAAAATCGAAAATACAATGATATGGCATTTTACAGGAAAGAAAATTGTCAACACATTTTTACGTTCTAAAATCGAAAATACAATGATATGGCATTTTGCAGGAAAGAAAATTGTCAACACATTTTTACGTTCTAAAATCGAAATAGCCAGAATACGGTATTTTAGGAGAAAGAAAATTGTCAACACATTTTTACGTTCTAAAATCGAAATAGCCAGAATACGGTATTTTAGGGGAAAGAAAATTGTCTACACATTTTTACGTTCTAAAATCGAAATAGCCAGAATACGGTATTTTAGGGGAAAGAAAAATGTCTACACATTTTTACGTTCTAAAATCGAAATAGCCAGAATACGGTATTTTAGGGGAAAGAAAATTGTCTACACATTTTTACGTTCTAAAATCGAAATAGCCAGAATACGGTATTTTAGGAGAAAGAAAATTGTCAACACATTTTTACGTTCTAAAATCGAAAATACAATGATATGGCATTTTACAGGAAAGAAAATTGTCAACACATTTTTACGTTCTAAAATCGAAAATAGAATGATATGGCATTTTACAGGAAAGAAAATTGTCAACACATTTTTACGTTCTAAAATCGAAATAGCCAGAATACGGTATTTTAGGAGAAAGAAAATTGTCAACACATTTTTACGTTCTAAAATCGAAAATAGAATGATATGGCATTTTACAGGAAAGAAAATTGTCAACACATTTTTACGTTCTAGAATCGAAAATACAATGATATGGCATTTTACAGGAAAGAAAATTGTCAACACTTTTTTACGTTCTAGAATCGAAAATACAATGATATGGCATTTTACAGGAAAGAAAATTGTCAACACATTTTTACGTTCTAAAATCGAAAATACAATGATATGGCATTTTACAGGAAAGAAAATTGTCAACACATTTTTACGTTCTAGAATCGAAAATACAATGATATGGCATTTTACAGGAAAGAAAATTGTCAACACATTTTTACGTTCTAGAATCGAAAATACAATGATATGGCATTTTACAGGAAAGAAAATTGTCAACACATTTTTACGTTCTAAAATCGAAAATAGAATGATATGGCATTTTACAGGAAAGAAAATTGTTAACACATTTTTACGTTCTAAAATCGAAAATAGAATGATATGGCATTTTACAGGAAAGAAAATTGTCAACACATTTTTACGTTCTAAAATCGAAATAGCCAGAATACGGTATTTTAGGGGAAAGAAAATTGTCAACACATTTTTACGTTCTAAAATCGAAAATACAATGATATGGCATTTTACAGGATAGAAAATTGTCAACACATTTTTACGTTCTAAAATCGAAAATAGAATGATATGGCATTTTACAGGAAAGAAAATTGTCAACACATTTTTACGTTCTAAAATCGAAATAGCCAGAATACGGTATTTTAGGAGAAAGAAAATTGTCAACACATTTTTACGTTCTAAAATCGAAAATAGAATGATATGGCATTTTACAGGAAAGAAAATTGTCAACACATTTTTACGTTCTAAAATCGAAATAGCCAGAATACGGTATTTTAGGAGAAAGAAAATTGTCAACACATTTTTACGTTCTAAAATCGAAAATAGAATGATATGGCATTTTACAGGAAAGAAAATTGTCTACACATTTTTACGTTTTAAAAATCGAAATAGCCAGAATACGGTATTTTAGGAGAAAGAAAATTGTCAACACATTTTTACGTTCTAAAATCGAAAATAGAATGATATGGCATTTTACAGGAAAGAAAATTGTTAACACATTTTTACGTTCTAAAATCGAAAATAGAATGATATGGCATTTTACAGGAAAGAAAATTGTCAACACATTTTTACGTTCTAAAATCGAAATAGCCAGAATACGGTATTTTAGGGGAAAGAAAATTGTCAACACATTTTTACGTTCTAAAATCGAAAATACAATGATATGGCATTTTACAGGAAAGAAAATTGTCAACACATTTTTACGTTCTAAAATCGAAATAGCCAGAATACGGTATTTTAGGAGAAAGAAAATTGTCAACACATTTTTACGTTCTAAAATCGAAATAGCCAGAATACGGTATTTTAGGAGAAAGAAAATTGTCAACACATTTTTACGTTCTAAAATCGAAAATAGAATGATATGGCATTTTACAGGAAAGAAAATTGTCAACACATTTTTACGTTCTAAAATCGAAATAGCCAGAATACGGTATTTTAGGAGAAAGAAAATTGTCAACACATTTTTACGTTCTAAAATCGAAAATAGAATGATATGGCATTTTACAGGAAAGAAAATTGTCAACACATTTTTACGTTCTAAAATCGAAATAGCCAGAATACGGTATTTTAGGGGAAAGAAAATTGTCAACACATTTTTACGTTCTAAAATCGAAAATAGAATGATATGGCATTTTACAGGAAAGAAAATTGTTAACACATTTTTACGTTCTAAAATCGAAAATAGAATGATATGGCATTTTACAGGAAAGAAAATTGTCAACACATTTTTACGTTCTAAAATCGAAATAGCCAGAATACGGTATTTTAGGAGAAAGAAAATTGTCAACACATTTTTACGTTCTAAAATCGAAATAGCCAGAATACGGTATTTTAGGAGAAAGAAAATTGTCAACACATTTTTACGTTCTAAAATCGAAATAGCCAGAATACGGTATTTTAGGAGAAAGAAAATTGTCAACACATTTTTACGTTCTAAAATCGAAATAGCCAGAATACGGTATTTTAGGGGAAAGAAAATTGTCAACACATTTTTACGTTCTAAAATCGAAAATAGAATGATATGGCATTTTACAGGAAAGAAAATTGTTAACACATTTTTACGTTCTAAAATCGAAAATAGAATGATATGGCATTTTACAGGAAAGAAAATTGTCAACACATTTTTACGTTCTAAAATCGAAATAGCCAGAATACGGTATTTTAGGAGAAAGAAAATTGTCAACACATTTTTACGTTCTAAAATCGAAATAGCCAGAATACGGTATTTTAGGAGAAAGAAAATTGTCAACACATTTTTACGTTCTAAAATCGAAATAGCCAGAATACGGTATTTTAGGAGAAAGAAAATTGTCAACACATTTTTACGTTCTAAAATCGAAATAGCCAGAATACGGTATTTTAGGAGAAAGAAAATTGTCAACACATTTTTACGTTCTAAAATCGAAAATAGAATGATATGGCATTTTACAGGAAAGAAAATTGTCAACACATTTTTACGTTCTAAAATCGAAATAGCCAGAATACGGTATTTTAGGGGAAAGAAAATTGTCAACACATTTTTACGTTCTAAAATCGAAAATACAATGATATGGCATTTTACAGGATAGAAAATTGTCAACACATTTTTACGTTCTAAAATCGAAAATAGAATGATATGGCATTTTACAGGAAAGAAAATTGTCAACACATTTTTACGTTCTAAAATCGAAATAGCCAGAATACGGTATTTTAGGGGAAAGAAAATTGTCAACACATTTTTACGTTCTAAAATCGAAAATACAATGATATGGCATTTTACAGGATAGAAAATTGTCAACACATTTTTACGTTCTAAAATCGAAATAGCCAGAATACGGTATTTTAGGGGAAAGAAAATTGTCTACACATTTTTACGTTCTAAAATCGAAAATAGAATGATATGGCATTTTACAGGAAAGAAAATTGTTAACACATTTTTACGTTCTAAAATCGAAATAGCCAGAATACGGTATTTTAGGGGAAAGAAAATTGTCTACACATTTTTACGTTTTAAAAATCGAAATAGCCAGAATACGGTATTTTAGGGGAAAGAAAATTGTCTACACATTTTTACGTTTTAAAAATCGAAATAGCCAGAATACGGTATTTTAGGGGAGAGAAAATTGTCTACACATTTTTACGTTTTAAAAATCGAAATAGCCAGAATACGGTATTTTAGGGGAAAGAAAATTGTCTACACATTTTTACGTTTTAAAAATCGAAATAGCCAGAATACGGTATTTTAGGGGAAAGAAAATTGTCTACACATTTTTACGTTTTAAAATCGAAATAGCCAGAATACGGTATTTTAGGGGAAAGAAAATTGTCTACACATTTTTACGTTTTAAAAATCGAAATAGCCAGAATACGGTATTTTAGGGGAAAGAAAATTGTCTACACATTTTTACGTTTTAAAAATCGAAATAGCCAGAATACGGTATTTTAGGAGAAAGAAAATTGTCAACACATTTTTACGTTCTAAAATCGAAAATAGAATGATATGGCATTTTACAGGAAAGAAAATTGTCAACACATTTTTACGTTCTAAAATCGAAATAGCCAGAATACGGTATTTTAGGGGAAAGAAAATTGTCAACACATTTTTACGTTCTAAAATCGAAATAGCCAGAATACGGTATTTTAGGAGAAAGAAAATTGTCAACACATTTTTACGTTTTAAAAATCGAAATAGCCAGAATACGGTATTTTAGGGGAAAGAAAATTGTCTACACATTTTTACGTTTTAAAAATCGAAATAGCCAGAATACGGTATTTTAGGGGAAAGAAAATTGTCTACACATTTTTACGTTTTAAAATCGAAATAGCCAGAATACGGTATTTTAGGGGAAAGAAAATTGTCTACACATTTTTACGTTTTAAAAATCGAAATAGCCAGAATACGGTATTTTAGGGGAAAGAAAATTGTCTACACATTTTTACGTTTTAAAAATCGAAATAGCCAGAATACGGTATTTTAGGAGAAAGAAAATTGTCAACACATTTTTACGTTCTAAAATCGAAAATAGAATGATATGGCATTTTACAGGAAAGAAAATTGTTAACACATTTTTACGTTCTAAAATCGAAAATAGAATGATATGGCATTTTACAGGAAAGAAAATTGTCAACACATTTTTACGTTCTAAAATCGAAATAGCCAGAATACGGTATTTTAGGGGAAAGAAAATTGTCAACACATTTTTACGTTCTAAAATCGAAATAGCCAGAATACGGTATTTTAGGAGAAAGAAAATTGTCAACACATTTTTACGTTCTAAAATCGAAAATAGAATGATATGGCATTTTACAGGAAAGAAAATTGTCAACACATTTTTACGTTCTAAAATCGAAATAGCCAGAATACGGTATTTTAGGAGAAAGAAAATTGTCAACACATTTTTACGTTCTAAAATCGAAAATAGAATGATATGGCATTTTACAGGAAAGAAAATTGTCAACACATTTTTACGTTCTAAAATCGAAATAGCCAGAATACGGTATTTTAGGGGAAAGAAAATTGTCTACACATTTTTACGTTTTAAAAATCGAAATAGCCAGAATACGGTATTTTACAGGAAAGAAAATTGTCAACACATTTTTACGTTCTAAAATCGAAATAGCCAGAATACGGTATTTTAGGGGAAAGAAAATTGTCAACACATTTTTACGTTCTAAAATCGAAATAGCCAGAATACGGTATTTTAGGAGAAAGAAAATTGTCAACACATTTTTACGTTCTAAAATCGAAAATAGAATGATATGGCATTTTACAGGAAAGAAAATTGTCAACACATTTTTACGTTCTAAAATCGAAATAGCCAGAATACGGTATTTTAGGGGAAAGAAAATTGTCTACACATTTTTACGTTTTAAAAATCGAAATAGCCAGAATACGGTATTTTAGGAGAAAGAAAATTGTCAACACATTTTTACGTTCTAAAATCGAAAATAGAATGATATGGCATTTTACAGGAAAGAAAATTGTTAACACATTTTTACGTTCTAAAATCGAAAATAGAATGATATGGCATTTTACAGGAAAGAAAATTGTCAACACATTTTTACGTTTTAAAATCGAAATAGCCAGAATACGGTATTTTAGGAGAAAGAAAATTGTCAACACATTTTTACGTTCTAAAATCGAAAATAGAATGATATGGCATTTTACAGGAAAGAAAATTGTCAACACATTTTTACGTTCTAAAATCGAAATAGCCAGAATACGGTATTTTAGGGGAAAGAAAATTGTCAACACATTTTTACGTTCTAAAATCGAAAATACAATGATATGGCATTTTACAGGATAGAAAATTGTCAACACATTTTTACGTTCTAAAATCGAAAATAGAATGATATGGCATTTTACAGGAAAGAAAATTGTCAACACATTTTTACGTTCTAAAATCGAAATAGCCAGAATACGGTATTTTAGGGGAAAGAAAATTGTCTACACATTTTTACGTTTTAAAAATCGAAATAGCCAGAATACGGTATTTTAGGAGAAAGAAAATTGTCAACACATTTTTACGTTCTAAAATCGAAAATAGAATGATATGGCATTTTACAGGAAAGAAAATTGTTAACACATTTTTACGTTCTAAAATCGAAAATAGAATGATATGGCATTTTACAGGAAAGAAAATTGTCAACACATTTTTACGTTCTAAAATCGAAATAGCCAGAATACGGTATTTTAGGGGAAAGAAAATTGTCAACACATTTTTACGTTCTAAAATCGAAAATACAATGATATGGCATTTTACAGGATAGAAAATTGTCAACACATTTTTACGTTCTAAAATCGAAAATAGAATGATATGGCATTTTACAGGAAAGAAAATTGTCAACACATTTTTACGTTCTAAAATCGAAAATAGAATGATATGGCATTTTACAGGAAAGAAAATTGTCAACACATTTTTACGTTCTAAAATCGAAATAGCCAGAATACGGTATTTTAGGGGAAAGAAAATTGTCTACACATTTTTACGTTTTAAAAATCGAAATAGCCAGAATACGGTATTTTAGGAGAAAGAAAATTGTCAACACATTTTTACGTTCTAAAATCGAAAATAGAATGATATGGCATTTTACAGGAAAGAAAATTGTTAACACATTTTTACGTTCTAAAATCGAAAATAGAATGATATGGCATTTTACAGGAAAGAAAATTGTCAACACATTTTTACGTTCTAAAATCGAAATAGCCAGAATACGGTATTTTAGGGGAAAGAAAATTGTCAACACATTTTTACGTTCTAAAATCGAAAATACAATGATATGGCATTTTACAGGATAGAAAATTGTCAACACATTTTTACGTTCTAAAATCGAAAATAGAATGATATGGCATTTTACAGGAAAGAAAATTGTCAACACATTTTTACGTTCTAAAATCGAAAATAGAATGATATGGCATTTTACAGGAAAGAAAATTGTCAACACATTTTTACGTTCTAAAATCGAAATAGCCAGAATACGGTATTTTAGGAGAAAGAAAATTGTCAACACATTTTTACGTTCTAAAATCGAAAATAGAATGATATGGCATTTTACAGGAAAGAAAATTGTCAACACATTTTTACGTTCTAAAATCGAAATAGCCAGAATACGGTATTTTAGGGGAAAGAAAATTGTCAACACATTTTTACGTTCTAAAATCGAGAATACAAAGATATGGCATTTTACAGGATAGAAAATTGTCAACACATTTTTACGTTCTAAAATCGAAAATAGAATGATATGGCATTTTACAGGAAAGAAAATTGTTAACACATTTTTACGTTCTAAAATCGAAATAGCCAGAATACGGTATTTTAGGGGAAAGAAAATTGTCAACACATTTTTACGTTCTAAAATCGAAATAGCCAGAATACGGTATTTTAGGGGAAAGAAAATTGTCAACACATTTTTACGTTCTAAAATCGAAAATACAATGATATGGCATTTTACAGGAAAGAAAATTGTCAACACATTTTTACGTTCTAAAATCGAAATAGCCAGAATACGGTATTTTAGGGGAAAGAAAATTGTCAACACATTTTTACGTTCTAAAATCGAAAATACAAAGATATGGCATTTTACAGGATAGAAAATTGTCAACACATTTTTACGTTCTAAAATCGAAAATAGAATGATATGGCATTTTACAGGAAAGAAAATTGTCAACACATTTTTACGTTCTAAAATCGAAATAGCCAGAATACGGTATTTTAGGAGAAAGAAAATTGTCAACACATTTTTACGTTCTAAAATCGAAAATAGAATGATATGGCATTTTACAGGAAAGAAAATTGTTAACACATTTTTACGTTCTAAAATCGAAAATAGAATGATATGGCATTTTACAGGAAAGAAAATTGTCAACACATTTTTACGTTCTAAAATCGAAAATACAATGATATGGCATTTTACAGGAAAGAAAATTGTCAACACATTTTTACGTTCTAAAATCGAAATAGCCAGAATACGGTATTTTAGGGGAAAGAAAATTGTCAACACATTTTTACGTTCTAAAATCGAAAATACAAAGATATGGCATTTTACAGGATAGAAAATTGTCAACACATTTTTACGTTCTAAAATCGAAAATAGAATGATATGGCATTTTACAGGAAAAAAAATTGTCAACACATTTTTACGTTCTAAAATCGAAATAGCCAGAATACGGTATTTTAGGAGAAAGAAAATTGTCAACACATTTTTACGTTCTAAAATCGAAAATAGAATGATATGGCATTTTACAGGAAAGAAAATTGTTAACACATTTTTACGTTCTAAAATCGAAAATAGAATGATATGGCATTTTACAGGAAAGAAAATTGTCAACACATTTTTACGTTCTAAAATCGAAATAGCCAGAATACGGTATTTTAGGAGAAAGAAAATTGTCAACACATTTTTACGTTCTAAAATCGAAAATAGAATGATATGGCATTTTACAGGAAAGAAAATTGTCAACACATTTTTACGTTCTAAAATCGAAATAGCCAGAATACGGTATTTTAGGGGAAAGAAAATTGTCAACACATTTTTACGTTCTAAAATCGAAAATACAATGATATGGCATTTTACAGGATAGAAAATTGTCAACACATTTTTACGTTCTAAAATCGAAATAGCCAGAATACGGTGTTTTAGGAGAAAGAAAATTGTCAACACATTTTTACGTTCTAAAATCGAAATAGCCAGAATACGGTATTTTAGGAGAAAGAAAATTGTCAACACATTTTTACGTTCTAAAATCGAAAATAGAATGATATGGCATTTTACAGGAAAGAAAATTGTCAACACATTTTTACGTTCTAAAATCGAAATAGCCAGAATACGGTATTTTAGGGGAAAGAAAATTGTCTACACATTTTTACGTTTTAAAAATCGAAATAGCCAGAATACGGTATTTTAGGAGAAAGAAAATTGTCAACACATTTTTACGTTCTAAAATCGAAAATAGAATGATATGGCATTTTACAGGAAAGAAAATTGTTAACACATTTTTCGTTCTAAAATCGAAATAGCCAGAATACGGTATTTTAGGGGAAAGAAAATTGTCTACACATTTTTACGTTTTAAAAATCGAAATAGCCAGAATACGGTATTTTAGGAGAAAGAAAATTGTCAACACATTTTTACGTTCTAAAATCGAAAATAGAATGATATGGCATTTTACAGGAAAGAAAATTGTCAACACATTTTTACGTTCTAAAATCGAAATAGCCAGAATACGGTATTTTAGGGGAAAGAAAATTGTCTACACATTTTTACGTTTTAAAAATCGAAATAGCCAGAATACGGTATTTTAGGGGAAAGAAAATTGTCAACACATTTTTACGTTCTAAAATCGAAAATACAATGATATGGCATTTTACAGGAAAGAAAATTGTTAACACATTTTTCGTTCTAAAATCGAAATAGCCAGAATACGGTATTTTAGGAGAAAGAAAATTGTCAACACATTTTTACGTTCTAAAATCTAAATAGCCAGAATACGGTATTTTAGGAGAAAGAAAATTGTCAACACATTTTTACGTTCTAAAATCGAAATAGCCAGAATACGGTATTTTAGGAGAAAGAAAATTGTCAACACATTTTTACGTTCTAAAATCGAAAATAGAATGATATGGCATTTTACAGGAAAGAAAATTGTCAACACATTTTTACGTTCTAAAATCGAAATAGCCAGAATACGGTATTTTAGGGGAAAGAAAATTGTCTACACATTTTTACGTTTTAAAAATCGAAATAGCCAGAATACGGTATTTTAGGAGAAAGAAAATTGTCAACACATTTTTACGTTCTAAAATCGAAAATAGAATGATATGGCATTTTACAGGAAAGAAAATTGTTAACACATTTTTCGTTCTAAAATCGAAATAGCCAGAATACGGTATTTTAGGGGAAAGAAAATTGTCTACACATTTTTACGTTTTAAAAATCGAAATAGCCAGAATACGGTATTTTAGGAGAAAGAAAATTGTCAACACATTTTTACGTTCTAAAATCGAAAATAGAATGATATGGCATTTTACAGGAAAGAAAATTGTCAACACATTTTTACGTTCTAAAATCGAAATAGCCAGAATACGGTATTTTAGGAGAAAGAAAATTGTCAACACATTTTTACGTTTTAAAAATCGAAATAGCCAGAATACGGTATTTTAGGGGAAAGAAAATTGTCAACACATTTTTACGTTCTAAAATTGAAAATACAATGATATGGCATTTTACAGGATAGAAAATTGTCAACACATTTTTACGTTCTAAAATCGAAAATAGAATGATATGGCATTTTACAGGAAAGAAAATTGTCAACACATTTTTACGTTCTAAAATCGAAATAGCCAGAATACGGTATTTTAGGGGAAAGAAAATTGTCTACACATTTTTACGTTTTAAAAATCGAAATAGCCAGAATACGGTATTTTAGGAGAAAGAAAATTGTCAACACATTTTTACGTTCTAAAATCGAAAATACAATGATATGGCATTTTACAGGAAAGAAAATTGTCAACACATTTTTACGTTCTAAAATCGAAAATACAATGATACGGTATTTTAGGAGAAAGAAAATTGTCAACACATTTTTACGTTCTAAAATCGAAAATAGAATGATATGGCATTTTACAGGAAAGAAAATTGTCAACACATTTTTACGTTCTAAAATCGAAATAGCCAGAATACGGTATTTTAGGGGAAAGAAAATTGTCAACACATTTTTACGTTCTAAAATCGAAAATACAATGATATGGCATTTTACAGGATAGAAAATTGTCAACACATTTTTACGTTCTAAAATCGAAAATAGAATGATATGGCATTTTACAGGAAAAAAAATTGTCAACACATTTTTACGTTCTAAAATCGAAATAGCCAGAATACGGTATTTTAGGAGAAAGAAAATTGTCAACACATTTTTACGTTCTAAAATCGAAAATAGAATGATATGGCATTTTACAGGAAAGAAAATTGTCAACACATTTTTACGTTCTAAAATCGAAATAGCCAGAATACGGTATTTTAGGAGAAAGAAAATTGTCAACACATTTTTACGTTCTAAAATCGAAAATAGAATGATATGGCATTTTACAGGAAAGAAAATTGTCAACACATTTTTACGTTCTAAAATCGAAATAGCCAGAATACGGTATTTTAGGAGAAAGAAAATTGTCAACACATTTTTACGTTCTAAAATCGAAAATAGAATGATATGGCATTTTACAGGAAAGAAAATTGTCAACACATTTTTACGTTCTAAAATCGAAAATACAATGATATGGCATTTTACAGGATAGAAAATTGTCAACACATTTTTACGTTCTAAAATCGAAAATAGAATGATATGGCATTTTACAGGAAAAAAAATTGTCAACACATTTTTACGTTCTAAAATCGAAATAGCCAGAATACGGTATTTTAGGAGAAAGAAAATTGTCAACACATTTTTACGTTCTAAAATCGAAAATAGAATGATATGGCATTTTACAGGAAAGAAAATTGTCAACACATTTTTACGTTCTAAAATCGAAATAGCCAGAATACGGTATTTTAGGAGAAAGAAAATTGTCAACACATTTTTACGTTCTAAAATCGAAAATAGAATGATATGGCATTTTACAGGAAAGAAAATTGTCAACACATTTTTACGTTCTAAAATCGAAATAGCCAGAATACGGTATTTTAGGGGAAAGAAAATTGTCTACACATTTTTACGTTCTAAAATCGAAAATAGAATGATATGGCATTTTACAGGAAAGAAAATTGTTAACACATTTTTACGTTCTAAAATCGAAATAGCCAGAATACGGTATTTTAGGAGAAAGAAAATTGTCTACACATTTTTACGTTCTAAAATCGAAAATAGAATGATATGGCATTTTACAGGAAAGAAAATTGTTAACACATTTTTACGTTCTAAAATCGAAATAGCCAGAATACGGTATTTTAGGGGAAAGAAAATTGTCTACACATTTTTACGTTTTAAAAATCGAAATAGCCAGAATACGGTATTTTAGGAGAAAGAAAATTGTCAACACATTTTTACGTTTTAAAAATCGAAATAGCCAGAATACGGTATTTTAGGAGAAAGAAAATTGTCAACACATTTTTACGTTCTAAAATCGAAATAGCCAGAATACGGTATTTTAGGAGAAAGAAAATTGTTAACACATTTTTACGTTCTAAAATCGAAATAGCCAGAATACGGTATTTTAGGAGAAAGAAAATTGTCTACACATTTTTACGTTCTAAAATCGAAAATAGAATGATATGGCATTTTACAGGAAAGAAAATTGTTAACACATTTTTACGTTCTAAAATCGAAATAGCCAGAATACGGTATTTTAGGGGAAAGAAAATTGTCTACACATTTTTACGTTTTAAAAATCGAAATAGCCAGAATACGGTATTTTAGGAGAAAGAAAATTGTCAACACATTTTTACGTTTTAAAAATCGAAATAGCCAGAATACGGTATTTTAGGGGAAAGAAAATTGTCTACACATTTTTACGTTTTAAAAATCGAAATAGCCAGAATACGGTATTTTAGGGGAAAGAAAATTGTCTACACATTTTTACGTTTTAAAAATCGAAATAGCCAGAATACGGTATTTTAGGAGAAAGAAAATTGTCAACACATTTTTACGTTCTAAAATCGAAAATAGAATGATATGGCATTTTACAGGAAAGAAAATTGTTAACACATTTTTACGTTCTAAAATCGAAATAGCCAGAATACGGTATTTTAGGGGAAAGAAAATTGTCTACACATTTTTACGTTTTAAAAATCGAAATAGCCAGAATACGGTATTTTAGGAGAAAGAAAACTGTCAACACATTTTTACGTTCTAAAATCGAAAATACAATGATATGGCATTTTACAGGATAGAAAATTGTCAACACATTTTTACGTTCTAAAATCGAAAATAGAATGATATGGCATTTTACAGGAAAGAAAATTGTCAACACATTTTTTCGTTCTAAAATCGAAAATACAATGATATGGCATTTTACAGGATAGAAAATTGTCAACACATTTTTACGTTCTAAAATCGAAAATAGAATGATATGGCATTTTACAGGATAGAAAATTGTCAACACATTTTTACGTTCTAAAATCGAAATAGCCAGAATACGGTATTTTAGGAGAAAGAAAATTGTCAACACATTTTTACGTTCTAAAATCGAAAATAGAATGATATGGCATTTTACAGGAAAGAAAATTGTCAACACATTTTTACGTTCTAAAATCGAAATAGCCAGAATACGGTATTTTAGGGGAAAGAAAATTGTCAACACATTTTTACGTTCTAAAATCGAAAATACAATGATATGGCATTTTACAGGATAGAAAATTGTCAACACATTTTTACGTTCTAAAATCGAAAATAGAATGATATGGCATTTTACAGGAAAGAAAATTGTCAACACATTTTTACGTTCTAAAATCGAAATAGCCAGAATACGGTATTTTAGGGGAAAGAAAATTGTCTACACATTTTTACGTTTTAAAAATCGAAATAGCCAGAATACGGTATTTTAGGAGAAAGAAAATTGTCAACACATTTTTACGTTCTAAAATCGAAAATACAATGATATGGCATTTTACAGGAAAGAAAATTGTCAACACATTTTTACGTTCTAAAATCGAAATAGCCAGAATACGGTATTTTAGGAGAAAGAAAATTGTCAACACATTTTTACGTTCTAAAATCGAAAATAGAATGATATGGCATTTTACAGGAAAGAAAATTGTCAACACATTTTTACGTTCTAAAATCGAAATAGCCAGAATACGGTATTTTAGGGGAAAGAAAATTGTCTACACATTTTTACGTTTTAAAAATCGAAATAGCCAGAATACGGTATTTTAGGAGAAAGAAAATTGTCAACACATTTTTACGTTCTAAAATCGAAAATAGAATGATATGGCATTTTACAGGAAAGAAAATTGTTAACACATTTTTACGTTCTAAAATCGAAATAGCCAGAATACGGTATTTTAGGGGAAAGAAAATTGTCTACACATTTTTACGTTTTAAAAATCGAAATAGCCAGAATACGGTATTTTAGGAGAAAGAAAATTGTCTACACATTTTTACGTTCTAAAATCGAAATAGCCAGAATACGGTATTTTAGGAGAAAGAAAATTGTCAACACATTTTTACGTTCTAAAATCGAAAATAGAATGATATGGCATTTTACAGGAAAGAAAATTGTCAACACATTTTTACGTTCTAAAATCGAAATAGCCAGAATACGGTATTTTAGGGGAAAGAAAATTGTCTACACATTTTTACGTTTTAAAAATCGAAATAGCCAGAATACGGTATTTTAGGGGAAAGAAAATTGTCTACACATTTTTACGTTTTAAAAATCGAAATAGCCAGAATACGGTATTTTAGGGGAAAGAAAATTGTCAACACATTTTTACGTTCTAAAATCGAAAATAGAATGATATGGCATTTTACAGGAAAGAAAATTGTCAACACATTTTTACGTTCTAAAATCGAAAATAGAATGATATGGCATTTTACAGGAAAGAAAATTGTCAACACATTTTTACGTTCTAAAATCGAAATAGCCAGAATACGGTATTTTAGGGGAAATAAAATTGTCTACACATTTTTACGTTTTAAAAATCGAAATAGCCAGAATACGGTATTTTAGGGGAAAGAAAATTGTCAACACATTTTTACGTTCTAAAATCGAAAATAGAATGATATGGCATTTTACAGGAAAGAAAATTGTCAACACATTTTTACGTTCTAAAATCGAAAATAGAATGATATGGCATTTTACAGGAAAGAAAATTGTCAACACATTTTTACGTTCTAAAATCGAAAATAGAATGATATGGCATTTTACAGGAAAGAAAATTGTCAACACATTTTTACGTTCTAAAATCGAAAATAGAATGATATGGCATTTTACAGGAAAGAAAATTGTCAACACATTTTTACGTTCTAAAATCGAAATAGCCAGAATACGGTATTTTAGGGGAAAGAAAATTGTCTACACATTTTTACGTTTTAAAAATCGAAATAGCCAGAATACGGTATTTTAGGAGAAAGAAAATTGTCAACACATTTTTACGTTCTAAAATCGAAAATAGAATGATATGGCATTTTACAGGAAAGAAAATTGTTAACACATTTTTACGTTCTAAAATCGAAATAGCCAGAATACGGTATTTTAGGGGAAAGAAAATTGTCTACACATTTTTACGTTTTAAAAATCGAAATAGCCAGAATACGGTATTTTAGGAGAAAGAAAATTGTCAACACATTTTTACGTTCTAAAATCGAAAATAGAATGATATGGCATTTTACAGGAAAGAAAATTGTCAACACATTTTTACGTTCTAAAATCGAAATAGCCAGAATACGGTATTTTAGGGGAAAGAAAATTGTCTACACATTTTTACGTTCTAAAATCGAAATAGCCAGAATACGGTATTTTAGGGGAAAGAAAATTGTCTACACATTTTTACGTTTTAAAAATCGAAATAGCCAGAATACGGTATTTTAGGGGAAAGAAAATTGTCAACACATTTTTACGTTCTAAAATCGAAAATAGAATGATATGGCATTTTACAGGAAAGAAAATTGTCAACACATTTTTACGTTCTAAAATCGAAAATAGAATGATATGGCATTTTACAGGAAAGAAAATTGTCAACACATTTTTACGTTCTAAAATCGAAAATAGAATGATATGGCATTTTACAGGAAAGAAAATTGTCAACACATTTTTACGTTCTAAAATCGAAATAGCCAGAATACGGTATTTTAGGGGAAAGAAAATTGTCTACGCATTTTTACGTTTTAAAAATCGAAATAGCCAGAATACGGTATTTTAGGGGAAAGAAAATTGTCAACACATTTTTACGTTCTAAAATCGAAAATAGAATGATATGGCATTTTACAGGAAAGAAAATTGTCAACACATTTTTACGTTCTAAAATCGAAAATAGAATGATATGGCATTTTACAGGAAAGAAAATTGTCAACACATTTTTACGTTCTAAAATCGAAAATAGAATGATATGGCATTTTACAGGAAAGAAAATTGTCAACACATTTTTACGTTCTAAAATCGAAATAGCCAGAATACGGTATTTTAGGGGAAAGAAAATTGTCTACACATTTTTACGTTTTAAAAATCGAAATAGCCAGAATACGGTATTTTAGGGGAAAGAAAATTGTCTACACATTTTTACGTTTTAAAAATCGAAATAGCCAGAATACGGTATTTTAGGAGAAAGAAAATTGTCAACACATTTTTACGTTCTAAAATCGAAAATAGAATGATATGGCATTTTACAGGAAAGAAAATTGTCAACACATTTTTACGTTCTAAAATCGAAAATAGAATGATATGGCATTTTACAGGAAAGAAAATTGTCAACACATTTTTACGTTCTAAAATCGAAATAGCCAGAATACGGTATTTTAGGGGAAAGAAAATTGTCTACGCATTTTTACGTTTTAAAAATCGAAATAGCCAGAATACGGTATTTTAGGGGAAAGAAAATTGTCAACACATTTTTACGTTCTAAAATCGAAAATAGAATGATATGGCATTTTACAGGAAAGAAAATTGTCAACACATTTTTACGTTCTAAAATCGAAAATAGAATGATATGGCATTTTACAGGAAAGAAAATTGTCAACACATTTTTACGTTCTAAAATCGAAAATAGAATGATATGGCATTTTACAGGAAAGAAAATTGTCAACACATTTTTACGTTCTAAAATCGAAAATAGAATGATATGGCATTTTACAGGAAAGAAAATTGTCAACACATTTTTACGTTCTAAAATCGAAATAGCCAGAATACGGTATTTTAGGGGAAAGAAAATTGTCTACACATTTTTACGTTTTAAAAATCGAAATAGCCAGAATACGGTATTTTAGGAGAAAGAAAATTGTCAACACATTTTTACGTTCTAAAATCGAAATAGCCAGAATACGGTATTTTAGGAGAAAGAAAATTGTCAACACATTTTTACGTTCTAAAATCGAAATAGCCAGAATACGGTATTTTAGGGGAAAGAAAATTGTCTACACATTTTTACGTTTTAAAAATCGAAATAGCCAGAATACGGTATTTTAGGAGAAAGAAAATTGTCTACACATTTTTACGTTCTTAAATCGAAATAGCCAGAATACGGTATTTTAGGGGAAAGAAAATTGTCTACACATTTTTACGTTTTAAAAATCGAAATAGCCAGAATACGGTATTTTAGGAGAAAGAAAATTGTCTACACATTTTTACGTTCTAAAATCGAAATAGCCAGAATACGGTATTTTAGGGGAAAGAAAATTGTCTACACATTTTTACGTTCTAAAATCGAAATAGCCAGAATACGGTATTTTAGGGGAAAGAAAATTGTCTACACATTTTTACGTTCTAAAATCGAAATAGCCAGAATACGGTATTTTAGGAGAAAGAAAATTGTCAACACATTTTTACGTTCTAAAATCGAAAATACAATGATATGGCATTTTACAGGAAAGAAAATTGTCAACACATTTTTACGTTCTAAAATCGAAAATACAATGATATGGCATTTTACAGGAAAGAAAATTGTCAACACATTTTTACGTTCTAAAATCGAAAATACAATGATATGGCATTTTACAGGAAAGAAAATTGTCAACACATTTTTACGTTCTAAAATCGAAAATACAATGATATGGCATTTTACAGGAAAGAAAATTGTCAACACATTTTTACGTTCTAAAATCGAAAATACAATGATATGGCATTTTACAGGAAAGAAAATTTTCAACACATTTTTACGTTCTAAAATCGAAAATACAATGATATGGCATTTTACAGGAAAGAAAATTGTCAACACATTTTTACGTTCTAAAATCGAAAATACAATGATATGGCATTTTACAGGAAAGAAAATTGTCAACACATTTTTACGTTCTAAAATCGAAAATACAATGATATGGCATTTTACAGGAAAGAAAATTTTCAACACATTTTTACGTTCTAAAATCGAAAATACAATGATATGGCATTTTACAGGAAAGAAAATTGTCAACACATTTTTACGTTCTAAAATCGAAAATACAATGATATGGCATTTTGCAGGAAAGAAAATTGTCAACACATTTTTACGTTCTAAAATCGAAATAGCCAGAATACGGTATTTTAGGAGAAAGAAAATTGTCTACACATTTTTACGTTCTTAAATCGAAATAGCCAGAATACGGTATTTTAGGGGAAAGAAAATTGTCTACACATTTTTACGTTTTAAAAATCGAAATAGCCAGAATACGGTATTTTAGGAGAAAGAAAATTGTCTACACATTTTTACGTTCTAAAATCGAAATAGCCAGAATACGGTATTTTAGGGGAAAGAAAATTGTCTACACATTTTTACGTTTTAAAAATCGAAATAGCCAGAATACGGTATTTTAGGAGAAAGAAAATTGTCTACACATTTTTACGTTCTTAAATCGAAATAGCCAGAATACGGTATTTTAGGGGAAAGAAAATTGTCTACACATTTTTACGTTTTAAAAATCGAAATAGCCAGAATACGGTATTTTAGGAGAAAGAAAATTGTCTACACATTTTTACGTTCTAAAATCGAAATAGCCAGAATACGGTATTTTAGGGGAAAGAAAATTGTCTACACATTTTTACGTTCTAAAATCGAAATAGCCAGAATACGGTATTTTAGGGGAAAGAAAATTGTCTACACATTTTTACGTTCTAAAATCGAAATAGCCAGAATACGGTATTTTAGGAGAAAGAAAATTGTCAACACATTTTTACGTTCTAAAATCGAAAATACAATGATATGGCATTTTACAGGAAAGAAAATTGTCAACACATTTTTACGTTCTAAAATCGAAAATACAATGATATGGCATTTTACAGGAAAGAAAATTGTCAACACATTTTTACGTTCTAAAATCGAAAATACAATGATATGGCATTTTACAGGAAAGAAAATTGTCAACACATTTTTACGTTCTAAAATCGAAAATACAATGATATGGCATTTTACAGGAAAGAAAATTGTCAACACATTTTTACGTTCTAAAATCGAAAATACAATGATATGGCATTTTACAGGAAAGAAAATTGTCAACACATTTTTACGTTCTAAAATCGAAAATACAATGATATGGCATTTTACAGGAAAGAAAATTGTCAACACATTTTTACGTTCTAAAATCGAAAATACAATGATATGGCATTTTACAGGAAAGAAAATTGTCAACACATTTTTACGTTCTAAAATCGAAAATACAATGATATGGCATTTTACAGGAAAGAAAATTGTCAACACATTTTTACGTTCTAAAATCGAAAATACAATGATATGGCATTTTACAGGAAAGAAAATTTTCAACACATTTTTACGTTCTAAAATCGAAAATACAATGATATGGCATTTTACAGGAAAGAAAATTGTCAACACATTTTTACGTTCTAAAATCGAAAATACAATGATATGGCATTTTACAGGAAAGAAAATTGTCAACACATTTTTACGTTCTAAAATCGAAAATACAATGATATGGCATTTTACAGGAAAGAAAATTTTCAACACATTTTTACGTTCTAAAATCGAAAATACAATGATATGGCATTTTACAGGAAAGAAAATTGTCAACACATTTTTACGTTCTAAAATCGAAAATACAATGATATGGCATTTTGCAGGAAAGAAAATTGTCAACACATTTTTACGTTCTAAAATCGAAAATACAATGATATGGCATTTTACAGGAAAGAAAATTTTCAACACATTTTTACGTTCTAAAATCGAAAATACAATGATATGGCATTTTACAGGAAAGAAAATTGTCAACACATTTTTACGTTCTAAAATCGAAAATACAATGATATGGCATTTTACAGGAAAGAAAATTGTCAACACATTTTTACGTTCTAAAATCGAAAATACAATGATATGGCATTTTACAGGAAAGAAAATTGTCAACACATTTTTACGTTCTAAAATCGAAAATACAATGATATGGCATTTTACAGGAAAGAAAATTTTCAACACATTTTTACGTTCTAAAATCGAAAATACAATGATATGGCATTTTACAGGAAAGAAAATTGTCAACACATTTTTACGTTCTAAAATCGAAAATACAATGATATGGCATTTTGCAGGAAAGAAAATTGTCAACACATTTTTACGTTCTAAAATCGAAAATACAATGATATGGCATTTTACAGGAAAGAAAATTGTCAACACATTTTTACGTTCTAAAATCGAAAATACAATGATATGGCATTTTACAGGAAAGAAAATTGTCAACACATTTTTACGTTCTAAAATCGAAAATACAATGATATGGCATTTTACAGGAAAGAAAATTGTCAACACATTTTTACGTTCTAAAATCGAAAATACAATGATATGGCATTTTACAGGAAAGAAAATTTTCAACACATTTTTACGTTCTAAAATCGAAAATACAATGATATGGCATTTTACAGGAAAGAAAATTGTCAACACATTTTTACGTTCTAAAATCGAAAATACAATGATATGGCATTTTACAGGAAAGAAAATTGTCAACACATTTTTACGTTCTAAAATCGAAAATACAATGATATGGCATTTTACAGGAAAGAAAATTTTCAACACATTTTTACGTTCTAAAATCGAAAATACAATGATATGGCATTTTACAGGAAAGAAAATTGTCAACACATTTTTACGTTCTAAAATCGAAAATACAATGATATGGCATTTTGCAGGAAAGAAAATTGTCAACACATTTTTACGTTCTAAAATCGAAATAGCCAGAATACGGTATTTTAGGAGAAAGAAAATTGTCAACACATTTTTACGTTCTAAAATCGAAAATAGAATGATATGGCATTTTACAGGAAAGAAAATTGTCAACACATTTTTACGTTCTAAAATCGAAATAGCCAGAATACGGTATTTTAGGAGAAAGAAAATGGTCAACACATTTTTACGTTCTAAAATCGAAAATAGAATGATATGGCATTTTACAGGAAAGAAAATTGTCAACACATTTTTACGTTCTAAAATCGAAATAGCCAGAATACGGTATTTTAGGGGAAAGAAAATTGTCAACACATTTTTACGTTCTAAAATCGAAAATACAATGATATGGCATTTTACAGGATAGAAAATTGTCAACACATTTTTACGTTCTAAAATCGAAAACAGAATGATATGGCATTTTACAGGAAAGAAAATTGTCAACACATTTTTACGTTCTAAAATCGAAATAGCCAGAATACGGTATTTTAGGAGAAAGAAAATTGTCAACACATTTTTACGTTCTAAAATCGAAAATAGAATGATATGGCATTTTACAGGAAAGAAAATTTTCAACACATTTTTACGTTCTAAAATCGAAAATACAATGATATGGCATTTTACAGGAAAGAAAATTGTCAACACATTTTTACGTTCTAAAATCGAAATAGCCAGAATACGGTATTTTAGGAGAAAGAAAATTGTCAACACATTTTTACGTTCTAAAATCGAAATAGCCAGAATACGGTATTTTAGGGGAAAGAAAATTGTCTACACATTTTTACGTTTTAAAAATCGAAATAGCCAGAATACGGTATTTTAGGAGAAAGAAAATTGTCTACACATTTTTACGTTCTAAAATCGAAATAGCCAGAATACGGTATTTTAGGGGAAAGAAAATTGTCTACACATTTTTACGTTCTAAAATCGAAATAGCCAGAATACGGTATTTTAGGAGAAAGAAAATTGTCTACACATTTTTACGTTCTAAAATCGAAATAGCCAGAATACGGTATTTTAGGGGAAAGAAAATTGTCTACACATTTTTACGTTCTAAAATCGAAATAGCCAGAATACGGTATTTTAGGGGAAAGAAAATTGTCTACACATTTTTACGTTCTAAAATCGAAATAGCCAGAATACGGTATTTTAGGAGAAAGAAAATTGTCAACACATTTTTACGTTCTAAAATCGAAAATACAATGATATGGCATTTTACAGGAAAGAAAATTGTCAACACATTTTTACGTTCTAAAATCGAAAATACAATGATATGGCATTTTACAGGAAAGAAAATTGTCAACACATTTTTACGTTCTAAAATCGAAAATACAATGATATGGCATTTTACAGGAAAGAAAATTGTCAACACATTTTTACGTTCTAAAATCGAAAATACAATGATATGGCATTTTACAGGAAAGAAAATTTTCAACACATTTTTACGTTCTAAAATCGAAAATACAATGATATGGCATTTTACAGGAAAGAAAATTGTCAACACATTTTTACGTTCTAAAATCGAAAATACAATGATATGGCATTTTGCAGGAAAGAAAATTGTCAACACATTTTTACGTTCTAAAATCGAAATAGCCAGAATACGGTATTTTAGGAGAAAGAAAATTGTCAACACATTTTTACGTTCTAAAATCGAAAATAGAATGATATGGCATTTTACAGGAAAGAAAATTGTCAACACATTTTTACGTTCTAAAATCGAAATAGCCAGAATACGGTATTTTAGGAGAAAGAAAATGGTCAACACATTTTTACGTTCTAAAATCGAAAATAGAATGATATGGCATTTTACAGGAAAGAAAATTGTCAACACATTTTTACGTTCTAAAATCGAAATAGCCAGAATACGGTATTTTAGGGGAAAGAAAATTGTCAACACATTTTTACGTTCTAAAATCGAAAATACAATGATATGGCATTTTACAGGATAGAAAATTGTCAACACATTTTTACGTTCTAAAATCGAAAATAGAATGATATGGCATTTTACAGGAAAGAAAATTGTCAACACATTTTTACGTTCTAAAATCGAAATAGCCAGAATACGGTATTTTAGGAGAAAGAAAATTGTCAACACATTTTTACGTTCTAAAATCGAAAATACAATGATATGGCATTTTACAGGATAGAAAATTGTCAACACATTTTTACGTTCTAAAATCGAAAATAGAATGATATGGCATTTTACAGGAAAGAAAATTGTCAACACATTTTTACGTTCTAAAATCGAAATAGCCAGAATACGGTATTTTAGGGGAAAGAAAATTGTCAACACATTTTTACGTTCTAAAATCGAAATAGCCAGAATACGGTATTTTAGGAGAAAGAAAATTGTCAACACATTTTTACGTTCTAAAATCGAAATAGCCAGAATACGGTATTTTAGGAGAAAGAAAATTGTCAACACATTTTTACGTTCTAAAATCGAAAATACAATGATATGGCATTTTACAGGAAAGAAAATTGTCAACACATTTTTACGTTCTAAAATCGAAATAGCCAGAATACGGTATTTTAGGGGAAAGAAAATTGTCAACACATTTTTACGTTCTAAAATCGAAAATACAATGATATGGCATTTTACAGGATAGAAAATTGTCAACACATTTTTACGTTCTAAAATCGAAAATAGAATGATACGGCATTTTACAGGAAAGAAAATTGTCAACACATTTTTACGTTCTAAAATCGAAATAGCCAGAATACGGTATTTTAGGAGAAAGAAAATTGTCAACACATTTTTACGTTCTAAAATCGAAAATAGAATGATATGGCATTTTACAGGAAAGAAAATTGTCAACACATTTTTACGTTCTAAAATCGAAATAGCCAGAATACGGTATTTTAGGAGAAAGAAAATTGTCTACACATTTTTACGTTCTAAAATCGAAATAGCCAGAATACGGTATTTTAGGAGAAAGAAAATTGTCTACACATTTTTACGTTCTAAAATCGAAATAGCCAGAATACGGTATTTTAGGAGAAAGAAAATTGTCAACACATTTTTACGTTCTAAAATCGAAATAGCCAGAATACGGTATTTTAGGAGAAAGAAAATTGTCTACACATTTTTACGTTCTAAAATCGAAATAGCCAGAATACGGTATTTTAGGGGAAAGAAAATTGTCTACACATTTTTACGTTTTAAAAATCGAAATAGCCAGAATACGGTATTTTAGGAGAAAGAAAATTGTCAACACATTTTTACGTTCTAAAATCGAAATAGCCAGAATACGGTATTTTAGGGGAAAGAAAATTGTCTACACATTTTTACGTTCTAAAATCGAAATAGCCAGAATACGGTATTTTAGGGGAAAGAAAATTGTCTACACATTTTTACGTTTTAAAAATCGAAATAGCCAGAATACGGTATTTTAGGAGAAAGAAAATTGTCAACACATTTTTACGTTCTAAAATCGAAAATACAATGATATGGCATTTTACAGGAAAGAAAATTGTCAACACATTTTTACGTTCTAAAATCGAAAATACAATGATATGGCATTTTACAGGAAAGAAAATTGTCAACACATTTTTACGTTCTAAAATCGAAAATACAATGATATGGCATTTTGCAGGAAAGAAAATTGTCAACACATTTTTACGTTCTAAAATCGAAATAGCCAGAATACGGTATTTTAGGAGAAAGAAAATTGTCAACACATTTTTACGTTCTAAAATCGAAATAGCCAGAATACGGTATTTTAGGGGAAAGAAAATTGTCTACACATTTTTACGTTTTAAAAATCGAAATAGCCAGAATACGGTATTTTAGGAGAAAGAAAATTGTCTACACATTTTTACGTTCTTAAATCGAAATAGCCAGAATACGGTATTTTAGGGGAAAGAAAATTGTCTACACATTTTTACGTTTTAAAAATCGAAATAGCCAGAATACGGTATTTTAGGAGAAAGAAAATTGTCTACACATTTTTACGTTCTAAAATCGAAATAGCCAGAATACGGTATTTTAGGGGAAAGAAAATTGTCTACACATTTTTACGTTCTAAAATCGAAATAGCCAGAATACGGTATTTTAGGGGAAAGAAAATTGTCTACACATTTTTACGTTCTAAAATCGAAATAGCCAGAATACGGTATTTTAGGAGAAAGAAAATTGTCAACACATTTTTACGTTCTAAAATCGAAAATACAATGATATGGCATTTTACAGGAAAGAAAATTGTCAACACATTTTTACGTTCTAAAATCGAAAATACAATGATATGGCATTTTACAGGAAAGAAAATTGTCAACACATTTTTACGTTCTAAAATCGAAAATACAATGATATGGCATTTTACAGGAAAGAAAATTGTCAACACATTTTTACGTTCTAAAATCGAAAATACAATGATATGGCATTTTACAGGAAAGAAAATTTTCAACACATTTTTACGTTCTAAAATCGAAAATACAATGATATGGCATTTTACAGGAAAGAAAATTGTCAACACATTTTTACGTTCTAAAATCGAAAATACAATGATATGGCATTTTGCAGGAAAGAAAATTGTCAACACATTTTTACGTTCTAAAATCGAAATAGCCAGAATACGGTATTTTAGGAGAAAGAAAATTGTCAACACATTTTTACGTTCTAAAATCGAAAATAGAATGATATGGCATTTTACAGGAAAGAAAATTGTCAACACATTTTTACGTTCTAAAATCGAAATAGCCAGAATACGGTATTTTAGGAGAAAGAAAATGGTCAACACATTTTTACGTTCTAAAATCGAAAATAGAATGATATGGCATTTTACAGGAAAGAAAATTGTCAACACATTTTTACGTTCTAAAATCGAAATAGCCAGAATACGGTATTTTAGGGGAAAGAAAATTGTCAACACATTTTTACGTTCTAAAATCGAAAATACAATGATATGGCATTTTACAGGATAGAAAATTGTCAACACATTTTTACGTTCTAAAATCGAAAACAGAATGATATGGCATTTTACAGGAAAGAAAATTGTCAACACATTTTTACGTTCTAAAATCGAAATAGCCAGAATACGGTATTTTAGGAGAAAGAAAATTGTCAACACATTTTTACGTTCTAAAATCGAAAATAGAATGATATGGCATTTTACAGGAAAGAAAATTTTCAACACATTTTTACGTTCTAAAATCGAAAATACAATGATATGGCATTTTACAGGAAAGAAAATTGTCAACACATTTTTACGTTCTAAAATCGAAAATACAATGATATGGCATTTTGCAGGAAAGAAAATTGTCAACACATTTTTACGTTCTAAAATCGAAATAGCCAGAATACGGTATTTTAGGAGAAAGAAAATTGTCAACACATTTTTACGTTCTAAAATCGAAAATAGAATGATATGGCATTTTACAGGAAAGAAAATTGTCAACACATTTTTACGTTCTAAAATCGAAATAGCCAGAATACGGTATTTTAGGGGAAAGAAAATTGTCAACACATTTTTACGTTCTAAAATCGAAATAGCCAGAATACGGTATTTTAGGAGAAAGAAAATTGTCAACACATTTTTACGTTCTAAAATCGAAAATAGAATGATATGGCATTTTACAGGAAAGAAAATTGTCAACACATTTTTACGTTCTAAAATCGAAATAGCCAGAATACGGTATTTTAGGGGAAAGAAAATTGTCAACACATTTTTACGTTCTAAAATCGAAAATACAATGATATGGCATTTTACAGGAAAGAAAATTGTCAACACATTTTTACGTTCTAAAATCGAAAATACAATGATATGGCATTTTACAGGAAAGAAAATTGTCAACACATTTTTACGTTCTAAAATCGAAAATACAATGATATGGCATTTTGCAGGAAAGAAAATTGTCAACACATTTTTACGTTCTAAAATCGAAATAGCCAGAATACGGTATTTTAGGAGAAAGAAAATTGTCAACACATTTTTACGTTCTAAAATCGAAATAGCCAGAATACGGTATTTTAGGGGAAAGAAAATTGTCTACACATTTTTACGTTCTAAAATCGAAATAGCCAGAATACGGTATTTTAGGGGAAAGAAAAATGTCTACACATTTTTACGTTCTAAAATCGAAATAGCCAGAATACGGTATTTTAGGGGAAAGAAAATTGTCTACACATTTTTACGTTCTAAAATCGAAATAGCCAGAATACGGTATTTTAGGAGAAAGAAAATTGTCAACACATTTTTACGTTCTAAAATCGAAAATACAATGATATGGCATTTTACAGGAAAGAAAATTGTCAACACATTTTTACGTTCTAAAATCGAAAATAGAATGATATGGCATTTTACAGGAAAGAAAATTGTCAACACATTTTTACGTTCTAAAATCGAAATAGCCAGAATACGGTATTTTAGGAGAAAGAAAATTGTCAACACATTTTTACGTTCTAAAATCGAAAATAGAATGATATGGCATTTTACAGGAAAGAAAATTGTCAACACATTTTTACGTTCTAAAATCGAAATAGCCAGAATACGGTATTTTAGGAGAAAGAAAATTGTCAACACATTTTTACGTTCTAAAATCGAAAATAGAATGATATGGCATTTTACAGGAAAGAAAATTGTCAACACATTTTTACGTTCTAAAATCGAAATAGCCAGAATACGGTATTTTAGGAGAAAGAAAATTGTCTACACATTTTTACGTTCTAAAATCGAAATAGCCAGAATACGGTATTTTATGAGAAAGAAAATTGTCAACACATTTTTACGTTCTAAAATCGAAATAGCCAGAATACGGTATTTTAGGAGAAAGAAAATTGTCTACACATTTTTACGTTCTAAAATCGAAATAGCCAGAATACGGTATTTTAGGGGAAAGAAAATTGTCTACACATTTTTACGTTTTAAAAATCGAAATAGCCAGAATACGGTATTTTAGGAGAAAGAAAATTGTCTACACATTTTTACGTTCTTAAATCGAAATAGCCAGAATACGGTATTTTAGGGGAAAGAAAATTGTCTACACATTTTTACGTTTTAAAAATCGAAATAGCCAGAATACGGTATTTTAGGAGAAAGAAAATTGTCTACACATTTTTACGTTCTAAAATCGAAATAGCCAGAATACGGTATTTTAGGGGAAAGAAAATTGTCAACACATTTTTACGTTCTAAAATCGAAATAGCCAGAATACGGTATTTTAGGGGAAAGAAAATTGTCTACACATTTTTACGTTCTAAAATCGAAATAGCCAGAATACGGTATTTTAGGAGAAAGAAAATTCTCAACACATTTTTACGTTCTAAAATCGAAAATACAATGATATGGCATTTTACAGGAAAGAAAATTGTCAACACATTTTTACGTTCTAAAATCGAAAATACAATGATATGGCATTTTACAGGAAAGAAAATTGTCAACACATTTTTACGTTCTAAAATCGAAAATACAATGATATGGCATTTTACAGGAAAGAAAATTGTCAACACATTTTTACGTTCTAAAATCGAAAATACAATGATATGGCATTTTACAGGAAAGAAAATTGTCAACACATTTTTACGTTCTAAAATCGAAATAGCCAGAATACGGTATTTTAGGAGAAAGAAAATTGTCAACACATTTTTACGTTCTAAAATCGAAAATAGAATGATATGGCATTTTACAGGAAAGAAAATTGTCAACACATTTTTACGTTCTAAAATCGAAAATACAATGATATGGCATTTTACAGGAAAGAAAATTGTCAACACATTTTTACGTTCTAAAATCGAAAATACAATGATATGGCATTTTACAGGAAAGAAAATTGTCAACACATTTTTACGTTCTAAAATCGAAATAGCCAGAATACGGTATTTTAGGAGAAAGAAAATTGTCAACACATTTTTACGTTCTAAAATCGAAAATAGAATGATATGGCATTTTACAGGAAAGAAAATTGTCAACACATTTTTACGTTCTAAAATCGAAATAGCCAGAATACGGTATTTTAGGAGAAAGAAAATGGTCAACACATTTTTACGTTCTAAAATCGAAAATAGAATGATATGGCATTTTACAGGAAAGAAAATTGTCAACACATTTTTACGTTCTAAAATCGAAATAGCCAGAATACGGTATTTTAGGGGAAAGAAAATTGTCAACACATTTTTACGTTCTAAAATCGAAAATACAATGATATGGCATTTTACAGGATAGAAAATTGTCAACACATTTTTACGTTCTAAAATCGAAAATAGAATGATATGGCATTTTACAGGAAAGAAAATTGTCAACACATTTTTACGTTCTAAAATCGAAATAGCCAGAATACGGTATTTTAGGAGAAAGAAAATTGTCAACACATTTTTACGTTCTAAAATCGAAAATAGAATGATATGGCATTTTACAGGAAAGAAAATTGTCAACACATTTTTACGTTCTAAAATCGAAATAGCCAGAATACGGTATTTTAGGGGAAAGAAAATTGTCAACACATTTTTACGTTCTAAAATCGAAATAGCCAGAATACGGTATTTTAGGAGAAAGAAAATTGTCAACACATTTTTACGTTCTAAAATCGAAAATACAATGATATGGCATTTTACAGGAAAGAAAATTGTCAACACATTTTTACGTTCTAAAATCGAAAATACAATGATATGGCATTTTACAGGAAAGAAAATTGTCAACACATTTTTACGTTCTAAAATCGAAAATACAATGATATGGCATTTTACAGGAAAGAAAATTGTCAACACATTTTTACGTTCTAAAATCGAAAATACAATGATATGGCATTTTACAGGAAAGAAAATTGTCAACACATTTTTACGTTCTAAAATCGAAAATACAATGATATGGCATTTTACAGGAAAGAAAATTGTCAACACATTTTTACGTTCTAAAATCGAAAATAGAATGATATGGCATTTTACAGGAAAGAAAATTGTCAACACATTTTTACGTTCTAAAATCGAAAATACAATGATATGGCATTTTACAGGAAAGAAAATTGTCAACACATTTTTACGTTCTAAAATCGAAAATAGAATGATATGGCATTTTACAGGAAAGAAAATTGTCAACACATTTTTACGTTCTAAAATCGAAAATAGAATGATATGGCATTTTACAGGAAAGAAAATTGTCAACACATTTTTACGTTCTAAAATCGAAATAGCCAGAATACGGTATTTTAGGAGAAAGAAAATTGTCAACACATTTTTACGTTCTAAAATCGAAAATAGAATGATATGGCATTTTACAGGAAAGAAAATTGTCAACACATTTTTACGTTCTAAAATCGAAAATACAATGATATGGCATTTTACAGGAAAGAAAATTGTCAACACATTTTTACGTTCTAAAATCGAAAATAGAATGATATGGCATTTTACAGGAAAGAAAATTGTCAACACATTTTTACGTTCTAAAATCGAAAATAGAATGATATGGCATTTTACAGGAAAGAAAATTGTCAACACATTTTTACGTTCTAAAATCGAAAATACAATGATATGGCATTTTACAGGAAAGAAAATTGTCAACACATTTTTACGTTCTAAAATCGAAAATACAATGATATGGCATTTTACAGGAAAGAAAATTGTCAACACATTTTTACGTTCTAAAATCGAAAATACAATGATATGGCATTTTACAGGAAAGAAAATTGTCAACACATTTTTACGTTCTAAAATCGAAAATAGAATGATATGGCATTTTACAGGAAAGAAAATTGTCAACACATTTTTACGTTCTAAAATCGAAAATACAATGATATGGCATTTTACAGGAAAGAAAATTGTCAACACATTTTTACGTTCTAAAATCGAAAATACAATGATATGGCCTTTTACAGGAAAGAAAATTTTCAACACATTTTTACGTTCTAAAATCGAAAATAGAATGATATGGCATTTTACAGGAAAGAAAATTGTCAACACATTTTTACGTTCTAAAATCGAAAATACAATGATATGGCATTTTACAGGAAAGAAAATTGTCAACACATTTTTACGTTCTAAAATCGAAAATAGAATGATATGGCATTTTACAGGAAAGAAAATTGTCAACACATTTTTACGTTCTAAAATCGAAAATACAATGATATGGCATTTTACAGGAAAGAAAATTGTCAACACATTTTTACGTTCTAAAATCGAAAATAGAATGATATGGCATTTTACAGGAAAGAAAATTGTCAACACATTTTTACGTTCTAAAATCGAAAATACAATGATATGGCATTTTACAGGAAAGAAAATTGTCAACACATTTTTACGTTCTAAAATCGAAAATAGAATGATATGGCATTTTACAGGAAAGAAAATTGTCAACACATTTTTACGTTCTAAAATCGAAAATAGAATGATATGGCATTTTACAGGAAAGAAAATTGTCAACACATTTTTACGTTCTAAAATCGAAAATAGAATGATATGGCATTTTACAGGAAAGAAAATTGTCAACACATTTTTACGTTCTAAAATCGAAAATACAATGATATGGCATTTTACAGGAAAGAAAATTGTCAACACATTTTTACGTTCTAAAATCGAAAATACAATGATATGGCATTTTACAGGAAAGAAAATTGTCAACACATTTTTACGTTCTAAAATCGAAAATAGAATGATATGGCATTTTACAGGAAAGAAAATTGTCAACACATTTTTACGTTCTAAAATCGAAAATACAATGATATGGCATTTTACAGGAAAGAAAATTGTCAACACATTTTTACGTTCTAAAATCGAAAATAGAATGATATGGCATTTTACAGGAAAGAAAATTGTCAACACATTTTTACGTTCTAAAATCGAAAATACAATGATATGGCATTTTACAGGAAAGAAAATTGTCAACACATTTTTACGTTCTAAAATCGAAAATACAATGATATGGCATTTTACAGGAAAGAAAATTGTCAACACATTTTTACGTTCTAAAATCGAAAATAGAATGATATGGCATTTTACAGGAAAGAAAATTGTCAACACATTTTTACGTTCTAAAATCGAAAATACAATGATATGGCATTTTACAGGAAAGAAAATTGTCAACACATTTTTACGTTCTAAAATCGAAAATACAATGATATGGCATTTTACAGGAAAGAAAATTGTCAACACATTTTTACGTTCTAAAATCGAAAATAGAATGATATGGCATTTTACAGGAAAGAAAATTGTCAACACATTTTTACGTTCTAAAATCGAAAATACAATGATATGGCATTTTACAGGAAAGAAAATTGTCAACACATTTTTACGTTCTAAAATCGAAAATACAATGATATGGCATTTTACAGGAAAGAAAATTGTCAACACATTTTTACGTTCTAAAATCGAAAATACAATGATATGGCATTTTACAGGAAAGAAAATTGTCAACACATTTTTACGTTCTAAAATCGAAAATACAATGATATGGCATTTTGCAGGAAAGAAAATTGTCAACACATTTTTACGTTCTAAAATCGAAATAGCCAGAATACGGTATTTTAGGAGAAAGAAAATTGTCAACACATTTTTACGTTCTAAAATCGAAATAGCCAGAATACGGTATTTTAGGGGAAAGAAAATTGTCTACACATTTTTACGTTCTAAAATCGAAATAGCCAGAATACGGTATTTTAGGGGAAAGAAAATTGTCTACACATTTTTACGTTCTAAAATCGAAATAGCCAGAATACGGTATTTTAGGGGAAAGAAAATTGTCTACACATTTTTACGTTCTAAAATCGAAATAGCCAGAATACGGTATTTTAGGAGAAAGAAAATTGTCAACACATTTTTACGTTCTAAAATCGAAATAGCCAGAATACGGTATTTTAGGGGAAAGAAAATTGTCTACACATTTTTACGTTTTAAAAATCGAAATAGCCAGAATACGGTATTTTAGGAGAAAGAAAATTGTCAACACATTTTTACGTTCTAAAATCGAAAATAGAATGATATGGCATTTTACAGGAAAGAAAATTGTCAACACATTTTTACGTTCTAAAATCGAAATAGCCAGAATACGGTATTTTAGGGGAAAGAAAATTGTCTACACATTTTTACGTTTTAAAAATCGAAATAGCCAGAATACGGTATTTTAGGAGAAAGAAAATTGTCTACACATTTTTACGTTCTAAAATCGAAATAGCCAGAATACGGTATTTTAGGAGAAAGAAAATTGTCTACACATTTTTACGTTCTAAAATCGAAATAGCCAGAATACGGTATTTTAGGGGAAAGAAAATTGTCTACACATTTTTACGTTTTAAAAATCGAAATAGCCAGAATACGGTATTTTAGGAGAAAGAAAATTGTCAACACATTTTTACGTTCTAAAATCGAAATAGCCAGAATACGGTATTTTAGGGGAAAGAAAATTGTCTACACATTTTTACGTTCTAAAATCGAAATAGCCAGAATACGGTATTTTAGGGGAAAGAAAATTGTCTACACATTTTTACGTTCTAAAATCGAAATAGCCAGAATACGGTATTTTAGGAGAAAGAAAATTGTCAACACATTTTTACGTTCTAAAATCGAAAATAGAATGATATGGCATTTTACAGGAAAGAAAATTGTTAACACATTTTTACGTTCTAAAATCGAAAATAGAATGATATGGCATTTTACAGGAAAGAAAATTGTCAACACATTTTTACGTTCTAAAATCGAAATAGCCAGAATACGGTATTTTAGGGGAAAGAAAATTGTCAACACATTTTTACGTTCTAAAATCGAAAATACAATGATATGGCATTTTACAGGATAGAAAATTGTCAACACATTTTTACGTTCTAAAATCGAAAATAGAATGATATGGCATTTTACAGGAAAGAAAATTGTCAACACATTTTTACGTTCTAAAATCGAAATAGCCAGAATACGGTATTTTAGGAGAAAGAAAATTGTCAACACATTTTTACGTTCTAAAATCGAAAATAGAATGATATTGCATTTTACAGGAAAGAAAATTGTCAACACATTTTTACGTTCTAAAATCGAAATAGCCAGAATACGGTATTTTAGGAGAAAGAAAATTGTCAACACATTTTTACGTTCTAAAATCGAAATAGCCAGAATACGGTATTTTAGGAGAAAGAAAATTGTCAACACATTTTTACGTTCTAAAATCGAAAATAGAATGATATGGCATTTTACAGGAAAGAAAATTGTCAACACATTTTTACGTTCTAAAATCGAAAATACAATGATATGGCATTTTGCAGGAAAGAAAATTGTCAACACATTTTTACGTTCTAAAATCGAAAATACAATGATATGGCATTTTACAGGAAAGAAAATTTTCAACACATTTTTACGTTCTAAAATCGAAAATACAATGATATGGCATTTTACAGGAAAGAAAATTGTCAACACATTTTTACGTTCTAAAATCGAAAATACAATGATATGGCATTTTGCAGGAAAGAAAATTGTCAACACATTTTTACGTTCTAAAATCGAAATAGCCAGAATACGGTATTTTAGGGGAAAGAAAATTGTCTACACATTTTTACGTTTTAAAAATCGAAATAGCCAGAATACGGTATTTTAGGAGAAAGAAAATTGTCTACACATTTTTACGTTCTTAAATCGAAATAGCCAGAATACGGTATTTTAGGGGAAAGAAAATTGTCAACACATTTTTACGTTCTAAAATCGAAAATACAATGATATGGCATTTTACAGGATAGAAAATTGTCAACACATTTTTACGTTCTAAAATCGAAAATAGAATGATATGGCATTTTACAGGAAAGAAAATTGTCAACACATTTTTACGTTCTAAAATCGAAATAGCCAGAATACGGTATTTTAGGGGAAAGAAAATTGTCTACACATTTTTACGTTTTAAAAATCGAAATAGCCAGAATACGGTATTTTAGGAGAAAGAAAATTGTCAACACATTTTTACGTTCTAAAATCGAAAATAGAATGATATGGCATTTTACAGGAAAGAAAATTGTTAACACATTTTTACGTTCTAAAATCGAAAATAGAATGATATGGCATTTTACAGGAAAGAAAATTGTCAACACATTTTTACGTTCTAAAATCGAAATAGCCAGAATACGGTATTTTAGGGGAAAGAAAATTGTCAACACATTTTTACGTTCTAAAATCGAAAATACAATGATATGGCATTTTACAGGATAGAAAATTGTCAACACATTTTTACGTTCTAAAATCGAAAATAGAATGATATGGCATTTTACAGGAAAGAAAATTGTCAACACATTTTTACGTTCTAAAATCGAAATAGCCAGAATACGGTATTTTAGGAGAAAGAAAATTGTCAACACATTTTTACGTTCTAAAATCGAAAATAGAATGATATGGCATTTTACAGGAAAGAAAATTGTCAACACATTTTTACGTTCTAAAATCGAAATAGCCAGAATACGGTATTTTAGGAGAAAGAAAATTGTCAACACATTTTTACGTTCTAAAATCGAAAATAGAATGATATGGCATTTTACAGGAAAGAAAATTGTTAACACATTTTTACGTTCTAAAATCGAAATAGCCAGAATACGGTATTTTAGGGGAAAGAAAATTGTCTACACATTTTTACGTTTTAAAAATCGAAATAGCCAGAATACGGTATTTTAGGGGAAAGAAAATTGTTAACACATTTTTACGTTCTAAAATCGAAAATAGAATGATATGGCATTTTACAGGAAAGAAAATTGTCAACACATTTTTACGTTCTAAAATCGAAATAGCCAGAATACGGTATTTTAGGGGAAAGAAAATTGTCAACACATTTTTACGTTCTAAAATCGAAAATACAATGATATGGCATTTTACAGGAAAGAAAATTGTCAACACATTTTTACGTTCTAAAATCGAAATAGCCAGAATACGGTATTTTAGGAGAAAGAAAATTGTCAACACATTTTTACGTTCTAAAATCGAAATAGCCAGAATACGGTATTTTAGGAGAAAGAAAATTGTCAACACATTTTTACGTTCTAAAATCGAAAATAGAATGATATGGCATTTTACAGGAAAGAAAATTGTCAACACATTTTTACGTTCTAAAATCGAAATAGCCAGAATACGGTATTTTAGGAGAAAGAAAATTGTCAACACATTTTTACGTTCTAAAATCGAAAATAGAATGATATGGCATTTTACAGGAAAGAAAATTGTCAACACATTTTTACGTTCTAAAATCGAAATAGCCAGAATACGGTATTTTAGGGGAAAGAAAATTGTCTACACATTTTTACGTTTTAAAAATCGAAATAGCCAGAATACGGTATTTTAGGAGAAAGAAAATTGTCAACACATTTTTACGTTCTAAAATCGAAAATAGAATGATATGGCATTTTACAGGAAAGAAAATTGTTAACACATTTTTACGTTCTAAAATCGAAAATAGAATGATATGGCATTTTACAGGAAAGAAAATTGTTAACACATTTTTACGTTCTAAAATCGAAAATAGAATGATATGGCATTTTACAGGAAAGAAAATTGTTAACACATTTTTACGTTCTAAAATCGAAATAGCCAGAATACGGTATTTTAGGGGAAAGAAAATTGTCAACACATTTTTACGTTCTAAAATCGAAAATACAATGATATGGCATTTTACAGGAAAGAAAATTGTCAACACATTTTTACGTTCTAAAATCGAAATAGCCAGAATACGGTATTTTAGGGGAAAGAAAATTGTCAACACATTTTTACGTTCTAAAATCGAAAATACAAAGATATGGCATTTTACAGGATAGAAAATTGTCAACACATTTTTACGTTCTAAAATCGAAAATAGAATGATATGGCATTTTACAGGAAAGAAAATTGTCAACACATTTTTACGTTCTAAAATCGAAATAGCCAGAATACGGTATTTTAGGAGAAAGAAAATTGTCAACACATTTTTACGTTCTAAAATCGAAAATAGAATGATATGGCATTTTACAGGAAAGAAAATTGTTAACACATTTTTACGTTCTAAAATCGAAAATAGAATGATATGGCATTTTACAGGAAAGAAAATTGTCAACACATTTTTACGTTCTAAAATCGAAAATACAATGATATGGCATTTTACAGGAAAGAAAATTGTCAACACATTTTTACGTTCTAAAATCGAAATAGCCAGAATACGGTATTTTAGGGGAAAGAAAATTGTCAACACATTTTTACGTTCTAAAATCGAAAATACAAAGATATGGCATTTTACAGGAAAGAAAATTGTTAACACATTTTTACGTTCTAAAATCGAAAATAGAATGATATGGCATTTTACAGGAAAGAAAATTGTTAACACATTTTTACGTTCTAAAATCGAAATAGCCAGAATACGGTATTTTAGGGGAAAGAAAATTGTCAACACATTTTTACGTTCTAAAATCGAAAATACAAAGATATGGCATTTTACAGGAAAGAAAATTGTTAACACATTTTTACGTTCTAAAATCGAAAATAGAATGATATGGCATTTTACAGGAAAGAAAATTGTTAACACATTTTTACGTTCTAAAATCGAAAATAGAATGATATGGCATTTTACAGGAAAGAAAATTGTTAACACATTTTTACGTTCTAAAATCGAAAATAGAATGATATGGCATTTTACAGGAAAGAAAATTGTCAACACATTTTTACGTTCTAAAATCGAAAATACAATGATATGGCATTTTACAGGAAAGAAAATTGTCAACACATTTTTACGTTCTAAAATCGAAATAGCCAGAATACGGTATTTTAGGAGAAAGAAAATTGTCAACACATTTTTACGTTCTAAAATCGAAAATAGAATGATATGGCATTTTACAGGAAAGAAAATTGTTAACACATTTTTACGTTCTAAAATCGAAAATAGAATGATATGGCATTTTACAGGAAAGAAAATTGTCAACACATTTTTACGTTCTAAAATCGAAATAGCCAGAATACGGTATTTTAGGAGAAAGAAAATTGTCAACACATTTTTACGTTCTAAAATCGAAAATAGAATGATATGGCATTTTACAGGAAAGAAAATTGTTAACACATTTTTACGTTCTAAAATCGAAAATAGAATGATATGCATTTTACAGGAAAGAAAATTGTCAACACATTTTTACGTTCTAAAATCGAAATAGCCAGAATACGGTATTTTAGGAGAAAGAAAATTGTCAACACATTTTTACGTTCTAAAATCGAAAATAGAATGATATGGCATTTTACAGGAAAGAAAATTGTTAACACATTTTTACGTTCTAAAATCGAAAATAGAATGATATGGCATTTTACAGGAAAGAAAATTGTCAACACATTTTTACGTTCTAAAATCGAAATAGCCAGAATACGGTATTTTAGGAGAAAGAAAATTGTCAACACATTTTTACGTTCTAAAATCGAAAATAGAATGATATGGCATTTTACAGGAAAGAAAATTGTTAACACATTTTTACGTTCTAAAATCGAAAATAGAATGATATGGCATTTTACAGGAAAGAAAATTGTCAACACATTTTTACGTTCTAAAATCGAAATAGCCAGAATACGGTATTTTAGGAGAAAGAAAATTGTCAACACATTTTTACGTTCTAAAATCGAAAATAGAATGATATGGCATTTTACAGGAAAGAAAATTGTTAACACATTTTTACGTTCTAAAATCGAAAATAGAATGATATGGCATTTTACAGGAAAGAAAATTGTCAACACATTTTTACGTTCTAAAATCGAAATAGCCAGAATACGGTATTTTAGGAGAAAGAAAATTGTCAACACATTTTTACGTTCTAAAATCGAAAATAGAATGATATGGCATTTTACAGGAAAGAAAATTGTTAACACATTTTTACGTTCTAAAATCGAAAATAGAATGATATGGCATTTTACAGGAAAGAAAATTGTCAACACATTTTTACGTTCTAAAATCGAAATAGCCAGAATACGGTATTTTAGGAGAAAGAAAATTGTCAACACATTTTTACGTTCTAAAATCGAAAATAGAATGATATGGCATTTTACAGGAAAGAAAATTGTTAACACATTTTTACGTTCTAAAATCGAAAATAGAATGATATGGCATTTTACAGGAAAGAAAATTGTCAACACATTTTTACGTTCTAAAATCGAAATAGCCAGAATACGGTATTTTAGGAGAAAGAAAATTGTCAACACATTTTTACGTTCTAAAATCGAAAATAGAATGATATGGCATTTTACAGGAAAGAAAATTGTCAACACATTTTTACGTTCTAAAATCGAAAATAGAATGATATGGCATTTTACAGGAAAGAAAATTGTCAACACATTTTTACGTTCTAAAATCGAAATAGCCAGAATACGGTATTTTAGGAGAAAGAAAATTGTCAACACATTTTTACGTTCTAAAATCGAAAATAGAATGATATGGCATTTTACAGGAAAGAAAATTGTTAACACATTTTTACGTTCTAAAATCGAAAATAGAATGATATGGCATTTTACAGGAAAGAAAATTGTCAACACATTTTTACGTTCTAAAATCGAAATAGCCAGAATACGGTATTTTAGGAGAAAGAAAATTGTCAACACATTTTTACGTTCTAAAATCGAAAATAGAATGATATGGCATTTTACAGGAAAGAAAATTGTCAACACATTTTTACGTTCTAAAATCGAAAATAGAATGATATGGCATTTTACAGGAAAGAAAATTGTCAACACATTTTTACGTTCTAAAATCGAAATAGCCAGAATACGGTATTTTAGGAGAAAGAAAATTGTCAACACATTTTTACGTTCTAAAATCGAAAATAGAATGATATGGCATTTTACAGGAAAGAAAATTGTCTACACATTTTTACGTTTTAAAAATCGAAATAGCCAGAATACGGTATTTTAGGAGAAAGAAAATTGTCAACACATTTTTACGTTCTAAAATCGAAAATAGAATGATATGGCATTTTACAGGAAAGAAAATTGTTAACACATTTTTACGTTCTAAAATCGAAAATAGAATGATATGGCATTTTACAGGAAAGAAAATTGTCAACACATTTTTACGTTCTAAAATCGAAATAGCCAGAATACGGTATTTTAGGGGAAAGAAAATTGTCAACACATTTTTACGTTCTAAAATCGAAAATACAATGATATGGCATTTTACAGGAAAGAAAATTGTCAACACATTTTTACGTTCTAAAATCGAAATAGCCAGAATACGGTATTTTAGGGGAAAGAAAATTGTCAACACATTTTTACGTTCTAAAATCGAAAATACAATGATATGGCATTTTACAGGATAGAAAATTGTCAACACATTTTTACGTTCTAAAATCGAAATAGCCAGAATACGGTGTTTTAGGAGAAAGAAAATTGTCAACACATTTTTACGTTCTAAAATCGAAATAGCCAGAATACGGTATTTTAGGAGAAAGAAAATTGTCAACACATTTTTACGTTCTAAAATCGAAAATAGAATGATATGGCATTTTACAGGAAAGAAAATTGTCAACACATTTTTACGTTCTAAAATCGAAATAGGCAGAATACGGTATTTTAGGGGAAAGAAAATTGTCTACACATTTTTACGTTTTAAAAATCGAAATAGCCAGAATACGGTATTTTAGGAGAAAGAAAATTGTCAACACATTTTTACGTTCTAAAATCGAAAATAGAATGATATGGCATTTTACAGGAAAGAAAATTGTTAACACATTTTTCGTTCTAAAATCGAAATAGCCAGAATACGGTATTTTAGGGGAAAGAAAATTGTCTACACATTTTTACGTTTTAAAAATCGAAATAGCCAGAATACGGTATTTTAGGAGAAAGAAAATTGTCAACACATTTTTACGTTCTAAAATCGAAAATAGAATGATATGGCATTTTACAGGAAAGAAAATTGTCAACACATTTTTACGTTCTAAAATCGAAATAGCCAGAATACGGTATTTTAGGGGAAAGAAAATTGTCTACACATTTTTACGTTTTAAAAATCGAAATAGCCAGAATACGGTATTTTAGGGGAAAGAAAATTGTCAACACATTTTTACGTTCTAAAATCGAAAATACAATGATATGGCATTTTACAGGAAAGAAAATTGTTAACACATTTTTCGTTCTAAAATCGAAATAGCCAGAATACGGTATTTTAGGAGAAAGAAAATTGTCAACACATTTTTACGTTCTAAAATCTAAATAGCCAGAACACGGTATTTTAGGAGAAAGAAAATTGTCAACACATTTTTACGTTCTAAAATCGAAATAGCCAGAATACGGTATTTTAGGAGAAAGAAAATTGTCAACACATTTTTACGTTCTAAAATCGAAAATAGAATGATATGGCATTTTACAGGAAAGAAAATTGTCAACACATTTTTACGTTCTAAAATCGAAATAGCCAGAATACGGTATTTTAGGGGAAAGAAAATTGTCTACACATTTTTACGTTTTAAAAATCGAAATAGCCAGAATACGGTATTTTAGGAGAAAGAAAATTGTCAACACATTTTTACGTTCTAAAATCGAAAATAGAATGATATGGCATTTTACAGGAAAGAAAATTGTTAACACATTTTTCGTTCTAAAATCGAAATAGCCAGAATACGGTATTTTAGGGGAAAGAAAATTGTCTACACATTTTTACGTTTTAAAAATCGAAATAGCCAGAATACGGTATTTTAGGAGAAAGAAAATTGTCAACACATTTTTACGTTCTAAAATCGAAAATAGAATGATATGGCATTTTACAGGAAAGAAAATTGTCAACACATTTTTACGTTCTAAAATCGAAATAGCCAGAATACGGTATTTTAGGAGAAAGAAAATTGTCAACACATTTTTACGTTTTAAAAATCGAAATAGCCAGAATACGGTATTTTAGGGGAAAGAAAATTGTCAACACATTTTTACGTTCTAAAATTGAAAATACAATGATATGGCATTTTACAGGATAGAAAATTGTCAACACATTTTTACGTTCTAAAATCGAAAATAGAATGATATGGCATTTTACAGGAAAGAAAATTGTCAACACATTTTTACGTTCTAAAATCGAAATAGCCAGAATACGGTATTTTAGGGGAAAGAAAATTGTCTACACATTTTTACGTTTTAAAAATCGAAATAGCCAGAATACGGTATTTTAGGAGAAAGAAAATTGTCAACACATTTTTACGTTCTAAAATCGAAAATACAATGATATGGCATTTTACAGGAAAGAAAATTGTCAACACATTTTTACGTTCTAAAATCGAAAATACAATGATACGGTATTTTAGGAGAAAGAAAATTGTCAACACATTTTTACGTTCTAAAATCGAAAATAGAATGATATGGCATTTTACAGGAAAGAAAATTGTCAACACATTTTTACGTTCTAAAATCGAAATAGCCAGAATACGGTATTTTAGGGGAAAGAAAATTGTCAACACATTTTTACGTTCTAAAATCGAAAATACAATGATATGGCATTTTACAGGATAGAAAATTGTCAACACATTTTTACGTTCTAAAATCGAAAATAGAATGATATGGCATTTTACAGGAAAGAAAATTGTCAACACATTTTTACGTTCTAAAATCGAAATAGCCAGAATACGGTATTTTAGGAGAAAGAAAATTGTCAACACATTTTTACGTTCTAAAATCGAAAATAGAATGATATGGCATTTTACAGGAAAGAAAATTGTCAACACATTTTTACGTTCTAAAATCGAAATAGCCAGAATACGGTATTTTAGGGGAAAGAAAATTGTCTACACATTTTTACGTTTTAAAAATCGAAATAGCCAGAATACGGTATTTTAGGAGAAAGAAAATTGTCAACACATTTTTACGTTCTAAAATCGAAAATAGAATGATATGGCATTTTACAGGAAAGAAAATTGTTAACACATTTTTACGTTCTAAAATCGAAATAGCCAGAATACGGTATTTTAGGGGAAAGAAAATTGTCTACACATTTTTACGTTTTAAAAATCGAAATAGCCAGAATACGGTATTTTAGGAGAAAGAAAACTGTCAACACATTTTTACGTTCTAAAATCGAAAATACAATGATATGGCATTTTACAGGATAGAAAATTGTCAACACATTTTTACGTTCTAAAATCGAAAATAGAATGATATGGCATTTTACAGGAAAGAAAATTGTCAACACATTTTTACGTTCTAAAATCGAAAATACAATGATATGGCATTTTACAGGATAGAAAATTGTCAACACATTTTTACGTTCTAAAATCGAAATAGCCAGAATACGGTATTTTAGGGGAAAGAAAATTGTCTACACATTTTTACGTTTTAAAAATCGAAATAGCCAGAATACGGTATTTTAGGGGAAAGAAAATTGTCAACACATTTTTACGTTCTAAAATCGAAAATACAATGATATGGCATTTTACAGGATAGAAAATTGTCAACACATTTTTACGTTCTAAAATCGAAAATAGAATGATATGGCATTTTACAGGAAAGAAAATTGTCAACACATTTTTACGTTCTAAAATCGAAATAGCCAGAATACGGTATTTTAGGGGAAAGAAAATTGTCTACACATTTTTACGTTTTAAAAATCGAAATAGCCAGAATACGGTATTTTAGGAGAAAGAAAATTGTCAACACATTTTTACGTTCTAAAATCGAAAATACAATGATATGGCATTTTACAGGAAAGAAAATTGTCAACACATTTTTACGTTCTAAAATCGAAATAGCCAGAATACGGTATTTTAGGAGAAAGAAAATTGTCAACACATTTTTACGTTCTAAAATCGAAAATAGAATGATATGGCATTTTACAGGAAAGAAAATTGTCAACACATTTTTACGTTCTAAAATCGAAATAGCCAGAATACGGTATTTTAGGGGAAAGAAAATTGTCTACACATTTTTACGTTTTAAAAATCGAAATAGCCAGAATACGGTATTTTAGGAGAAAGAAAATTGTCAACACATTTTTACGTTCTAAAATCGAAAATACAATGATATGGCATTTTACAGGATAGAAAATTGTCAACACATTTTTACGTTCTAAAATCGAAAATAGAATGATATGGCATTTTACAGGAAAGAAAATTGTCAACACATTTTTACGTTCTAAAATCGAAAATACAATGATATGGCATTTTACAGGATAGAAAATTGTCAACACATTTTTACGTTCTAAAATCGAAATAGCCAGAATACGGTATTTTAGGGGAAAGAAAATTGTCTACACATTTTTACGTTTTAAAAATCGAAATAGCCAGAATACGGTATTTTAGGGGAAAGAAAATTGTCAACACATTTTTACGTTCTAAAATCGAAAATACAATGATATGGCATTTTACAGGATAGAAAATTGTCAACACATTTTTACGTTCTAAAATCGAAAATAGAATGATATGGCATTTTACAGGAAAGAAAATTGTCAACACATTTTTACGTTCTAAAATCGAAATAGCCAGAATACGGTATTTTAGGGGAAAGAAAATTGTCTACACATTTTTACGTTTTAAAAATCGAAATAGCCAGAATACGGTATTTTAGGAGAAAGAAAATTGTCAACACATTTTTACGTTCTAAAATCGAAAATACAATGATATGGCATTTTACAGGAAAGAAAATTGTCAACACATTTTTACGTTCTAAAATCGAAATAGCCAGAATACGGTATTTTAGGAGAAAGAAAATTGTCAACACATTTTTACGTTCTAAAATCGAAAATAGAATGATATGGCATTTTACAGGAAAGAAAATTGTCAACACATTTTTACGTTCTAAAATCGAAAATACAATGATATGGCATTTTACAGGATAGAAAATTGTCAACACATTTTTACGTTCTAAAATCGAAATAGCCAGAATACGGTATTTTAGGGGAAAGAAAATTGTCTACACATTTTTACGTTTTAAAAATCGAAATAGCCAGAATACGGTATTTTAGGGGAAAGAAAATTGTCAACACATTTTTACGTTCTAAAATCGAAAATACAATGATATGGCATTTTACAGGAAAGAAAATTGTCAACACATTTTTACGTTCTAAAATCGAAAATAGAATGATATGGCATTTTACAGGAAAGAAAATTGTCAACACATTTTTACGTTCTAAAATCGAAATAGCCAGAATACGGTATTTTAGGGGAAAGAAAATTGTCAACACATTTTTACGTTCTAAAATCGAAAATACAATGATATGGCATTTTACAGGATAGAAAATTGTCAACACATTTTTACGTTCTAAAATCGAAAATAGAATGATATGGCATTTTACAGGAAAGAAAATTGTCAACACATTTTTACGTTTTAAAAATCGAAATAGCCAGAATACGGTATTTTAGGAGAAAGAAAATTGTCAACACATTTTTACGTTCTAAAATCGAAAATACAATGATATGGCATTTTACAGGAAAGAAAATTGTCAACACATTTTTACGTTCTAAAATCGAAATAGCCAGAATACGGTATTTTAGGAGAAAGAAAATTGTCAACACATTTTTACGTTCTAAAATCGAAAATAGAATGATATGGCATTTTACAGGAAAGAAAATTGTCAACACATTTTTACGTTCTAAAATCGAAATAGCCAGAATACGGTATTTTAGGGGAAAGAAAATTGTCTACACATTTTTACGTTTTAAAAATCGAAATAGCCAGAATACGGTATTTTAGGAGAAAGAAAATTGTCAACACATTTTTACGTTCTAAAATCGAAAATAGAATGATATGGCATTTTACAGGAAAGAAAATTGTTAACACATTTTTACGTTCTAAAATCGAAATAGCCAGAATACGGTATTTTAGGGGAAAGAAAATTGTCTACACATTTTTACGTTTTAAAAATCGAAATAGCCAGAATACGGTATTTTAGGAGAAAGAAAACTGTCAACACATTTTTACGTTCTAAAATCGAAAATACAATGATATGGCATTTTACAGGATAGAAAATTGTCAACACATTTTTACGTTCTAAAATCGAAAATAGAATGATATGGCATTTTACAGGAAAGAAAATTGTCAACACATTTTTACGTTCTAAAATCGAAAATACAATGATATGGCATTTTACAGGATAGAAAATTGTCAACACATTTTTACGTTCTAAAATCGAAATAGCCAGAATACGGTATTTTAGGGGAAAGAAAATTGTCTACACATTTTTACGTTTTAAAAATCGAAATAGCCAGAATACGGTATTTTAGGGGAAAGAAAATTGTCAACACATTTTTACGTTCTAAAATCGAAAATACAATGATATGGCATTTTACAGGATAGAAAATTGTCAACACATTTTTACGTTCTAAAATCGAAAATAGAATGATATGGCATTTTACAGGAAAGAAAATTGTCAACACATTTTTACGTTCTAAAATCGAAATAGCCAGAATACGGTATTTTAGGGGAAAGAAAATTGTCTACACATTTTTACGTTTTAAAAATCGAAATAGCCAGAATACGGTATTTTAGGAGAAAGAAAATTGTCAACACATTTTTACGTTCTAAAATCGAAAATACAATGATATGGCATTTTACAGGAAAGAAAATTGTCAACACATTTTTACGTTCTAAAATCGAAATAGCCAGAATACGGTATTTTAGGAGAAAGAAAATTGTCAACACATTTTTACGTTCTAAAATCGAAAATAGAATGATATGGCATTTTACAGGAAAGAAAATTGTCAACACATTTTTACGTTCTAAAATCGAAATAGCCAGAATACGGTATTTTAGGGGAAAGAAAATTGTCTACACATTTTTACGTTTTAAAAATCGAAATAGCCAGAATACGGTATTTTAGGAGAAAGAAAATTGTCAACACATTTTTACGTTCTAAAATCGAAAATAGAATGATATGGCATTTTACAGGAAAGAAAATTGTTAACACATTTTTACGTTCTAAAATCGAAATAGCCAGAATACGGTATTTTAGGGGAAAGAAAATTGTCTACACATTTTTACGTTTTAAAAATCGAAATAGCCAGAATACGGTATTTTAGGAGAAAGAAAATTGTCTACACATTTTTACGTTCTAAAATCGAAATAGCCAGAATACGGTATTTTAGGAGAAAGAAAATTGTCAACACATTTTTACGTTCTAAAATCGAAAATAGAATGATATGGCATTTTACAGGAAAGAAAATTGTCAACACATTTTTACGTTCTAAAATCGAAATAGCCAGAATACGGTATTTTAGGGGAAAGAAAATTGTCTACACATTTTTACGTTTTAAAAATCGAAATAGCCAGAATACGGTATTTTAGGAGAAAGAAAATTGTCAACACATTTTTACGTTCTAAAATCGAAATAGCCAGAATACGGTATTTTAGGAGAAAGAAAATTGTCAACACATTTTTACGTTCTAAAATCGAAAATAGAATGATATGGCATTTTACAGGAAAGAAAATTGTTAACACATTTTTACGTTCTAAAATCGAAATAGCCAGAATACGGTATTTTAGGGGAAAGAAAATTGTCAACACATTTTTACGTTCTAAAATCGAAATAGCCAGAATACGGTATTTTAGGAGAAAGAAAATTGTCAACACATTTTTACGTTCTAAAATCGAAATAGCCAGAATACGGTATTTTAGGAGAAAGAAAATTGTCAACACATTTTTACGTTCTAAAATCGAAATAGCCAGAATACGGTATTTTAGGAGAAAGAAAATTGTCAACACATTTTTACGTTCTAAAATCGAAATAGCCAGAATACGGTATTTTAGGAGAAAGAAAATTGTCAACACATTTTTACGTTCTAAAATCGAAAATAGAATGATATGGCATTTTACAGGATAGAAAATTGTCAACACATTTTTACGTTCTAAAATCGAAATAGCCAGAATACGGTATTTTAGGGGAAAGAAAATTGTCTACACATTTTTACGTTTTAAAAATCGAAATAGCCAGAATACGGTATTTTAGGGGAAAGAAAATTGTCAACACATTTTTACGTTCTAAAATCGAAAATACAATGATATGGCATTTTACAGGATAGAAAATTGTCAACACATTTTTACGTTCTAAAATCGAAAATAGAATGATATGGCATTTTACAGGAAAGAAAATTGTCAACACATTTTTACGTTCTAAAATCGAAATAGCCAGAATACGGTATTTTAGGGGAAAGAAAATTGTCTACACATTTTTACGTTTTAAAAATCGAAATAGCCAGAATACGGTATTTTAGGAGAAAGAAAATTGTCAACACATTTTTACGTTCTAAAATCGAAAATACAATGATATGGCATTTTACAGGAAAGAAAATTGTCAACACATTTTTACGTTCTAAAATCGAAATAGCCAGAATACGGTATTTTAGGAGAAAGAAAATTGTCAACACATTTTTACGTTCTAAAATCGAAAATAGAATGATATGGCATTTTACAGGAAAGAAAATTGTCAACACATTTTTACGTTCTAAAATCGAAAATACAATGATATGGCATTTTACAGGATAGAAAATTGTCAACACATTTTTACGTTCTAAAATCGAAATAGCCAGAATACGGTATTTTAGGGGAAAGAAAATTGTCTACACATTTTTACGTTTTAAAAATCGAAATAGCCAGAATACGGTATTTTAGGGGAAAGAAAATTGTCAACACATTTTTACGTTCTAAAATCGAAAATACAATGATATGGCATTTTACAGGATAGAAAATTGTCAACACATTTTTACGTTCTAAAATCGAAAATAGAATGATATGGCATTTTACAGGAAAGAAAATTGTCAACACATTTTTACGTTCTAAAATCGAAATAGCCAGAATACGGTATTTTAGGGGAAAGAAAATTGTCTACACATTTTTACGTTTTAAAAATCGAAATAGCCAGAATACGGTATTTTAGGAGAAAGAAAATTGTCAACACATTTTTACGTTCTAAAATCGAAAATACAATGATATGGCATTTTACAGGAAAGAAAATTGTCAACACATTTTTACGTTCTAAAATCGAAATAGCCAGAATACGGTATTTTAGGAGAAAGAAAATTGTCAACACATTTTTACGTTCTAAAATCGAAAATAGAATGATATGGCATTTTACAGGAAAGAAAATTGTCAACACATTTTTACGTTCTAAAATCGAAATAGCCAGAATACGGTATTTTAGGGGAAAGAAAATTGTCTACACATTTTTACGTTTTAAAAATCGAAATAGCCAGAATACGGTATTTTAGGAGAAAGAAAATTGTCAACACATTTTTACGTTCTAAAATCGAAAATAGAATGATATGGCATTTTACAGGAAAGAAAATTGTTAACACATTTTTACGTTCTAAAATCGAAATAGCCAGAATACGGTATTTTAGGGGAAAGAAAATTGTCTACACATTTTTACGTTTTAAAAATCGAAATAGCCAGAATACGGTATTTTAGGAGAAAGAAAACTGTCAACACATTTTTACGTTCTAAAATCGAAAATACAATGATATGGCATTTTACAGGATAGAAAATTGTCAACACATTTTTACGTTCTAAAATCGAAAATAGAATGATATGGCATTTTACAGGAAAGAAAATTGTCAACACATTTTTACGTTCTAAAATCGAAAATACAATGATATGGCATTTTACAGGATAGAAAATTGTCAACACATTTTTACGTTCTAAAATCGAAATAGCCAGAATACGGTATTTTAGGGGAAAGAAAATTGTCTACACATTTTTACGTTTTAAAAATCGAAATAGCCAGAATACGGTATTTTAGGGGAAAGAAAATTGTCAACACATTTTTACGTTCTAAAATCGAAAATACAATGATATGGCATTTTACAGGATAGAAAATTGTCAACACATTTTTACGTTCTAAAATCGAAAATAGAATGATATGGCATTTTACAGGAAAGAAAATTGTCAACACATTTTTACGTTCTAAAATCGAAATAGCCAGAATACGGTATTTTAGGGGAAAGAAAATTGTCTACACATTTTTACGTTTTAAAAATCGAAATAGACAGAATACGGTATTTTAGGAGAAAGAAAATTGTCAACACATTTTTACGTTCTAAAATCGAAAATAGAATGATATGGCATTTTACAGGAAAGAAAATTGTTAACACATTTTTACGTTCTAAAATCGAAATAGCCAGAATACGGTATTTTAGGGGAAAGAAAATTGTCTACACATTTTTACGTTTTAAAAATCGAAATAGCCAGAATACGGTATTTTAGGAGAAAGAAAATTGTCAACACATTTTTACGTTCTAAAATCGAAATAGCCAGAATACGGTATTTTAGGAGAAAGAAAATTGTCAACACATTTTTACGTTCTAAAATCGAAAATAGAATGATATGGCATTTTACAGGAAAGAAAATTGTCAACACATTTTTACGTTCTAAAATCGAAATAGCCAGAATACGGTATTTTAGGGGAAAGAAAATTGTCTACACATTTTTACGTTTTAAAAATCGAAATAGCCAGAATACGGTATTTTAGGAGAAAGAAAATTGTCAACACATTTTTACGTTCTAAAATCGAAAATACAATGATATGGCATTTTACAGGATAGAAAATTGTCAACACATTTTTACGTTCTAAAATCGAAAATAGAATGATATGGCATTTTACAGGAAAGAAAATTGTTAACACATTTTTACGTTCTAAAATCGAAATAGCCAGAATACGGTATTTTAGGGGAAAGAAAATTGTCTACACATTTTTACGTTTTAAAAATCGAAATAGCCAGAATACGGTATTTTAGGAGAAAGAAAATTGTCAACACATTTTTACGTTCTAAAATCGAAATAGCCAGAATACGGTATTTTAGGAGAAAGAAAATTGTCAACACATTTTTACGTTCTAAAATCGAAAATAGAATGATATGGCATTTTACAGGAAAGAAAATTGTCAACACATTTTTACGTTCTAAAATCGAAATAGCCAGAATACGGTATTTTAGGAGAAAGAAAATTGTCAACACATTTTTACGTTCTAAAATCGAAAATAGAATGATATGGCATTTTACAGGAAAGAAAATTGTCAACACATTTTTACGTTCTAAAATCGAAATAGCCAGAATACGGTATTTTAGGAGAAAGAAAATTGTCAACACATTTTTACGTTCTAAAATCGAAAATACAATGATATGGCATTTTACAGGATAGAAAATTGTCAACACATTTTTACGTTCTAAAATCGAAAATAGAATGATATGGCATTTTACAGGAAAGAAAATTGTCAACACATTTTTACGTTCTAAAATCGAAATAGCCAGAATACGGTATTTTAGGGGAAAGAAAATTGTCTACACATTTTTACGTTTTAAAAATCGAAATAGCCAGAATACGGTATTTTAGGAGAAAGAAAATTGTCAACACATTTTTACGTTCTAAAATCGAAAATAGAATGATATGGCATTTTACAGGAAAGAAAATTGTCAACACATTTTTACGTTCTAAAATCGAAATAGCCAGAATACGGTATTTTAGGGGAAAGAAAATTGTCAACACATTTTTACGTTCTAAAATCGAAAATACAATGATATGGCATTTTACAGGATAGAAAATTGTCAACACATTTTTACGTTCTAAAATCGAAATAGCCAGAATACGGTATTTTAGGAGAAAGAAAATTGTCAACACATTTTTACGTTCTAAAATCGAAAATAGAATGATATGGCATTTTACAGGAAAGAAAATTGTCAACACATTTTTACGTTCTAAAATCGAAATAGCCAGAATACGGTATTTTAGGAGAAAGAAAATTGTCAACACATTTTTACGTTCTAAAATCGAAAATAGAATGATATGGCATTTTACAGGAAAGAAAATTGTCAACACATTTTTACGTTCTAAAATCGAAATAGCCAGAATACGGTATTTTAGGAGAAAGAAAATTGTCAACACATTTTTACGTTCTAAAATCGAAAATACAATGATATGGCATTTTACAGGATAGAAAATTGTCAACACATTTTTACGTTCTAAAATCGAAAATAGAATGATATGGCATTTTACAGGAAAGAAAATTGTCAACACATTTTTACGTTCTAAAATCGAAATAGCCAGAATACGGTATTTTAGGGGAAAGAAAATTGTCTACACATTTTTACGTTTTAAAAATCGAAATAGCCAGAATACGGTATTTTAGGAGAAAGAAAATTGTCAACACATTTTTACGTTCTAAAATCGAAAATAGAATGATATGGCATTTTACAGGAAAGAAAATTGTTAACACATTTTTACGTTCTAAAATCGAAATAGCCAGAATACGGTATTTTAGGGGAAAGAAAATTGTCTACACATTTTTACGTTTTAAAAATCGAAATAGCCAGAATACGGTATTTTAGGAGAAAGAAAATTGTCTACACATTTTTACGTTCTAAAATCGAAATAGCCAGAATACGGTATTTTAGGAGAAAGAAAATTGTCAACACATTTTTACGTTCTAAAATCGAAAATAGAATGATATGGCATTTTACAGGAAAGAAAATTGTCAACACATTTTTACGTTCTAAAATCGAAATAGCCAGAATACGGTATTTTAGGGGAAAGAAAATTGTCTACACATTTTTACGTTTTAAAAATCGAAATAGCCAGAATACGGTATTTTAGGAGAAAGAAAATTGTCAACACATTTTTACGTTCTAAAATCGAAATAGCCAGAATACGGTATTTTAGGAGAAAGAAAATTGTCAACACATTTTTACGTTCTAAAATCGAAAATAGAATGATATGGCATTTTACAGGAAAGAAAATTGTCAACACATTTTTACGTTCTAAAATCGAAAATAGAATGATATGGCATTTTACAGGAAAGAAAATTGTCAACACATTTTTACGTTCTAAAATCGAAATAGCCAGAATACGGTATTTTAGGGGAAAGAAAATTGTCTACGCATTTTTACGTTTTAAAAATCGAAATAGCCAGAATACGGTATTTTAGGGGAAAGAAAATTGTCAACACATTTTTACGTTCTAAAATCGAAAATAGAATGATATGGCATTTTACAGGAAAGAAAATTGTCAACACATTTTTACGTTCTAAAATCGAAAATAGAATGATATGGCATTTTACAGGAAAGAAAATTGTCAACACATTTTTACGTTCTAAAATCGAAAATAGAATGATATGGCATTTTAGGAGAAAGAAAATTGTCAACACATTTTTACGTTCTAAAATCGAAAATAGAATGATATGGCATTTTACAGGAAAGAAAATTGTCAACACATTTTTACGTTCTAAAATCGAAATAGCCAGAATACGGTATTTTAGGGGAAAGAAAATTGTCTACACATTTTTACGTTCTAAAATCGAAAATAGAATGATATGGCATTTTACAGGAAAGAAAATTGTCAACACATTTTTACGTTCTAAAATCGAAATAGCCAGAATACGGTATTTTAGGGGAAAGAAAATTGTCTACACATTTTTACGTTCTAAAATCGAAAATAGAATGATATGGCATTTTACAGGAAAGAAAATTGTCAACACATTTTTACGTTCTAAAATCGAAATAGCCAGAATACGGTATTTTAGGGGAAAGAAAATTGTCTACACATTTTTACGTTTTAAAAATCGAAATAGCCAGAATACGGTATTTTAGGAGAAAGAAAATTGTCAACACATTTTTACGTTCTAAAATCGAAATAGCCAGAATACGGTATTTTAGGAGAAAGAAAATTGTCAACACATTTTTACGTTCTAAAATCGAAAATAGAATGATATGGCATTTTACAGGAAAGAAAATTGTCAACACATTTTTACGTTCTAAAATCGAAATAGCCAGAATACGGTATTTTAGGGGAAAGAAAATTGTCTACACATTTTTACGTTTTAAAAATCGAAATAGCCAGAATACGGTATTTTAGGGGAAAGAAAATTGTCAACACATTTTTACGTTCTAAAATCGAAAATAGAATGATATGGCATTTTACAGGAAAGAAAATTGTCAACACATTTTTACGTTCTAAAATCGAAAATAGAATGATATGGCATTTTACAGGAAAGAAAATTGTCAACACATTTTTACGTTCTAAAATCGAAATAGCCAGAATACGGTATTTTAGGGGAAAGAAAATTGTTTACACATTTTTACGTTTTAAAAATCGAAATAGCCAGAATACGGTATTTTAGGGGAAAGAAAATTGTCAACACATTTTTACGTTCTAAAATCGAAAATAGAATGATATGGCATTTTACAGGAAAGAAAATTGTCAACACATTTTTACGTTCTAAAATCGAAAATAGAATGATATGGCATTTTACAGGAAAGAAAATTGTCAACACATTTTTACGTTCTAAAATCGAAAATAGAATGATATGGCATTTTACAGGAAAGAAAATTGTCAACACATTTTTACGTTCTAAAATCGAAAATAGAATGATATGGCATTTTACAGGAAAGAAAATTGTCAACACATTTTTACGTTCTAAAATCGAAATAGCCAGAATACGGTATTTTAGGGGAAAGAAAATTGTCTACACATTTTTACGTTTTAAAAATCGAAATAGCCAGAATACGGTATTTTAGGAGAAAGAAAATTGTCAACACATTTTTACGTTCTAAAATCGAAAATAGAATGATATGGCATTTTACAGGAAAGAAAATTGTTAACACATTTTTACGTTCTAAAATCGAAATAGCCAGAATACGGTATTTTAGGGGAAAGAAAATTGTCTACACATTTTTACGTTTTAAAAATCGAAATAGCCAGAATACGGTATTTTAGGAGAAAGAAAATTGTCAACACATTTTTACGTTCTAAAATCGAAAATAGAATGATATGGCATTTTACAGGAAAGAAAATTGTCAACACATTTTTACGTTCTAAAATCGAAATAGCCAGAATACGGTATTTTAGGGGAAAGAAAATTGTCTACACATTTTTACGTTCTAAAATCGAAATAGCCAGAATACGGTATTTTAGGGGAAAGAAAATTGTCTACACATTTTTACGTTTTAAAAATCGAAATAGCCAGAATACGGTATTTTAGGGGAAAGAAAATTGTCAACACATTTTTACGTTCTAAAATCGAAAATAGAATGATATGGCATTTTACAGGAAAGAAAATTGTCAACACATTTTTACGTTCTAAAATCGAAAATAGAATGATATGGCATTTTACAGGAAAGAAAATTGTCAACACATTTTTACGTTCTAAAATCGAAAATAGAATGATATGGCATTTTACAGGAAAGAAAATTGTCAACACATTTTTACGTTCTAAAATCGAAAATAGAATGATATGGCATTTTACAGGATAGAAAATTGTCAACACATTTTTACGTTCTAAAATCGAAAATAGAATGATATGGCATTTTACAGGAAAGAAAATTGTCAACACATTTTTACGTTCTAAAATCGAAATAGCCAGAATACGGTATTTTAGGGGAAAGAAAATTGTCTACACATTTTTACGTTTTAAAAATCGAAATAGCCAGAATACGGTATTTTAGGGGAAAGAAAATTGTCAACACATTTTTACGTTCTAAAATCGAAAATAGAATGATATGGCATTTTACAGGAAAGAAAATTGTCAACACATTTTTACGTTCTAAAATCGAAAATAGAATGATATGGCATTTTACAGGAAAGAAAATTGTCAACACATTTTTACGTTCTAAAATCGAAATAGCCAGAATACGGTATTTTAGGGGAAAGAAAATTGTCTACACATTTTTACGTTTTAAAAATCGAAATAGCCAGAATACGGTATTTTAGGAGAAAGAAAATTGTCAACACATTTTTACGTTCTAAAATCGAAAATAGAATGATATGGCATTTTACAGGAAAGAAAATTGTTAACACATTTTTACGTTCTAAAATCGAAATAGCCAGAATACGGTATTTTAGGGGAAAGAAAATTGTCTACACATTTTTACGTTTTAAAAATCGAAATAGCCAGAATACGGTATTTTAGGAGAAAGAAAATTGTCAACACATTTTTACGTTCTAAAATCGAAAATAGAATGATATGGCATTTTACAGGAAAGAAAATTGTCAACACATTTTTACGTTCTAAAATCGAAATAGCCAGAATACGGTATTTTAGGGGAAAGAAAATTGTCTACACATTTTTACGTTCTAAAATCGAAATAGCCAGAATACGGTATTTTAGGGGAAAGAAAATTGTCTACACATTTTTACGTTTTAAAAATCGAAATAGCCAGAATACGGTATTTTAGGGGAAAGAAAATTGTCAACACATTTTTACGTTCTAAAATCGAAAATAGAATGATATGGCATTTTACAGGAAAGAAAATTGTCAACACATTTTTACGTTCTAAAATCGAAAATAGAATGATATGGCATTTTACAGGAAAGAAAATTGTCAACACATTTTTACGTTCTAAAATCGAAAATAGAATGATATGGCATTTTACAGGAAAGAAAATTGTCAACACATTTTTACGTTCTAAAATCGAAAATAGAATGATATGGCATTTTACAGGAAAGAAAATTGTCAACACATTTTTACGTTCTAAAATCGAAAATAGAATGATATGGCATTTTACAGGAAAGAAAATTGTCAACACATTTTTACGTTCTAAAATCGAAAATAGAATGATATGGCATTTTACAGGAAAGAAAATTGTCAACACATTTTTACGTTCTAAAATCGAAAATAGAATGATATGGCATTTTACAGGATAGAAAATTGTCAACACATTTTTACGTTCTAAAATCGAAAATAGAATGATATGGCATTTTACAGGAAAGAAAATTGTCAACACATTTTTACGTTCTAAAATCGAAATAGCCAGAATACGGTATTTTAGGGGAAAGAAAATTGTCTACACATTTTTACGTTCTAAAATCGAAATAGCCAGAATACGGTATTTTAGGGGAAAGAAAATTGTCTACACATTTTTACGTTTTAAAAATCGAAATAGCCAGAATACGGTATTTTAGGGGAAAGAAAATTGTCAACACATTTTTACGTTCTAAAATCGAAAATAGAATGATATGGCATTTTACAGGAAAGAAAATTGTCAACACATTTTTACGTTCTAAAATCGAAAATAGAATGATATGGCATTTTACAGGAAAGAAAATTGTCAACACATTTTTACGTTCTAAAATCGAAAATAGAATGATATGGCATTTTACAGGATAGAAAATTGTCAACACATTTTTACGTTCTAAAATCGAAAATAGAATGATATGGCATTTTACAGGAAAGAAAATTGTCAACACATTTTTACGTTCTAAAATCGAAATAGCCAGAATACGGTATTTTAGGGGAAAGAAAATTGTCTACACATTTTTACGTTTTAAAAATCGAAATAGCCAGAATACGGTATTTTAGGGGAAAGAAAATTGTCAACACATTTTTACGTTCTAAAATCGAAAATAGAATGATATGGCATTTTACAGGAAAGAAAATTGTCAACACATTTTTACGTTCTAAAATCGAAATAGCCAGAATACGGTATTTTAGGGGAAAGAAAATTGTCTACACATTTTTACGTTTTAAAAATCGAAATAGCCAGAATACGGTATTTTAGGGGAAAGAAAATTGTCAACACATTTTAACGTTCTAAAATCGAAAATAGAATGATATGGCATTTTACAGGAAAGAAAATTGTCAACACATTTTTACGTTCTAAAATCGAAAATAGAATGATATGGCATTTTACAGGAAAGAAAATTGTCAACACATTTTTACGTTCTAAAATCGAAAATAGAATGATATGGCATTTTACAGGAAAGAAAATTGTCAACACATTTTTACGTTCTAAAATCGAAAATAGAATGATATGGCATTTTACAGGAAAGAAAATTGTCAACACATTTTTACGTTCTAAAATCGAAAATAGAATGATATGGCATTTTACAGGAAAGAAAATTGTCAACACATTTTTACGTTCTAAAATCGAAATAGCCAGAATACGGTATTTTAGGGGAAAGAAAATTGTCTACACATTTTTACGTTTTAAAAATCGAAATAGCCAGAATACGGTATTTTAGGGGAAAGAAAATTGTCAACACATTTTTACGTTCTAAAATCGAAAATAGAATGATATGGCATTTTACAGGAAAGAAAATTGTCAACACATTTTTACGTTCTAAAATCGAAAATAGAATGATATGGCATTTTACAGGAAAGAAAATTGTCAACACATTTTTACGTTCTAAAATCGAAAATAGAATGATATGGCATTTTACAGGAAAGAAAATTGTCAACACATTTTTACGTTCTAAAATCGAAAATAGAATGATATGGCATTTTACAGGAAAGAAAATTGTCAACACATTTTTACGTTCTAAAATCGAAATAGCCAGAATACGGTATTTTAGGGGAAAGAAAATTGTCTACACATTTTTACGTTTTAAAAATCGAAATAGCCAGAATACGGTATTTTAGGGGAAAGAAAATTGTCTACACATTTTTACGTTCTAAAATCGAAATAGCCAGAATACGGTATTTTAGGGGAAAGAAAATTGTCTACACATTTTTACGTTTTAAAAATCGAAATAGCCAGAATACGGTATTTTAGGGGAAAGAAAATTGTCAACACATTTTTACGTTCTAAAATCGAAAATAGAATGATATGGCATTTTACAGGAAAGAAAATTGTCAACACATTTTTACGTTCTAAAATCGAAAATAGAATGATATGGCATTTTACAGGAAAGAAAATTGTCAACACATTTTTACGTTCTAAAATCGAAAATAGAATGATATGGCATTTTACAGGAAAGAAAATTGTCAACACATTTTTACGTTCTAAAATCGAAAATAGAATGATATGGCATTTTACAGGATAGAAAATTGTCAACACATTTTTACGTTCTAAAATCGAAAATAGAATGATATGGCATTTTACAGGAAAGAAAATTGTCAACACATTTTTACGTTCTAAAATCGAAATAGCCAGAATACGGTATTTTAGGGGAAAGAAAATTGTCTACACATTTTTACGTTTTAAAAATCGAAATAGCCAGAATACGGTATTTTAGGGGAAAGAAAATTGTCAACACATTTTTACGTTCTAAAATCGAAAATAGAATGATATGGCATTTTACAGGAAAGAAAATTGTCAACACATTTTTACGTTCTAAAATCGAAAATAGAATGATATGGCATTTTACAGGAAAGAAAATTGTCAACACATTTTTACGTTCTAAAATCGAAAATAGAATGATATGGCATTTTACAGGAAAGAAAATTGTCAACACATTTTTACGTTCTAAAATCGAAAATAGAATGATATGGCATTTTACAGGATAGAAAATTGTCAACACATTTTTACGTTCTAAAATCGAAATAGCCAGAATACGGTATTTTAGGGGAAAGAAAATTGTCTACACATTTTTACGTTTTAAAAATCGAAATAGCCAGAATACGGTATTTTAGGGGAAAGAAAATTGTCAACACATTTTTACGTTCTAAAATCGAAAATAGAATGATATGGCATTTTACAGGAAAGAAAATTGTCAACACATTTTTACGTTCTAAAATCGAAAATAGAATGATATGGCATTTTACAGGAAAGAAAATTGTCAACACATTTTTACGTTCTAAAATCGAAAATAGAATGATATGGCATTTTACAGGAAAGAAAATTGTCAACACATTTTTACGTTCTAAAATCGAAAATAGAATGATATGGCATTTTACAGGAAAGAAAATTGTCAACACATTTTTACGTTCTAAAATCGAAAATAGAATGATATGGCATTTTACAGGAAAGAAAATTGTCAACACATTTTTACGTTCTAAAATCGAAATAGCCAGAATACGGTATTTTAGGGGAAAGAAAATTGTCAACACATTTTTACGTTCTAAAATCGAAAATAGAATGATATGGCATTTTACAGGAAAGAAAATTGTCAACACATTTTTACGTTCTAAAATCGAAAATAGAATGATATGGCATTTTACAGGAAAGAAAATTGTCAACACATTTTTACGTTCTAAAATCGAAAATAGAATGATATGGCATTTTACAGGAAAGAAAATTGTCAACACATTTTTACGTTCTAAAATCGAAAATAGAATGATATGGCATTTTACAGGAAAGAAAATTGTCAACACATTTTTACGTTCTAAAATCGAAAATAGAATGATATGGCATTTTACAGGAAAGAAAATTGTCAACACATTTTTACGTTCTAAAATCGAAATAGCCAGAATACGGTATTTTAGGGGAAAGAAAATTGTCTACACATTTTTACGTTTTAAAAATCGAAATAGCCAGAATACGGTATTTTAGGAGAAAGAAAATTGTCAACACATTTTTACGTTCTAAAATCGAAAATAGAATGATATGGCATTTTACAGGAAAGAAAATTGTTAACACATTTTTACGTTCTAAAATCGAAATAGCCAGAATACGGTATTTTAGGGGAAAGAAAATTGTCTACACATTTTTACGTTTTAAAATTTCGAAATAGCCAGAATACGGTATTTTAGGAGAAAGAAAATTGTCAACACATTTTTACGTTCTAAAATCGAAAATAGAATGATATGGCATTTTACAGGAAAGAAAATTGTCAACACATTTTTACGTTCTAAAATCGAAATAGCCAGAATACGGTATTTTAGGGGAAAGAAAATTGTCTACACATTTTTACGTTCTAAAATCGAAATAGCCAGAATACGGTATTTTAGGGGAAAGAAAATTGTCTACACATTTTTACGTTTTAAAAATCGAAATAGCCAGAATACGGTATTTTAGGGGAAAGAAAATTGTCAACACATTTTTACGTTCTAAAATCGAAAATAGAATGATATGGCATTTTACAGGAAAGAAAATTGTCAACACATTTTTACGTTCTAAAATCGAAAATAGAATGATATGGCATTTTACAGGAAAGAAAATTGTCAACACATTTTTACGTTCTAAAATCGAAAATAGAATGATATGGCATTTTACAGGAAAGAAAATTGTCAACACATTTTTACGTTCTAAAATCGAAAATAGAATGATATGGCATTTTACAGGAAAGAAAATTGTCAACACATTTTTACGTTCTAAAATCGAAAATAGAATGATATGGCATTTTACAGGAAAGAAAATTGTCAACACATTTTTACGTTCTAAAATCGAAAATAGAATGATATGGCATTTTACAGGAAAGAAAATTGTCAACACATTTTTACGTTCTAAAATCGAAAATAGAATGATATGGCATTTTACAGGATAGAAAATTGTCAACACATTTTTACGTTCTAAAATCGAAAATAGAATGATATGGCATTTTACAGGAAAGAAAATTGTCAACACATTTTTACGTTCTAAAATCGAAATAGCCAGAATACGGTATTTTAGGGGAAAGAAAATTGTCTACACATTTTTACGTTCTAAAATCGAAATAGCCAGAATACGGTATTTTAGGGGAAAGAAAATTGTCTACACATTTTTACGTTTTAAAAATCGAAATAGCCAGAATACGGTATTTTAGGGGAAAGAAAATTGTCTACACATTTTTACGTTTTAAAAATCGAAATAGCCAGAATACGGTATTTTAGGGGAAAGAAAATTGTCAACACATTTTTACGTTCTAAAATCGAAATAGCCAGAATACGGTATTTTAGGGGAAAGAAAATTGTCTACACATTTTTACGTTTTAAAAATCGAAATAGCCAGAATACGGTATTTTAGGGGAAAGAAAATTGTCTACACATTTTTACGTTTTAAAAATCGAAATAGCCAGAATACGGTATTTTAGGGGAAAGAAAATTGTCTACACATTTTTACGTTCTAAAATCGAAATAGCCAGAATACGGTATTTTAGGGGAAAGAAAATTGTCTACACATTTTTACGTTTTAAAAATCGAAATAGCCAGAATACGGTATTTTAGGGGAAAGAAAATTGTCAACACATTTTTACGTTCTAAAATCGAAAATAGAATGATATGGCATTTTACAGGAAAGAAAATTGTCAACACATTTTTACGTTCTAAAATCGAAAATAGAATGATATGGCATTTTACAGGAAAGAAAATTGTCAACACATTTTTACGTTCTAAAATCGAAAATAGAATGATATGGCATTTTACAGGAAAGAAAATTGTCAACACATTTTTACGTTCTAAAATCGAAAATAGAATGATATGGCATTTTACAGGATAGAAAATTGTCAACACATTTTTACGTTCTAAAATCGAAATAGCCAGAATACGGTATTTTAGGGGAAAGAAAATTGTCAACACATTTTTACGTTCTAAAATCGAAAATAGAATGATATGGCATTTTACAGGATAGAAAATTGTCAACACATTTTTACGTTCTAAAATCGAAATAGCCAGAATACGGTATTTTAGGGGAAAGAAAATTGTCTACACATTTTTACGTTTTAAAAATCGAAATAGCCAGAATACGGTATTTTAGGGGAAAGAAAATTGTCAACACATTTTTACGTTCTAAAATCGAAATAGCCAGAATACGGTATTTTAGGGGAAAGAAAATTGTCTACACATTTTTACGTTTTAAAAATCGAAATAGCCAGAATACGGTATTTTAGGGGAAAGAAAATTGTCTACACATTTTTACGTTCTAAAATCGAAATAGCCAGAATACGGTATTTTAGGGGAAAGAAAATTGTCTACACATTTTTACGTTTTAAAAATCGAAATAGCCAGAATACGGTATTTTAGGGGAAAGAAAATTGTCTACACATTTTTACGTTTTAAAAATCGAAATAGCCAGAATACGGTATTTTAGGGGAAAGAAAATTGTCAACACATTTTTACGTTCTAAAATCGAAAATAGAATGATATGGCATTTTACAGGAAAGAAAATTGTCAACACATTTTTACGTTCTAAAATCGAAAATAGAATGATATGGCATTTTACAGGAAAGAAAATTGTCAACACATTTTTACGTTCTAAAATCGAAAATAGAATGATATGGCATTTTACAGGAAAGAAAATTGTCAACACATTTTTACGTTCTAAAATCGAAAATAGAATGATATGGCATTTTACAGGATAGAAAATTGTCAACACATTTTTACGTTCTAAAATCGAAATAGCCAGAATACGGTATTTTAGGGGAAAGAAAATTGTCTACACATTTTTACGTTTTAAAAATCGAAATAGCCAGAATACGGTATTTTAGGGGAAAGAAAATTGTCAACACATTTTTACGTTCTAAAATCGAAAATAGAATGATATGGCATTTTACAGGAAAGAAAATTGTCAACACATTTTTACGTTCTAAAATCGAAAATAGAATGATATGGCATTTTACAGGAAAGAAAATTGTCAACACATTTTTACGTTCTAAAATCGAAAATAAAATGATATGGCATTTTACAGGAAAGAAAATTGTCAACACATTTTTACGTTCTAAAATCGAAAATAGAATGATATGGCATTTTACAGGAAAGAAAATTGTCAACACATTTTTACGTTCTAAAATCGAAAATAGAATGATATGGCATTTTACAGGATAGAAAATTGTCAACACATTTTTACGTTCTAAAATCGAAATAGCCAGAATACGGTATTTTAGGGGAAAGAAAATTGTCAACACATTTTTACGTTCTAAAATCGAAAATAGAATGATATGGCATTTTACAGGATAGAAAATTGTCAACACATTTTTACGTTCTAAAATCGAAATAGCCAGAATACGGTATTTTAGGGGAAAGAAAATTGTCTACACATTTTTACGTTTTAAAAATCGAAATAGCCAGAATACGGTATTTTAGGGGAAAGAAAATTGTCAACACATTTTTACGTTCTAAAATCGAAAATAGAATGATATGGCATTTTACAGGATAGAAAATTGTCAACACATTTTTACGTTCTAAAATCGAAATAGCCAGAATACGGTATTTTAGGGGAAAGAAAATTGTCAACACATTTTTACGTTCTAAAATCGAAATAGCCAGAATACGGTATTTTAGGGGAAAGAAAATTGTCTACACATTTTTACGTTTTAAAAATCGAAATAGCCAGAATACGGTATTTTAGGGGAAAGAAAATTGTCTACACATTTTTACGTTTTAAAAATCGAAATAGCCAGAATACGGTATTTTAGGGGAAAGAAAATTGTCTACACATTTTTACGTTCTAAAATCGAAATAGCCAGAATACGGTATTTTAGGGGAAAGAAAATTGTCTACACATTTTTACGTTTTAAAAATCGAAATAGCCAGAATACGGTATTTTAGGGGAAAGAAAATTGTCAACACATTTTTACGTTCTAAAATCGAAAATAGAATGATATGGCATTTTACAGGAAAGAAAATTGTCAACACATTTTTACGTTCTAAAATCGAAAATAGAATGATATGGCATTTTACAGGAAAGAAAATTGTCAACACATTTTTACGTTCTAAAATCGAAAATAGAATGATATGGCATTTTACAGGAAAGAAAATTGTCAACACATTTTTACGTTCTAAAATCGAAAATAGAATGATATGGCATTTTACAGGATAGAAAATTGTCAACACATTTTTACGTTCTAAAATCGAAATAGCCAGAATACGGTATTTTAGGGGAAAGAAAATTGTCAACACATTTTTACGTTCTAAAATCGAAAATAGAATGATATGGCATTTTACAGGATAGAAAATTGTCAACACATTTTTACGTTCTAAAATCGAAATAGCCAGAATACGGTATTTTAGGGGAAAGAAAATTGTCTACACATTTTTACGTTTTAAAAATCGAAATAGCCAGAATACGGTATTTTAGGGGAAAGAAAATTGTCAACACATTTTTACGTTCTAAAATCGAAATAGCCAGAATACGGTATTTTAGGGGAAAGAAAATTGTCTACACATTTTTACGTTTTAAAAATCGAAATAGCCAGAATACGGTATTTTAGGGGAAAGAAAATTGTCTACACATTTTTACGTTTTAAAAATCGAAATAGCCAGAATACGGTATTTTAGGGGAAAGAAAATTGTCTACACATTTTTACGTTCTAAAATCGAAATAGCCAGAATACGGTATTTTAGGGGAAAGAAAATTGTCTACACATTTTTACGTTTTAAATATCGAAATAGCCAGAATACGGTATTTTAGGGGAAAGAAAATTGTCTACACATTTTTACGTTTTAAAAATCGAAATAGCCAGAATACGGTATTTTAGGGGAAAGAAAATTGTCAACACATTTTTACGTTCTAAAATCGAAAATAGAATGATATGGCATTTTACAGGAAAGAAAATTGTCAACACATTTTTACGTTCTAAAATCGAAAATAGAATGATATGGCATTTTACAGGAAAGAAAATTGTCAACACATTTTTACGTTCTAAAATCGAAAATAGAATGATATGGCATTTTACAGGAAAGAAAATTGTCAACACATTTTTACGTTCTAAAATCGAAAATAGAATGATATGGCATTTTACAGGATAGAAAATTGTCAACACATTTTTACGTTCTAAAATCGAAATAGCCAGAATACGGTATTTTAGGGGAAAGAAAATTGTCTACACATTTTTACGTTTTAAAAATCGAAATAGCCAGAATACGGTATTTTAGGGGAAAGAAAATTGTCAACACATTTTTACGTTCTAAAATCGAAAATAGAATGATATGGCATTTTACAGGAAAGAAAATTGTCAACACATTTTTACGTTCTAAAATCGAAAATAGAATGATATGGCATTTTACAGGAAAGAAAATTGTCAACACATTTTTACGTTCTAAAATCGAAAATAGAATGATATGGCATTTTACAGGAAAGAAAATTGTCAACACATTTTTACGTTCTAAAATCGAAAATAGAATGATATGGCATTTTACAGGAAAGAAAATTGTCAACACATTTTTACGTTCTAAAATCGAAAATAGAATGATATGGCATTTTACAGGAAAGAAAATTGTCAACACATTTTTACGTTCTAAAATCGAAATAGCCAGAATACGGTATTTTAGGGGAAAGAAAATTGTCTACACATTTTTACGTTTTAAAAATCGAAATAGCCAGAATACGGTATTTTAGGGGAAAGAAAATTGTCAACACATTTTTACGTTCTAAAATCGAAAATAGAATGATATGGCATTTTACAGGAAAGAAAATTGTCAACACATTTTTACGTTCTAAAATCGAAAATAGAATGATATGGCATTTTACAGGAAAGAAAATTGTCAACACATTTTTACGTTCTAAAATCGAAAATAGAATGATATGGCATTTTACAGGAAAGAAAATTGTCAACACATTTTTACGTTCTAAAATCGGAAATAGAATGATATGGCATTTTACAGGATAGAAAATTGTCAACACATTTTTACGTTCTAAAATCGAAAATAGAATGATATGGCATTTTACAGGAAAGAAAATTGTCAACACATTTTTACGTTCTAAAATCGAAAATACAATGATATGGCATTTTATAGGAAAGAAAATTGTCAACACATTTTTACGTTCTAAAATCGAAAAAACAATGATATGGCATTTTACAGGAAAAAAAATTTTCAACACATTTTTACGTTCTAAAATCGAAATAGCCAGAATACGGTATTTTAGGGGAAAGAAAATTGTCAACACATTTTTACGTTCTAAAATCGAAAATACAATGATATGGCATTTTACAGGAACGAAAATTGTCAACACATTTTTACGTTCTAAAATCGAAAATACAATGATATGGCATTTTACAGGAAAGAAAATTGTCAACACTTTTTTACATTCTAAAATCGAAATAGCCAGAACACGGTATTTTAGGAGAAAGAAAATTGTCAACACATTTTTACGTTCTAAAATCGAAATAGCCAGAATTCGGTATTTTAGGAGAAAGAAAATTGTCAACACATTTTTACGTTCTAAAATCGAAATAGCCAGAATACGGTATTTTAGGAGAAAGAAAATTGTCAACACATTTTTACGTTCTAAAATCGAAAATACAATGATATGGCATTTTACAGGAAAGAAAATTGTCAACACATTTTTACGTTCTAAAATCGAAATAGCCAGAATTCGGTATTTTAGGGGAAAGAAAATTGTCAACACATTTTTACGTTCTAAAATCGAAATAGCCAGAATACGGTATTTTAGGAGAAAGAAAATTGTCAACACATTTTTACGTTCTAAAATCGAAATAGCCAGAATACGGTATTTTAGGGGAAAGAAAATTGTCTACACATTTTTACGTTTTAAAAATCGAAATAGCCAGAATACGGTATTTTAGGGGAAAGAAAATTGTCAACACATTTTTACGTTCTAAAATCGAAAATACAATGATATGGCATTTTACAGGAAAGAAAATTGTCAACACATTTTTACGTTCTAAAATCGAAAATAGAATGATATGGCATTTTACAGGAAAGAAAATTGTCAACACATTTTTACGTTCTAAAATCGGAAATAGAATGATATGGCATTTTACAGGATAGAAAATTGTCAACACATTTTTACGTTCTAAAATCGAAAATAGAATGATATGGCATTTTACAGGAAAGAAAATTGTCAACACATTTTTACGTTCTAAAATCGAAAATACAATGATATGGCATTTTATAGGAAAGAAAATTGTCAACACATTTTTACGTTCTAAAATCGAAAAAACAATGATATGGCATTTTACAGGAAAAAAAATTTTCAACACATTTTTACGTTCTAAAATCGAAATAGCCAGAATACGGTATTTTAGGGGAAAGAAAATTGTCAACACATTTTTACGTTCTAAAATCGAAAATACAATGATATGGCATTTTACAGGAAAGAAAATTGTCAACACTTTTTTACATTCTAAAATCGAAATAGCCAGAACACGGTATTTTAGGAGAAAGAAAATTGTCAACACATTTTTACGTTCTAAAATCGAAATAGCCAGAATTCGGTTTTTTAGGAGAAAGAAAATTGTCAACACATTTTTACGTTCTAAAATCGAAATAGCCAGAATACGGTATTTTAGGAGAAAGAAAATTGTCAACACATTTTTACGTTCTAAAATCGAAAATACAATGATATGGCATTTTACAGGAAAGAAAATTGTCAACACATTTTTACGTTCTAAAATCGAAATAGCCAGAATTCGGTATTTTAGGGGAAAGAAAATTGTCAACACATTTTTACGTTCTAAAATCGAAATAGCCAGAATACGGTATTTTAGGAGAAAGAAAATTGTCAACACATTTTTACGTTCTAAAATCGAAATAGCCAGAATACGGTATTTTAGGGGAAAGAAAATTGTCTACACATTTTTACGTTTTAAAAATCGAAATAGCCAGAATACGGTATTTTAGGAGAAAGAAAATTGTCAACACATTTTTACGTTCTAAAATCGAAAATAGAATGATATGGCATTTTACAGGAAAGAAAATTGTTAACACATTTTTACGTTCTAAAATCGAAATAGCCAGAATACGGTATTTTAGGGGAAAGAAAATTGTCAACACATTTTTACGTTCTAAAATCGAAAATACAATGATATGGCATTTTACAGGATAGAAAATTGTCAACACATTTTTACGTTCTAAAATCGAAAATAGAATGATATGGCATTTTACAGGAAAGAAAATTGTCAACACATTTTTACGTTCTAAAATCGAAATAGCCAGAATACGGTATTTTAGGGGAAAGAAAATTGTCAACACATTTTTACGTTCTAAAATCGAAAATACAATGATATGGCATTTTACAGGAAAGAAAATTGTCAACACATTTTTACGTTCTAAAATCGAAATAGCCAGAATACGGTATTTTAGGAGAAAGAAAATTGTCAACACATTTTTACGTTCTAAAATCGAAATAGCCAGAACACGGTATTTTAGGGGAAAGAAAATTGTCTACACATTTTTACGTTTTAAAAATCGAAATAGCCAGAATACGGTATTTTAGGAGAAAGAAAATTGTCAACACATTTTTACGTTCTAAAATCGAAATAGCCAGAATACGGTATTTTAGGAGAAAGAAAATTGTCAACACATTTTTACGTTCTAAAATCGAAATAGCCAGAATTCGGTATTTTAGGGGAAAGAAAATTGTCAACACATTTTTACGTTCTAAAATCGAAATAGCCAGAATACGGTATTTTAGGGGAAAGAAAATTGTCTACACATTTTTACGTTTTAAAAATCGAAATAGCCAGAACACGGTATTTTAGGAGAAAGAAAATTGTCAACACATTTTTACGTTCTAAAATCGAAAATACAATGATATGGCATTTTACAGGAAAGAAAATTGTCAACACATTTTTAAGCTCTAAAATCGAAATAGACAGAATACGGTGTTTTAGGGGAAAGAAAATTGTCAACACACTTTTACGTTCTAAAATCGAAATAGCCAGAATTCGGTATTTTAGGGGAAAGAAAATTGTCAACACATTTTTACGTTCAAAAATCGAAAATACAATGATATGGCATTTTACAGGAAAGAAAATTGTCAACACATTTTTACGTTCTAAAATCGAAATAGCCAGCATACGGTATTTTAGGGGAAAGAAAATTGTCAACACATTTTTACGTTCAAAAATCGAAAATACAATGATATGGCATTTTACAGGAAAGAAAATTGTCGTTCTTCTTACGGCTACTGTAAAATTCAATATTCCTTCTTCCGGCCATTGTAAAATTCAGTAATCCTATTTATGGTACTGTAACAATCTGTTATCAGTTTTACAGTTCTGTAAGAATGAAAAAAATGTTTTATGGGAATTTTCAAAAAATTAGAAAACAAGATTTATTTTGATTTCTATGTCATTCCCGAAAGGTTCTGATGCCAAAGTAGCGAGTTGGAACTAATTCCAAGCAGCCGACTCGTGCCTACTGAAGAAAACATTTTTTTCATTCTTACGACTACTGTAAAAATCAATATTCGTTCTCATGGCTACTGTAAAATTCAATATTCCTTCTTACGGCCATTGTAAAATTCAGTAATCCTATTTATGGTACTGTAACAATCTGTAATCAGTTTTACAGTTCTGTAAGAATGAAAAAAATGTTTTATGGGAATTTTCAAAAAATTAGAAAACAAGATTTATTTTGATTTCTATGTCATTCCTGAAAGGTTCTAATGCCAAAGTAGCTAGTTGGAACTAATTCCAAGCAGCCGACTCGTGCCGACTGAAGAAAACATTTTTTTCATTCTTACGACTACTGTAAAAATCAATATTCCTTCTTACGGCTACTGTAAAATTCAATATTCCATCTTACGGCCATTGTAAAATTCAGTAATCCTTTTTATGGTACTGTAAGAATCTATAATCAGTTTTACAGTTCTGTAAGAATGAAAAAAATGTTTTATGGGAATTTTCAAAAAATTAGAAAACAAGATTTATTTTGATTTCTATGTCATTCCTGAAAGGTTCTAATGCCAAAGTAGCGAGTTGGAACTAATTCCAAGCAGCCGACTCGTGCCGACTGAAGAAAACATTTTTTTCATTTTTACGACTACTGTAAAAATCAATATTCCTTCTTACGACTACTGTAAAATTCAATATTCCTTCTTACGGCCATTGTAAAATTCAGTAATCCTATTTATGGTACTTTAACAATCTGTAATCAGTTTTACAGCTCTGTAAGAATGAAAAAAATGTTTTATGGGAATTTTCAAAAAATTAGAAAACAAGATTTATTTTGATTTCTATGTCATTCCCGAAAGGTTCTAATGCCAAAGTAGCGAGTTGGAACTAATTCCAAGCAGCCGACTCGTGCCGACTGAAGAAAACAATTTTTTCATTTTTACGACTACTCTAAAAATCAATATTCCTTCTTACGACTACTGTAAAAATTAATATTCCTTCTTCCGGCCATTGTAAAATTCAGTAATCCTATTTATGGTACTGTAACAATCTGTAATCAGTTTTACAGCTCTGTAAGAATGAAAAAAATGTTTTATGGGAATTTTCAAAAAATTAGAAAACAAGATTTATTTTGATTTCTATGTCATTCCCGAAAGGTTCTAATGCCAAAGTAGCGAGTTGGAACTAATTCCAAGCAGCCGACTCGTGCCGACTGAAGAAAACATTTTTTTTATTCTTACGAATACTGTAAAAATCAATATTCGTTCTCATGGCTACTGTAAAATTCAATATTCCTTCTTACGGCCATTGTAAAATTCAGTAATCCTATTTATGGTACTGTAACAATCTGTAATCAGTTTTACAGTTCTGTAAGAATGAAAAAAATGTTTTATGGGAATTTTCAAAAAATTAGAAAACAAGATTTATTTTGATTTCTATGTCATTCCCGAAAGGTTCTGATGCCAAAGTAGCGAGTTGGAACTAATTCCAAGCAGCCGACTCGTGCCGACTGAAGAAAACATTTTTTTCATTTTTACGACTACTGTAAAAATCAATATTCCTTTTTACGGCCATTGTAAAATTCAGTAATCCTTTTTATGGTACTGTAACAATCTATAATCAGTTTTACAGTTCTGTAAGAATGAAAAAAATGTTTTATGGGAATTTTGAAAAGATTAGAAAACTAGATTTATTTTGATTTCTATGTCATTCCCGAAAGGTTCTGATGCCAAAGTAGCGAGTTGGAACTAATTCCAAGCAGCCGACTCGTGCCGACTGAAGAAAACATATTTTTCATTCTTACGACTACTGTAAAAATCAATATTCCTTCTTACGACTACTGTAAAAATCAATATTCCTTCTTACGGCTACTGTAAAATTCAATATTCCTTCTTACGGCCATTGTAAAATTCAGTAATCCTATTTATGGTACTGTAACAATCTGTAATCAGTTTTACAGTTCTGTAAGAATGAAAAAAATGTTTTATGGGAATTTTCAAAAAATTAGAAAACAAGATTTATTTTGATTTCTATGTCATTCCCGAAAGGTTCTAATGCCAAAGTAGCGAGTTGGAACTAATTCCAAGCAGCCGACTCGTGCCGACTGAAGAAAACAATTTTTTCATTTTTACGACTACTCTAAAAATCAATATTCCTTCTTACGACTACTGTAAAAATTAATATTCCTTCTTCCGGCCATTGTAAAATTCAGTAATCCTATTTATGGTACTGTAACAATCTGTAATCAGTTTTACAGCTCTGTAAGAATGAAAAAAATGTTTTATGGGAATTTTCAAAAAATTAGAAAACAAGATTTATTTTGATTTCTATGTCATTCCCGAAAGGTTCTAATGCCAAAGTAGCGAGTTGGAACTAATTCCAAGCAGCCGACTCGTGCCGACTGAAGAAAACATTTTTTTTATTCTTACGAATACTGTAAAAATCAATATTCGTTCTCATGGCTACTGTAAAATTCAATATTCCTTCTTACGGCCATTGTAAAATTCAGTAATCCTATTTATGGTACTGTAACAATCTGTAATCAGTTTTACAGTTCTGTAAGAATGAAAAAAATGTTTTATGGGAATTTTCAAAAAATTAGAAAACAAGATTTATTTTGATTTCTATGTCATTCCCGAAAGGTTCTGATGCCAAAGTAGCGAGTTGGAACTAATTCCAAGCAGCCGACTCGTGCCGACTGAAGAAAACATTTTTTTCATTTTTACGACTACTGTAAAAATCAATATTCCTTCTTACGACTACTGCAAAAATCAATATTCCTTCTTACGGCTACTGTAAAATTCAATATTCCTTCTTACGGCCATTGTAAAATTCAGTAATCCTATTTATGGTACTTTAACAATCTGTAATCAGTTTTACAGTTCTGTAAGAATGAAAAAAATGTTTTATGGGAATTTTCAAAAAATTAGAAAACAAGATTTATTTTGATTTCTATGTCATTCCTTAAAGGTTCTGATGCCAAAGTAGCGAGTTGGAACTAATTCCAAGCAGCCGACTCGTGCCGACTGAAGAAAACATTTTTTTCATTCTTACAACTACTGTAAAAATCAATATTCCTTTTTACGGCCATTGTAAAATTCAGTAATCCTTTTTATGGTACTGTAACAATCTATAATCAGTTTTACAGTTCTGTAAGAATGAAAAAAATGTTTTATGGGAATTTTGAAAAGATTAGAAAACTAGATTTATTTTGATTTCTATGTCATTCCCGAAAGGTTCTGATGCCAAAGTAGCGAGTTGGAACTAATTCCAAGCAGCCGACTCGTGCCGACTGAAGAAAACATATTTTTCATTCTTACGACTACTGTAAAAATCAATATTCCTTCTTACGACTACTGTAAAAATCAATATTCCTTCTTACGGCTACTGTAAAATTCAATATTCCTTCTTACGGCCATTGTAAAATTCAGTAATCCTATTTATGGTACTGTAACAATCTGTAATCAGTTTTACAGTTCTGTAAGAATGAAAAAAATGTTTTATGGGAATTTTCAAAAAATTAGAAAACAAGATTTATTTTGATTTCTATGTCATTCCCGAAAGGTTCTAATGCCAAAGTAGCGAGTTGGAACTAATTCCAAGCAGCCGACTCGTGCCGACTGAAGAAAACATTTTTTTCATTTTTACGACTACTCTAAAAATCAATATTCCTTCTTACGACTACTGTAAAATTCAATATTCCTTCTTACGGCCATTGTAAAACTCAGTAATCCTATTTATGGTACTTTAACAATCTGTAATCAGTTTTACAGTTCTGTAAGAATGAAAAAAATGTTTTATGGGAATTTTGAAAAGATTAGAAAACTAGATTTATTTTGATTTCTATGTCATTCCCGAAAGGTTCTGATGCCAAAGTAGCGAGTTGGAACTAATTCCAAGCAGCCGACTCGTGCCGACTGAAGAAAACATTTTTTTCATTTTTACGACTACTGTAAAAATCAATATTCCTTCTTACGACTACTGTAAAAATCAATATTCCTTCTTACGGCTACTGTAAAATTCAATATTCCTTCTTACGGCCATTGTAAAATTCAGTAATCCTATTTATGGTACTGTAACAATCTGTAATCAGTTTTACAGTTCTGTAAGAATGAAAAAAATGTTTTATGGGAATTTTCAAAAAATTAGAAAACAAGATTTATTTTGATTTCTATGTCATTCCTGAAAGGTTCTAATGCCAAAGTAGCGAGTTGGAACTAATTCCAAGCAGCCGACTCGTGCCGACTGAAGAAAACATTTTTTTCATTTTTACGACTACTCTAAAAATCAATATTCCTTCTTACGACTACTGTAAAATTCAATATTCCTTCTTACGGCCATTGTAAAATTCAGTAATCCTATTTATGGTACTTTAACAATCTGTAATCAGTTTTACAGTTCTGTAAGAATGAAAAAAATGTTTTATGGGAATTTTGAAAAGATTAGAAAACTAGATTTATTTTGATTTCTATGTCATTCCCGAAAGGTTCTGATGCCAAAGTAGCGAGTTGGAACTAATTCCAAGCAGCCGACTCGTGCCGACTGAAGAAAACATTTTTTTCATTTTTACGACTACTGTAAAAATCAATATTCCTTCTTACGACTACTGTAAAAATCAATATTCCTTCTTACGGCTACTGTAAAATTCAATATTCCTTCTTACGGCCATTGTAAAATTCAGTAATCCTATTTATGGTACTTTAACAATCTGTAATCAGTTTTACAGTTCTGTAAGAATGAAAAAAATGTTTTATGGGAATTTTGAAAAGATTAGAAAACTAGATTTATTTTGATTTCTATGTCATTCCCGAAAGGTTCTGATGCCAAAGTAGCGAGTTGGAACTAATTCCAAGCAGCCGACTCGTGCCGACTGAAGAAAACATTTTTTTCATTTTTACGACTACTGTAAAAATCAATATTCCTTCTTACGACTACTGTAAAAATCAATATTCCTTCTTACGACTACTGTAAAATTCAATATTCCTTCTTACGGCCATTGTAAAATTCAGTAATCCTATTTATGGTACTGTAACAATCTGTAATCAGTTTTACAGTTCTGTAAGAATGAAAAAAATGTTTTATGGGAATTTTCAAAAAATTAGAAAACAAGATTTATTTTGATTTCTATGTCATTCCCGAAAGGTTCTAATGCCAAAGTAGCGAGTTGGAACTAATTCCAAGCAGCCGACTCTTGCCGACTGAAGAAAACATTTTTTTCATTTTTACGACTACTGTAAAAATCAATATTCCTTCTTACGGCTACTGTAAAATTCAATATTCCTTCTTACGGCCATTGTAAAATTCAGTAATCCTATTTATGGTACTGTAACAATCTGTAATCAGTTTTACAGTTCTGTAAGAATGAAAAAAATGTTTTATGGGAATTTTCAAAAAATTAGAAAACAAGATTTATTTTGATTTCTATGTCATTCCCGAAAGGTTCTGATGCCAAAGTAGCGAGTTGGAACTAATTCCAAGCAGCCGACTCGTGCCGACTGAAGAAAACAATTTTTTCATTTTTACGACTACTCTAAAAATCAATATTCCTTCTTACGACTACTGTAAAATTCAATATTCCTTCTTACGGCCATTGTAAAATTCAGTAATCCTATTTATGGTACTTTAACAATCTGTAATCAGTTTTACAGTTCTGTAAGAATGAAAAAAATGTTTTATGGGAATTTTCAAAAAATTAGAAAACAAGATTTATTTTGATTTCTATGTCATTCCCGAAAGGTTCTGATGCCAAAGTAGCGAGTTGGAACTAATTCCAAGCAGCCGACTCGTGCCGACTGAAGAAAACATTTTTTTCATTCTTACGACTACTGTAAAAATCAATATTCCTTCTTACGGCTACTGTAAAATTCAATATTCCTTCTTACGGCCATTGTAAAATTCAGTAATCCTATTTATGGTACTGTAACAATCTGTAATCAGTTTTACAGTTCTGTAAGAATGAAAAAAATGTTTTATGGGAATTTTCAAAAAATTAGAAAACAAGATTTATTTTGATTTCTATGTCATTCCCGAAAGGTTCTGATGCCAAAGTAGCGAGTTGGAACTAATTCCAAGCAGCCGACTCGTGCCGACTGAAGAAAACATTTTTTTCATTTTTACGACTACTGTAAAAATCAATATTCCTTCTTACGACTACTGTAAAAATCAATATTCCTTCTTACGGCTACTGTAAAATTCAATATTCCTTCTTACGGCTATTGTAAAATTCAGTAATCCTATTTATGGTACTGTAACAATCTATAATCAGTTTTACAGTTCTGTAAGAATGAAAAAAATGTTTTATGGGAATTTTGAAAAGATTAGAAAACTAGATTTATTTTGATTTCTATGTCATTCCCGAAAGGTTCTGATGCCAAAGTAGCGAGTTGGATTTTTTTCCAAGCAGCCGACTCGTGCCGACTGAAGAAAACATTTTTTTCATTCTTACAACTACTGTAATAATCAATATTCCTTTGTACGGCCATTGTAAAATTCAGTAATCCTTTTTGTGGTACTGTAACAATCTATAATCAGTTTTACAGTTCTGTAAGAATGAAAAAAATGTTTTATGGGAATTTTGAAAAGATTAGAAAACTAGATTTATTTTGATTTCTATGTCATTCCCGAAAGGTTCTGATGCCAAAGTAGCGAGTTGGAACTAATTCCAAGCAGCCGACTCGTGCCGACTGAAGAAAACATTTTTTTCATTTTTACGACTACTGTAAAAATCAATATTCCTTCTTACGACTACTGTAAAAATCAATATTCCTTCTTACGGCTACTGTAAAATTCAATATTCCTTCTTACGGCCATTGTAAAATTCAGTAATCCTTTTTGTGGTACTGTAACAATCTATAATCAGTTTTACAGTTCTGTAAGAATGAAAAAAATGTTTTATGGGAATTTTGAAAAGATTAGAAAACTAGATTTATTTTGATTTCTATGTCATTCCCGAAAGGTTCTGATGCCAAAGTAGCGAGTTGGATTTTTTTCCAAGCAGCCGACTCGTGCCGACTGAAGAAAACATTTTTTTCATTCTTACAACTACTGTAATAATCAATATTCCTTCTTACGGCCATTGTAAAATTCAGTAATCCTATTTATGGTACTGTAACAATCTGTAATCAGTTTTACAGTTCTGTAAGAATGAAAAAAATGTTTTATGGGAATTTTCAAAAAATTAGAAAACAAGATTTATTTTGATTTCTATGTCATTCCCGAAAGGTTCTGATGCCAAAGTAGCGAGTTGGAACTAATTCCAAGCAGCCGACTCGTGCCGACTGAAGAAAACATTTTTTTCATTTTTACGACTACTGTAAAAATCAATATTCCTTCTTACGACTACTGCAAAAATCAATATTCCTTCTTACGGCTACTGTAAAATTCAATATTCCTTCTTACGGCCATTGTAAAATTCAGTAATCCTATTTATGGTACTGTAACAATCTGTAATCAGTTTTACAGTTCTGTAAGAATGAAAAAAATGTTTTATGGGAATTTTTAAAAAATTAGAAAACAAGATTTATTTTGATTTCTATGTCATTCCTTAAAGGTTCTGATGCCAAAGTAGCGAGTTGGATTTTTTTCCAAGCAGCCGACTCGTGCCGACTGAAGAAAACATTTTTTTCATTCTTACAACTACTGTAAAAATCAATATTCCTTTTTACGGCCATTGTAAAATTCAGTAATCCTTTTTATGGTACTGTAACAATCTATAATCAGTTTTACAGTTCTGTAAGAATGAAAAAAATGTTTTATGGGAATTTTCAAAAAATTAGAAAACAAGATTTATTTTGATTTCTATGTCATTCCTGAAAGGTTCTAATGCCAAAGTAGCGAGTTGGAACTAATTCCAAGCAGCCGACTCGTGCCGACTGAAGAAAACATTTTTTTCATTCTTACGACTACTGTAAAAATCAATATTCCTTCTTACGACTACTGTAAAAATCAATATTCCTTCTTACGGCTACTGTAAAATTCAATATTCCTTCTTACGGCCATTGTAAAATTCAGTAATCCTATTTATGGTACTTTAACAATCTGTAATCAGTTTTTCAGTTCTGTAAGAATGAAAAAAATGTTTTATGGAAATTTTCAAAAAATTAGAAAACAAGATTTATTTTGATTTCTATCTCATTCCTGAAAGGTTCTGATGCCAAAGTAGCGAGTTGGAACTAATTCCAAGCAGCCGACTCGTGCCGACTGAAGAAAACATTTTTTTCATTCTTACGACTACTGTAAAAATCAATATTCCTTCTTACGGCTACTGTAAAATTCAATATTCCTTCTTACGGCCATTGTTAAATTCAGTAATCCTATTTATGGTACTTTAACAATCTGTAATCAGTTTTACAGTTCTGTAAGAATGAAAAAAATGTTTTATGGGAATTTTCAAAAAATTAGAAAACAAGATTTATTTTGATTTCTATCTCATTCCTGAAAGGTTCTGATGCCAAAGTAGCGAGTTGGAACTAATTCCAAGCAGCCGACTCGTGCCGACTGAAGAAAACATTTTTTTCATTCTTACGACTACTGTAAAAATCAATATTCCTTCTTACGACTACTGTAAAAATCAATATTCCTTCTTACGGCTACTGTAAAATTCAATATTCCTTCTTACGGCCATTGTTAAATTCAGTAATCCTATTTATGGTACTTTAACAATCTGTAATCAGTTTTTCAGTTCTGTAAGAATGAAAAAAATGTTTTATGGAAATTTTCAAAAAATTAGAAAACAAGATTTATTTTGATTTCTATCTCATTCCTGAAAGGTTCTGATGCCAAAGTAGCGAGTTGGAACTAATTCCAAGCAGCCGACTCGTGCCGACTGAAGAAAACATTTTTTTCATTCTTACGACTACTGTAAAAATCAATATTCCTTCTTACGACTACTGTAAAAATCAATATTCCTTCTTACGGCTACTGTAAAATTCAATATTCCTTCTTACGGCCATTGTTAAATTCAGTAATCCTATTTATGGTACTTTAACAATCTGTAATCAGTTTTACAGTTCTGTAAGAATGAAAAAAATGTTTTATGGGAATTTTCAAAAAATTAGAAAACAAGATTTATTTTGATTTCTATCTCATTCCTGAAAGGTTCTGATGCCAAAGTAGCGAGTTGGAACTAATTCCAAGCAGCCGACTCGTGCCGACTGAAGAAAACATTTTTTTCATTCTTACGACTACTGTAAAAATCAATATTCCTTCTTACGACTACTGTAAAAATCAATATTCCTTCTTACGGCTACTGTAAAATTCAATATTCCTTCTTACGGCCATTGTTAAATTCAGTAATCCTATTTATGGTACTTTAACAATCTGTAATCAGTTTTTCAGTTCTGTAAGAATGAAAAAAATGTTTTATGGAAATTTTCAAAAAATTAGAAAACAAGATTTATTTTGATTTCTATCTCATTCCTGAAAGGTTCTGATGCCAAAGTAGCGAGTTGGAACTAATTCCAAGCAGCCGACTCGTGCCGACTGAAGAAAACATTTTTTTCATTCTTACGACTACTGTAAAAATCAATATTCCTTCTTACGGCTACTGTAAAATTCAATATTCCTTCTTACGGCCATTGTTAAATTCAGTAATCCTATTTATGGTACTTTAACAATCTGTAATCAGTTTTACAGTTCTGTAAGAATGAAAAAAATGTTTTATGGGAATTTTCAAAAAATTAGAAAACAAGATTTATTTTGATTTCTATCTCATTCCTGAAAGGTTCTGATGCCAAAGTAGCGAGTTGGAACTAATTCCAAGCAGCCGACTCGTGCCGACTGAAGAAAACATTTTTTTCATTCTTACGACTACTGTAAAAATCAATATTCCTTCTTACGGCTACTGTAAAATTCAATATTCCTTCTTACGGCCATTGTTAAATTCAGTAATCCTATTTATGGTACTTTAACAATCTGTAATCAGTTTTACAGTTCTGTAAGAATGAAAAAAATGTTTTATGGGAATTTTCAAAAAATTAGAAAACAAGATTTATTTTGATTTCTATCTCATTCCTGAAAGGTTCTGATGCCAAAGTAGCGAGTTGGAACTAATTCCAAGCAGCCGACTCGTGCCGACTGAAGAAAACATTTTTTTCATTCTTACGACTACTGTAAAAATCAATATTCCTTCTTACGGCTACTGTAAAATTCAATATTCCTTCTTACGGCCATTGTTAAATTCAGTAATCCTATTTATGGTACTTTAACAATCTGTAATCAGTTTTACAGTTCTGTAAGAATGAAAGAAATGTTTTATGGGAATTTTCAAAAAATTAGAAAACAAGATTTATTTTGATTTCTATGTCATTCCCGAAAGGTTCTAATGCCAAAGTAGCGAGTTGGAACTAATTCCAAGCAGCCGACTCGTGCCGACTGAAGAAAACATTTTTTTTATTCTTACGAATACTGTAAAAATCAATATTCGTTCTCATGGCTACTGTAAAATTCAATATTCCTTCTTACGGCCATTGTAAAATTCAGTAATCCTATTTATGGTACTGTAACAATCTGTAATCAGTTTTACAGTTCTGTAAGAATGAAAAAAATGTTTTATGGGAATTTTCAAAAAATTAGAAAACAAGATTTATTTTGATTTCTATGTCATTCCCGAAAGGTTCTGATGCCAAAGTAGCGAGTTGGAACTAATTCCAAGCAGCCGACTCGTGCCGACTGAAGAAAACATTTTTTTCATTTTTACGACTACTGTAAAAATCAATATTCCTTCTTACGACTACTGCAAAAATCAATATTCCTTCTTACGGCTACTGTAAAATTCAATATTCCTTCTTACGGCCATTGTAAAATTCAGTAATCCTATTTATGGTACTTTAACAATCTGTAATCAGTTTTACAGTTCTGTAAGAATGAAAAAAATGTTTTATGGGAATTTTCAAAAAATTAGAAAACAAGATTTATTTTGATTTCTATGTCATTCCCGAAAGGTTCTGATGCCAAAGTAGCGAGTTGGATTTTTTTCCAAGCAGCCGACTCGTGCCGACTGAAGAAAACATTTTTTTTATTCTTACGAATACTGTAAAAATCAATATTCGTTCTCATGGCTACTGTAAAATTCAATATTCCTTCTTACGGCCATTGTAAAATTCAGTAATCCTATTTATGGTACTGTAACAATCTGTAATCAGTTTTACAGTTCTGTAAGAATGAAAAAAATGTTTTATGGGAATTTTCAAAAAATTAGAAAACAAGATTTATTTTGATTTCTATGTCATTCCTTAAAGGTTCTGATGCCAAAGTAGCGAGTTGGAACTAATTCCAAGCAGCCGACTCGTGCCGACTGAAGAAAACATTTTTTTCATTCTTACAACTACTGTAAAAATCAATATTCCTTTTTACGGCCATTGTAAAATTCAGTAATCCTTTTTATGGTACTGTAACAATCTATAATCAGTTTTACAGTTCTGTAAGAATGAAAAAAATGTTTTATGGGAATTTTGAAAAGATTAGAAAACTAGATTTATTTTGATTTCTATGTCATTCCCGAAAGGTTCTGATGCCAAAGTAGCGAGTTGGAACTAATTCCAAGCAGCCGACTCGTGCCGACTGAAGAAAACATATTTTTCATTCTTACGACTACTGTAAAAATCAATATTCCTTCTTACGACTACTGTAAAAATCAATATTCCTTCTTACGGCTACTGTAAAATTCAATATTCCTTCTTACGGCCATTGTAAAATTCAGTAATCCTATTTATGGTACTGTAACAATCTGTAATCAGTTTTACAGTTCTGTAAGAATGAAAAAAATGTTTTATGGGAATTTTCAAAAAATTAGAAAACAAGATTTATTTTGATTTCTATGTCATTCCCGAAAGGTTCTAATGCCAAAGTAGCGAGTTGGAACTAATTCCAAGCAGCCGACTCGTGCCGACTGAAGAAAACATTTTTTTCATTTTTACGACTACTCTAAAAATCAATATTCCTTCTTACGACTACTGTAAAATTCAATATTCCTTCTTACGGCCATTGTAAAACTCAGTAATCCTATTTATGGTACTTTAACAATCTGTAATCAGTTTTACAGTTCTGTAAGAATGAAAAAAATGTTTTATGGGAATTTTGAAAAGATTAGAAAACTAGATTTATTTTGATTTCTATGTCATTCCCGAAAGGTTCTGATGCCAAAGTAGCGAGTTGGAACTAATTCCAAGCAGCCGACTCGTGCCGACTGAAGAAAACATTTTTTTCATTTTTACGACTACTGTAAAAATCAATATTCCTTCTTACGACTACTGTAAAAATCAATATTCCTTCTTACGGCTACTGTAAAATTCAATATTCCTTCTTACGGCCATTGTAAAATTCAGTAATCCTATTTATGGTACTGTAACAATCTGTAATCAGTTTTACAGTTCTGTAAGAATGAAAAAAATGTTTTATGGGAATTTTCAAAAAATTAGAAAACAAGATTTATTTTGATTTCTATGTCATTCCTGAAAGGTTCTAATGCCAAAGTAGCGAGTTGGAACTAATTCCAAGCAGCCGACTCGTGCCGACTGAAGAAAACATTTTTTTCATTTTTACGACTACTCTAAAAATCAATATTCCTTCTTACGACTACTGTAAAATTCAATATTCCTTCTTACGGCCATTGTAAAATTCAGTAATCCTATTTATGGTACTTTAACAATCTGTAATCAGTTTTACAGTTCTGTAAGAATGAAAAAAATGTTTTATGGGAATTTTGAAAAGATTAGAAAACTAGATTTATTTTGATTTCTATGTCATTCCCGAAAGGTTCTGATGCCAAAGTAGCGAGTTGGAACTAATTCCAAGCAGCCGACTCGTGCCGACTGAAGAAAACATTTTTTTCATTTTTACGACTACTGTAAAAATCAATATTCCTTCTTACGACTACTGTAAAAATCAATATTCCTTCTTACGGCTACTGTAAAATTCAATATTCCTTCTTACGGCCATTGTAAAATTCAGTAATCCTATTTATGGTACTGTAACAATCTGTAATCAGTTTTACAGTTCTGTAAGAATGAAAAAAATGTTTTATGGGAATTTTCAAAAAATTAGAAAACAAGATTTATTTTGATTTCTATGTCATTCCCGAAAGGTTCTGATGCCAAAGTAGCGAGTTGGAACTAATTCCAAGCAGCCGACTCGTGCCGACTGAAGAAAACAATTTTTTCATTTTTACGACTACTCTAAAAATCAATATTCCTTCTTACGACTACTGTAAAATTCAATATTCCTTCTTACGGCCATTGTAAAATTCAGTAATCCTATTTATGGTACTTTAACAATCTGTAATCAGTTTTACAGTTCTGTAAGAATGAAAAAAATGTTTTATGGGAATTTTCAAAAAATTAGAAAACAAGATTTATTTTGATTTCTATGTCATTCCCGAAAGGTTCTGATGCCAAAGTAGCGAGTTGGAACTAATTCCAAGCAGCCGACTCGTGCCGACTGAAGAAAACATTTTTTTCATTTTTACGACTACTCTAAAAATCAATATTCCTTCTTACGACTACTGTAAAATTCAATATTCCTTCTTACGGCCATTGTAAAACTCAGTAATCCTATTTATGGTACTTTAACAATCTGTAATCAGTTTTACAGTTCTGTAAGAATGAAAAAAATGTTTTATGGGAATTTTGAAAAGATTAGAAAACTAGATTTATTTTGATTTCTATGTCATTCCCGAAAGGTTCTGATGCCAAAGTAGCGAGTTGGAACTAATTCCAAGCAGCCGACTCGTGCCGACTGAAGAAAACATTTTTTTCATTTTTACGACTACTGTAAAAATCAATATTCCTTCTTACGACTACTGTAAAAATCAATATTCCTTCTTACGGCTACTGTAAAATTCAATATTCCTTCTTACGGCCATTGTAAAATTCAGTAATCCTATTTATGGTACTGTAACAATCTGTAATCAGTTTTACAGTTCTGTAAGAATGAAAAAAATGTTTTATGGGAATTTTCAAAAAATTAGAAAACAAGATTTATTTTGATTTCTATGTCATTCCTGAAAGGTTCTAATGCCAAAGTAGCGAGTTGGAACTAATTCCAAGCAGCCGACTCGTGCCGACTGAAGAAAACATTTTTTTCATTTTTACGACTACTCTAAAAATCAATATTCCTTCTTACGACTACTGTAAAATTCAATATTCCTTCTTACGGCCATTGTAAAATTCAGTAATCCTATTTATGGTACTTTAACAATCTGTAATCAGTTTTACAGTTCTGTAAGAATGAAAAAAATGTTTTATGGGAATTTTGAAAAGATTAGAAAACTAGATTTATTTTGATTTCTATGTCATTCCCGAAAGGTTCTGATGCCAAAGTAGCGAGTTGGAACTAATTCCAAGCAGCCGACTCGTGCCGACTGAAGAAAACATTTTTTTCATTTTTACGACTACTGTAAAAATCAATATTCCTTCTTACGACTACTGTAAAAATCAATATTCCTTCTTACGGCTACTGTAAAATTCAATATTCCTTCTTACGGCCATTGTAAAATTCAGTAATCCTATTTATGGTACTGTAACAATCTGTAATCAGTTTTACAGTTCTGTAAGAATGAAAAAAATGTTTTATGGGAATTTTCAAAAAATTAGAAAACAAGATTTATTTTGATTTCTATGTCATTCCCGAAAGGTTCTGATGCCAAAGTAGCGAGTTGGAACTAATTCCAAGCAGCCGACTCGTGCCGACTGAAGAAAACAATTTTTTCATTTTTACGACTACTCTAAAAATCAATATTCCTTCTTACGACTACTGTAAAATTCAATATTCCTTCTTACGGCCATTGTAAAATTCAGTAATCCTATTTATGGTACTTTAACAATCTGTAATCAGTTTTACAGTTCTGTAAGAATGAAAAAAATGTTTTATGGGAATTTTCAAAAAATTAGAAAACAAGATTTATTTTGATTTCTATGTCATTCCCGAAAGGTTCTGATGCCAAAGTAGCGAGTTGGAACTAATTCCAAGCAGCCGACTCGTGCCGACTGAAGAAAACATTTTTTTCATTCTTACGACTACTGTAAAAATCAATATTCCTTCTTACGGCTACTGTAAAATTCAATATTCCTTCTTACGGCCATTGTAAAATTCAGTAATCCTATTTATGGTACTGTAACAATCTGTAATCAGTTTTACAGTTCTGTAAGAATGAAAAAAATGTTTTATGGGAATTTTCAAAAAATTAGAAAACAAGATTTATTTTGATTTCTATGTCATTCCCGAAAGGTTCTGATGCCAAAGTAGCGAGTTGGAACTAATTCCAAGCAGCCGACTCGTGCCGACTGAAGAAAACATTTTTTTCATTTTTACGACTACTGTAAAAATCAATATTCCTTCTTACGACTACTGTAAAAATCAATATTCCTTCTTACGGCTACTGTAAAATTCAATATTCCTTCTTACGGCTATTGTAAAATTCAGTAATCCTATTTATGGTACTGTAACAATCTATAATCAGTTTTACAGTTCTGTAAGAATGAAAAAAATGTTTTATGGGAATTTTGAAAAGATTAGAAAACTAGATTTATTTTGATTTCTATGTCATTCCCGAAAGGTTCTGATGCCAAAGTAGCGAGTTGGAACTAATTCCAAGCAGCCGACTCGTGCCGACTGAAGAAAACATTTTTTTCATTTTTACGACTACTGTAAAAATCAATATTCCTTCTTACGACTACTGTAAAAATCAATATTCCTTCTTACGGCTACTGTAAAATTCAATATTCCTTCTTACGGCCATTGTAAAATTCAGTAATCCTATTTATGGTACTGTAACAATCTGTAATCAGTTTTACAGTTCTGTAAGAATGAAAAAAATGTTTTATGGGAATTTTCAAAAAATTAGAAAACAAGATTTATTTTGATTTCTATGTCATTCCCGAAAGGTTCTGATGCCAAAGTAGCGAGTTGGAACTAATTCCAAGCAGCCGACTCGTGCCGACTGAAGAAAACATTTTTTTCATTTTTACGACTACTGTAAAAATCAATATTCCTTCTTACGACTACTGCAAAAATCAATATTCCTTCTTACGGCTACTGTAAAATTCAATATTCCTTCTTACGGCCATTGTAAAATTCAGTAATCCTATTTATGGTACTTTAACAATCTGTAATCAGTTTTACAGTTCTGTAAGAATGAAAAAAATGTTTTATGGGAATTTTTAAAAAATTAGAAAACAAGATTTATTTTGATTTCTATGTCATTCCTGAAAGGTTCTGATGCCAAAGTAGCGAGTTGGATTTTTTTCCAAGCAGCCGACTCGTGCCGACTGAAGAAAACATTTTTTTCATTCTTACAACTACTGTAAAAATCAATATTCCTTTTTACGGCCATTGTAAAATTCAGTAATCCTTTTTATGGTACTGTAACAATCTATAATCAGTTTTACAGTTCTGTAAGAATGAAAAAAATGTTTTATGGGAATTTTCAAAAAATTAGAAAACAAGATTTATTTTGATTTCTATGTCATTCCTGAAAGGTTCTAATGCCAAAGTAGCGAGTTGGAACTAATTCCAAGCAGCCGACTCGTGCCGACTGAAGAAAACATTTTTTTCATTCTTACGACTACTGTAAAAATCAATATTCCTTCTTACGACTACTGTAAAAATCAATATTCCTTCTTACGGCTACTGTAAAATTCAATATTCCTTCTTACGGCCATTGTAAAATTCAGTAATCCTATTTATGGTACTTTAACAATCTGTAATCAGTTTTTCAGTTCTGTAAGAATGAAAAAAATGTTTTATGGAAATTTTCAAAAAATTAGAAAACAAGATTTATTTTGATTTCTATCTCATTCCTGAAAGGTTCTGATGCCAAAGTAGCGAGTTGGAACTAATTCCAAGCAGCCGACTCGTGCCGACTGAAGAAAACATTTTTTTCATTCTTACGACTACTGTAAAAATCAATATTCCTTCTTACGACTACTGTAAAAATCAATATTCCTTCTTACGGCTACTGTAAAATTCAATATTCCTTCTTACGGCCATTGTTAAATTCAGTAATCCTATTTATGGTACTTTAACAATCTGTAATCAGTTTTACAGTTCTGTAAGAATGAAAAAAATGTTTTATGGGAATTTTCAAAAAATTAGAAAACAAGATTTATTTTGATTTCTATCTCATTCCTGAAAGGTTCTGATGCCAAAGTAGCGAGTTGGAACTAATTCCAAGCAGCCGACTCGTGCCGACTGAAGAAAACATTTTTTTCATTCTTACGACTACTGTAAAAATCAATATTCCTTCTTACGGCTACTGTAAAATTCAATATTCCTTCTTACGGCCATTGTAAAATTCAGTAATCCTATTTATGGTACTTTAACAATCTGTAATCAGTTTTACAGTTCTGTAAGAATGAAAAAAATGTTTTATGGAAATTTTCAAAAAATTAGAAAACAAGATTTATTTTGATTTCTATCTCATTCCTGAAAGGTTCTGATGCCAAAGTAGCGAGTTGGAACTAATTCCAAGCAGCCGACTCGTGCCGACTGAAGAAAACATTTTTTTCATTCTTACGACTACTGTAAAAATCAATATTCCTTCTTACGACTACTGTAAAAATCAATATTCCTTCTTACGGCTACTGTAAAATTCAATATTCCTTCTTACGGCCATTGTTAAATTCAGTAATCCTATTTATGGTACTTTAACAATCTGTAATCAGTTTTACAGTTCTGTAAGAATGAAAAAAATGTTTTATGGGAATTTTCAAAAAATTAGAAAACAAGATTTATTTTGATTTCTATGTCATTCCTGAAAGGTTCTAATGCCAAAGTAGCGAGTTGGAACTAATTCCAAGCAGCCGACTCGTGCCGACTGAAGAAAACATTTTTTTCATTCTTACGACTACTGTAAAAATCAATATTCCTTCTTACGACTACTGTAAAAATCAATATTCCTTCTTATGGCTACTGTAAAATTCAATATTCCTTTTTACGGCCATTGTTAAATTCAGTAATCCTATTTATGGTACTGTAACAATCTGTAATCAGTTTTACAGTTCTGTAAGAATGAAAAAAATGTTTTATGGGAATTTTCAAAAAATTAGAAAACAAGATTTATTTTGATTTCTATGTCATTCCCGAAAGGTTCTGATGCCAAAGTAGCGAGTTGGAACTAATTCCAAGCAGCCGACTCGTGCCGACTGAAGAAAACATTTTTTTCATTCTTACGACTACTGTAAAAATCAATATTCCTTCTTACGACTACTGTAAAAATCAATATTCCTTCTTATGGCTACTGTAAAATTCAATATTCCTTCTTACGGCCATTGTTAAATTCAGTAATCCTATTTATGGTACTTTAACAATCTGTAATCAGTTTTACAGTTCTGTAAGAATGAAAAAAATGTTTTATGGGAATTTTCAAAAAATTAGAAAACAAGATTTATTTTGATTTCTATGTCATTCCCGAAAGGTTCTGATGCCAAAGTAGCGAGTTGGAACTAATTCCAAGCAGCCGACTCGTGCCGACTGAAGAAAACATTTTTTTCATTCTTACAACTACTGTAAAAATCAATATTCCTTCTTACGACTACTGTAAAAATCAATATTCCTTCTTATAAATACTGTAAAATTCAAAATTCCTTCTTACGGCCATTGTAAAATTCAGTAATCCTATTTATGGTACTTTAACAATCTGTAATTAGTTTTACAGTTCTGTAAGAATGAAAAAAATGTTTTATGGGAATTTTTAAAAAATTAGAAAACAAGATTTATTTTGATTTCTATGTCATTCCTGAAAGGTTCTAATGCCAAAGTAGCGAGTTGGAACTAATTCCAAGCAGCCGACTCGTGCCGACTGAAGAAAACATTTTTTTCATTCTTACGACTACTGTAAAAATCAATATTCTTTCTTACGACTACTGTAAAAATCAATATTCCTTCTTATGGCTACTGTAAAAAAAAAAAAAAATGAATAAATATTTTCTTCAGTCGGCACGAGTCGGCCGCTTTGAATTAGTTCCAACTCGTTACTTTAGCATCAGAACCTTTCAGGAATGAGATAGAAATCAAAATAAATCTTGTTTTCTAATTTTTTAAAAATTCCCATAAAACATTTTTTCATTCTTACAGAATTGTAAAACTAATTACAGATTGTTACAGTACCGTAAATAGGAATATTGAGTTTTACGATAGTCGTAAGAAGGAATATTGAATTTTACAGTAGTCGTAAGAATGAAAAAAATATTTTCTTCAGTCGGCACGAGTCGGCCGCTTGGAATTAGTTCCAACTCGTTACTTTAGCATCAGAACCTTTTAGGAATGAGATAGAAATCAAAATAAATCTTGTTTTCTAATTTTTTAAAAATTCCCATAAAACATTTTTCTCATTCTTACAGAATTGTAAAACTAATTACAGATTGTTACAGTACCGTAAATAGGAATATTGAACTTTACAGCTGACGTAAAAAGGAATATTGAATTTTACAGTAGTCGTAAGAATGAATAAATATTTTCTTCAGTCGGCACGAGTCGGCCGCTTGGAATTAGTTCCAACTCGTTACTTTAGCATCAGAACCTTTCAGGAATGAGATAGAAATCAAAATAAATCTTGTTTTCTAATTTTTTGAAAATTCCCATAAAACATTTTTTTTATTCTTACAGAACTGTAAAACTGATTACAGATTGTTACGGTACCTTAAGAAGGAATATTGAACTTTACAGTTGTCGTAAAAAGGAATATTGAATTTTACAGTAGTCGTAAGAATGAATAAATATTTTCTTCATTCGGCACGAGTCGGCCGCTTGGAATTAGTTCCAACTCGTTACTTTAGCATCAGAACCTTTCAGGAATGAGATAGAAATCAAAATAAATCTTGTTTCCTAATTTTTTAAAAATTCCCATAAAACATTTTTTTTATTCTTACAGAATTGTAAAACTGATTACAGATTGTTACAGTACCTTAAGAGGAAATATTGAACTTTACAGTTGTCGTAAAAAGGAATATTGAATTTTACAGTAGTCGTAAGAAGGAATATTGAATTTTACAGTAGTCGTAAGAATGAAAAAAATATTTTCTTCAGTCGGCACGAGTCGGCCGCTTGGAATTAGTTCCAACTCGTTACTTTAGCATCAGAACCTTTCAAGAATGAGATAGATATTAAAACAAATCTTGTTTTCTAATTTTTTGAAAATTCCCATAAAACATTTTTTCATTCTTACAGAATTGTAAAACTAATTACAGATTGTTACAGTACCGTAAATAGGAATATTGAGTTTTACGATAGTCGTAAGAAGGAATATTGAATTTTACAGTAGTCGTAAGAATGAAAAAAATATTTTCTTCAGTCGGCACGAGTCGGCCGCTTGGAATTAGTTCCAACTCGTTACTTTAGCATCAGAACCTTTTAGGAATGAGATAGAAATCAAAATAAATCTTGTTTTCTAATTTTTTAAAAATTCCCATAAAACATTTTTTTCATTCTTACAGAATTGTAAAACTAATTACAGATTGTTACAGTACCGTAAATAGGAATATTGAACTTTACAGCTGACGTAAAAAGGAATATTGAATTTTACAGTAGTCGTAAGAATGAATAAATATTTTCTTCAGTCGGCACGAGTCGGCCGCTTGGAATTAGTTCCAACTCGTTACTTTAGCATCAGAACCTTTCAGGAATGAGATAGAAATCAAAATAAATCTTGTTTTCTAATTTTTTAAAAATTCCCATAAAACATTTTTTTCATTCTTACAGAATTGTAAAACTAATTACAGATTGTTACAGTACCGTAAATAGGAATATTGAACTTTACAACTGACGTAAAAAGGAATATTGAATTTTACAGTAGTCGTAAGAATGAATAAATATTTCCTTCAGTCGGCACGAGTCGGCCGCTTGGAATTAGTTCCAACTCGTTACTTTAGCATCAGAACCTTTTAGGAATGAGATAGAAATCAAAATAAATCTTGTTTTCTAATTTTTTAAAAATTCCCATAAAACATTTTTTTCATTCTTACAGAATTGTAAAACTAATTACAGATTGTTACAGTACCGTAAATAGGAATATTGAACTTTACAGCTGACGTAAAAAGGAATATTGAATTTTACAGTAGTCGTAAGAATGAATAAATATTTTCTTCAGTCGGCACGAGTCGGCCGCTTGGAATTAGTTCCAACTCGTTACTTTAGCATCAGAACCTTTTAGGAATGAGATAGAAATCAAAATAAATCTTGTTTTCTAATTTTTTAAAAATTCCCATAAAACATTTTTTTCATTCTTACAGAATTGTAAAACTAATTACAGATTGTTACAGTACCGTAAATAGGAATATTGAACTTTACAGCTGACGTAAAAAGGAATATTGAATTTTACAGTAGTCGTAAGAATGAATAAATATTTTCTTCAGTCGGCACGAGTCGGCCGCTTGGAATTAGTTCCAACTCGTTACTTTAGCATCAGAACCTTTCAGGAATGAGATAGAAATCAAAATAAATCTTGTTTCCTAATTTTTTAAAAATTCCCATAAAACATTTTTTTTATTCTTACAGAATTGTAAAACTGATTACAGATTGTTACAGTACCTTAAGAGGAAATATTGAACTTTACAGTTGTCGTAAAAAGGAATATTGAATTTTACAGTAGTCGTAAGAAGGAATATTGAATTTTACAGTAGTCGTGAGAATGAAAAAAATATTTTCTTCAGTCGGCACGAGTCGGCCGCTTGGAATTAGTTCCAACTCGTTACTTTAGCATCAGAACCTTTCAAGAATGAGATAGAAATCAAAATAAATCTTGTTTTCTAATTTTTTAAAAATTCCCATAAAACATTTTTTTTATTCTTACAGAACTGTAAAACTGATTACAGATTGTTACAGTACCTTAAGAAGAAATATTGAACTTTACAGTTGTAGTAAAAAGGAATATTGAATTTTACAGTAGTCGTAAGAATGAAAAAAATGATTTCTTCAGTCGGCACGAGTCGGCCGCTTGGAATTAGTTCCAACTCGTTACTTTAGCATCAGAACCTTTCAAGAATGAGATAGATATTAAAACAAATCTTGTTTTCTAATTTTTTGAAAATTCCCATAAAACATTTTTTCATTCTTACAGAATTGTAAAACTAATTACAGATTGTTACAGTACCGTAAATAGGAATATTGAGTTTTACGATAGTCGTAAGAAGGAATATTGAATTTTACAGTAGTCGTAAGAATGAAAAAAATATTTTCTGCAGTCGGCACGAGTCGGCCGCTTGGAATTAGTTCCAACTCGTTACTTTAGCATCAGAACCTTTTAGGAATGAGATAGAAATCAAAATAAATCTTGTTTTCTAATTTTTTAAAAATTCCCATAAAACATTTTTTTCATTCTTACAGAATTGTAAAACTAATTACAGATTGTTACAGTACCGTAAATAGGAATATTGAACTTTACAGCTGACGTAAAAAGGAATATTGAATTTTACAGTAGTCGTAAGAATGAATAAATATTTTCTTCAGTCGGCACGAGTCGGCCGCTTGGAATTAGTTCCAACTCGTTACTTTAGCATCAGAACCTTTCAGGAATGAGATAGAAATCAAAATAAATCTTGTTTTCTAATTTTTTAAAAATTCCCATAAAACATTTTTTTCATTCTTACAGAATTGTAAAACTAATTACAGATTGTTACAGTACCGTAAATAGGAATATTGAACTTTACAACTGACGTAAAAAGGAATATTGAATTTTACAGTAGTCGTAAGAATGAATAAATATTTTCTTCAGTCGGCACGAGTCGGCCGCTTGGAATTAGTTCCAACTCGTTACTTTAGCATCAGAACCTTTTAGGAATGAGATAGAAATCAAAATAAATCTTGTTTTCTAATTTTTTAAAAATTCCCATAAAACATTTTTTTCATTCTTACAGAATTGTAAAACTAATTACAGATTGTTACAGTACCGTAAATAGGAATATTGAACTTTACAGCTGACGTAAAAAGGAATATTGAATTTTACAGTAGTCGTAAGAATGAATAAATATTTTCTTCAGTCGGCACGAGTCGGCCGCTTGGAATTAGTTCCAACTCGTTACTTTAGCATCAGAACCTTTTAGGAATGAGATAGAAATCAAAATAAATCTTGTTTTCTAATTTTTTAAAAATTCCCATAAAACATTTTTTTTATTCTTACAGAACTGTAAAACTGATTACAGATTGTTACGGTACCTTAAGAAGGAATATTGAACTTTACAGTTGTCGTAAAAAGGAATATTGAATTTTACAGTAGTCGTAAGAATGAATAAATATTTTCTTCAGTCGGCACGAGTCGGCCGCTTGGAATTAGTTCCAACTCGTTACTTTAGCATCAGAACCTTTTAGGAATGAGATAGAAATCAAAATAAATCTTGTTTTCTAATTTTTTAAAAATTCCCATAAAACATTTTTTTCATTCTTACAGAATTGTAAAACTAATTACAGATTGTTACAGTACCGTAAATAGGAATATTGAACTTTACAGCTGACGTAAAAAGGAATATTGAATTTTACAGTAGTCGTAAGAATGAATATATATTTTCTTCAGTCGGCACGAGTCGGCCGCTTGGAATTAGTTCCAACTCGTTACTTTAGCATCAGAACCTTTTAGGAATGAGATAGAAATCAAAATAAATCTTGTTTTCTAATTTTTTAAAAATTCCCATAAAACATTTTTTTTATTCTTACAGAACTGTAAAACTGATTACAGATTGTTACGGTACCTTAAGAAGGAATATTGAACTTTACAGTTGTCGTAATAATGAATAAATATTTTCTTCAGTCGGCACGAGTCGGCCGCTTGGAATTAGTTCCAACTCGCTACTTTAGCATCAGAACCTTTCAAGAATGAGATAGATATTAAAACAAATCTTGTTTTCTAATTTTTTGAAAATTCCCATAAAACATTTTTTTCATTCTTACAGAATTGTAAAACTAATTACAGATTGTTACGGTACCTTAAGAAGGAATATTGAACTTTACAGTTGTCGTAATAATGAATAAATATTTTCTTCAGTCGGCACGAGTCGGCCGCTTGGAATTAGTTCCAACTCGCTACTTTAGCATCAGAACCTTTCAAGAATGAGATAGATATTAAAACAAATCTTGTTTTATAATTTTTTAACAATTCCCATAAAACATTTTTTTTATTCTTACAGAACTGTAAAACTGATTACAGATTGTTACGGTACCTTAAGAAGGAATATTGAACTTTACAGTTGTCGTAATAATGAATAAATATTTTCTTCAGTCGGCACGAGTCGGCCGCTTGGAATTAGTTCCAACTCGCTACTTTAGCATCAGAACCTTTCAAGAATGAGATAGATATTAAAACAAATCTTGTTTTATAATTTTTTAACAATTCCCATAAAACATTTTTTTCATTCTTACAGAATTGTAAAACTAATTACAGATTGTTACGGTACCTTAAGAAGGAATATTGAACTTTACAGTTGTCGTAATAATGAATAAATATTTTCTTCAGTCGGCACGAGTCGGCCGCTTGGAATTAGTTCCAACTCGCTACTTTAGCATCAGAACCTTTCAAGAATGAGATAGATATTAAAACAAATCTTGTTTTCTAATTTTTTAACAATTCCCATAAAACATTTTTTTTATTCTTACAGAACTGTAAAACTGATTACAGATTGTTACGGTACCTTAAGAAGGAATATTGAACTTTACAGTTGTCGTAATAATGAATAAATATTTTCTTCAGTCGGCACGAGTCGGCCGCTTGGAATTAGTTCCAACTCGCTACTTTAGCATCAGAACCTTTCAAGAATGAGATAGATATTAAAACAAATCTTGTTTTCTAATTTTTTGAAAATTCCCATAAAACATTTTTTTCATTCTTACAGAATTGTAAAACTAATTACAGATTGTTACAGTACCGTAAATAGGAATATTGAGTTTTACGATAGTCGTAAGAAGGAATATTGAATTTTACAGTAGTCGTAAGAATGAAAAAAATATTTTCTTCAGTCGGCACGAGTCGGCCGCTTGGAATTAGTTCCAACTCGTTACTTTAGCATCAGAACCTTTTAGGAATGAGATAGAAATCAAAATAAATCTTGTTTTCTAATTTTTTAAAAATTCCCATAAAACATTTTTTTCATTCTTACAGAATTGTAAAACTAATTACAGATTGTTACAGTACCGTAAATAGGAATATTGAGTTTTACGATAGTCGTAAGAAGGAATATTGAATTTTACAGTAGTCGTAAGAATGAATAAATATTTTCTTCAGTCGGCACGAGTCGGCCGCTTGGAATTAGTTCCAACTCGCTACTTTAGCATCAGAACCTTTCAAGAATGAGATAGATATTAAAACAAATCTTGTTTTATAATTTTTTAACAATTCCCATAAAACATTTTTTTTATTCTTACAGAACTGTAAAACTGATTACAGATTGTTACGGTACCTTAAGAAGGAATATTGAATTTTACAGTAGTCGTAAGAATGAATAAATATTTTCTTCAGTCGGCACGAGTCGGCCGCTTGGAATTAGTTCCAACTCGCTACTTTAGCATCAGAACCTTTCAAGAATGAGATAGATATTAAAACAAATCTTGTTTTATAATTTTTTAACAATTCCCATAAAACATTTTTTTCATTCTTACAGAATTGTAAAACTAATTACAGATTGTTACGGTACCTTAAGAAGGAATATTGAACTTTACAGTTGTCGTAATAATGAATAAATATTTTCTTCAGTCGGCACGAGTCGGCCGCTTGGAATTAGTTCCAACTCGCTACTTTAGCATCAGAACCTTTCAAGAATGAGATAGATATTAAAACAAATCTTGTTTTCTAATTTTTTAACAATTCCCATAAAACATTTTTTTTATTCTTACAGAACTGTAAAACTGATTACAGATTGTTACGGTACCTTAAGAAGGAATATTGAACTTTACAGTTGTCGTAATAATGAATAAATATTTTCTTCAGTCGGCACGAGTCGGCCGCTTGGAATTAGTTCCAACTCGCTACTTTAGCATCAGAACCTTTCAAGAATGAGATAGATATTAAAACAAATCTTGTTTTCTAATTTTTTGAAAATTCCCATAAAACATTTTTTTCATTCTTACAGAATTGTAAAACTAATTACAGATTGTTACAGTACCGTAAATAGGAATATTGAGTTTTACGATAGTCGTAAGAAGGAATATTGAATTTTACAGTAGTCGTAAGAATGAAAAAAATATTTTCTTCAGTCGGCACGAGTCGGCCGCTTGGAATTAGTTCCAACTCGTTACTTTAGCATCAGAACCTTTTAGGAATGAGATAGAAATCAAAATAAATCTTGTTTTCTAATTTTTTAAAAATTCCCATAAAACATTTTTTTCATTCTTACAGAATTGTAAAACTAATTACAGATTGTTACAGTACCGTAAATAGGAATATTGAGTTTTACGATAGTCGTAAGAAGGAATATTGAATTTTACAGTAGTCGTAAGAATGAAAAAAATATTTTCTTCAGTCGGCACGAGTCGGCCGCTTGGAATTAGTTCCAACTCGTTACTTTAGCATCAGAACCTTTTAGGAATGAGATAGAAATCAAAATAAATCTTGTTTTCTAATTTTTTAAAAATTCCCATAAAACATTTTTTTCATTCTTACAGAATTGTAAAACTAATTACAGATTGTTACAGTACCGTAAATAGGAATATTGAACTTTACAGCTGACGTAAAAAGGAATATTGAATTTTACAGTAGTCGTAAGAATGAATAAATATTTTCTTCAGTCGGCACGAGTCGGCCGCTTGGAATTAGTTCCAACTCGTTACTTTAGCATCAGAACCTTTTAGGAATGAGATAGAAATCAAAATAAATCTTGTTTTCTAATTTTTTAAAAATTCCCATAAAACATTTTTTTTATTCTTACAGAACTGTAAAACTGATTACAGATTGTTACGGTACCTTAAGAAGGAATATTGAACTTTACAGTTGTCGTAAAAAGGAATATTGAATTTTACAGTAGTCGTAAGAATGAATAAATATTTTCTTCAGTCGGCACGAGTCGGCCGCTTGGAATTAGTTCCAACTCGTTACTTTAGCATCAGAACCTTTTAGGAATGAGATAGAAATCAAAATAAATCTTGTTTTCTAATTTTTTAAAAATTCCCATAAAACATTTTTTTCATTCTTACAGAATTGTAAAACTAATTACAGATTGTTACAGTACCGTAAATAGGAATATTGAACTTTACAGCTGACGTAAAAAGGAATATTGAATTTTACAGTAGTCGTAAGAATGAATAAATATTTTCTTCAGTCGGCACGAGTCGGCCGCTTGGAATTAGTTCCAACTCGTTACTTTAGCATCAGAACCTTTTAGGAATGAGATAGAAATCAAAATAAATCTTGTTTTCTAATTTTTTAAAAATTCCCATAAAACATTTTTTTTATTCTTACAGAACTGTAAAACTGATTACAGATTGTTACGGTACCTTAAGAAGGAATATTGAACTTTACAGTTGTCGTAAAAAGGAATATTGAATTTTACAGTAGTCGTAAGAATGAATAAATATTTTCTTCAGTCGGCACGAGTCGGCCGCTTGGAATTAGTTCCAACTCGTTACTTTAGCATCAGAACCTTTCAGGAATGAGATAGAAATCAAAATAAATCTTGTTTTCTAATTTTTTAACAATTCCCATAAAACATTTTTTTTATTCTTACAGAACTGTAAAACTGATTACAGATTGTTACGGTACCTTAAGAAGGAATATTGAACTTTACAGTTGTCGTAATAATGAATAAATATTTTCTTCAGTCGGCACGAGTCGGCCGCTTGGAATTAGTTCCAACTCGCTACTTTAGCATCAGAACCTTTCAAGAATGAGATAGATATTAAAACAAATCTTGTTTTCTAATTTTTTGAAAATTCCCATAAAACATTTTTTTCATTCTTACAGAATTGTAAAACTAATTACAGATTGTTACAGTACCGTAAATAGGAATATTGAGTTTTACGATAGTCGTAAGAAGGAATATTGAATTTTACAGTAGTCGTAAGAATGAAAAAAATATTTTCTTCAGTCGGCACGAGTCGGCCGCTTGGAATTAGTTCCAACTCGTTACTTTAGCATCAGAACCTTTTAGGAATGAGATAGAAATCAAAATAAATCTTGTTTTCTAATTTTTTAAAAATTCCCATAAAACATTTTTTTCATTCTTACAGAATTGTAAAACTAATTACAGATTGTTACAGTACCGTAAATAGGAATATTGAGTTTTACGATAGTCGTAAGAAGGAATATTGAATTTTACAGTAGTCGTAAGAATGAAAAAAATATTTTCTTCAGTCGGCACGAGTCGGCCGCTTGGAATTAGTTCCAACTCGTTACTTTAGCATCAGAACCTTTTAGGAATGAGATAGAAATCAAAATAAATCTTGTTTTCTAATTTTTTAAAAATTCCCATAAAACATTTTTTTCATTCTTACAGAATTGTAAAACTAATTACAGATTGTAACAGTACCGTAAATAGGAATATTGAACTTTACAGCTGACGTAAAAAGGAATATTGAATTTTACAGTAGTCGTAAGAATGAATAAATATTTTCTTCAGTCGGCACGAGTCGGCCGCTTGGAATTAGTTCCAACTCGTTACTTTAGCATCAGAACCTTTTAGGAATGAGATAGAAATCAAAATAAATCTTGTTTTCTAATTTTTTAAAAATTCCCATAAAACATTTTTTTTATTCTTACAGAACTGTAAAACTGATTACAGATTGTTACGGTACCTTAAGAAGGAATATTGAACTTTACAGTTGTCGTAAAAAGGAATATTGAATTTTACAGTAGTCGTAAGAATGAATAAATATTTTCTTCAGTCGGCACGAGTCGGCCGCTTGGAATTAGTTCCAACTCGTTACTTTAGCATCAGAACCTTTCAAGAATGAGATAGATATTAAAACAAATCTTGTTTTCTAATTTTTTGAAAATTCCCATAAAACATTTTTTTTATTCTTACAGAACTGTAAAACTGATTACAGATTGTTACGGTACCTTAAGAAGGAATATTGAACTTTACAGTTGTCGTAATAATGAATAAATATTTTCTTCAGTCGGCACGAGTCGGCCGCTTGGAATTAGTTCCAACTCGCTACTTTAGCATCAGAACCTTTCAAGAATGAGATAGATATTAAAACAAATCTTGTTTTCTAATTTTTTGAAAATTCCCATAAAACATTTTTTTCATTCTTACAGAATTGTAAAACTAATTACAGATTGTTACAGTACCATAAAAAGGATTACTGAATTTTACAATGGCCGTAAAAAGGAATATTGATTTTTACAGTAGTCGTAAGAAGGAATATTGATTTTTACAGTAGTCGTAAAAATGAAAAAAATGTTTTCTTCAGTCGGCACGAGTCGGCTGCTTGGAAAAAAATCCAACTCGCTACTTTGGCATCAGAACCTTTCGGGAATGACATAGAAATCAAAATAAATCTAGTTTTCTAATCTTTTCAAAATTCCCAAAAAACATTTTTTTCATTCTTACAGAACTGTAAAACTGATTATAGATTGTTACAGTACCATAAAAAGGATTACTGAATTTTACAATGGCCGTAAAAAGGAATATTGATTTTTACAGTAGTTGTAAGAATGAAAAAAATGTTTTCTTCAGTCGGCACGAGTCGGCTGCTTGGAAAAAAATCCAACTCGCTACTTTAGCATCAGAACCTTTCGGGAATGACATAGAAATCAAAATAAATCTAGTTTTCTAATCTTTTCAAAATTCCCAAAAAACATTTTTTTCATTCTTACAGAACTGTAAAACTGATTATAGATTGTTACAGTACCATAAAAAGGATTACTGAATTTTACAATGGCCGTAAAAAGGAATATTGATTTTTACAGTAGTTGTAAGAATGAAAAAAATGTTTTCTTCAGTCGGCACGAGTCGGCTGCTTGGAAAAAAATCCAACTCGCTACTTTGGCATCAGAACCTTTAAGGAATGACATAGAAATCAAAATAAATCTTGTTTTCTAATTTTTTAAAAATTCCCATAAAACATTTTTTTCATTCTTACAGAACTGTAAAACTGATTACAGATTGTTAAAGTACCATAAATAGGATTACTGAATTTTACAATAGCCGTAAGAAGGAATATTGAATTTTACAGTAGTCGTAAGAAGGAATATTGATTTTTACAGTAGTCGTAAAAATGAAAAAAATGTTTTCTTCAGTCGGCACGAGTCGGCTGCTTGGAAAAAAATCCAACTCGCTACTTTGGCATCAGAACCTTTCGGGAATGACATAGAAATCAAAATAAATAATGTTTTCTAATTTTTTCAAAATTCCCATAAAACATTTTTTTCATTCTTACAGAACTGTAAAACTGATTACAGATTGTTACAGTACCATAAATAGGATTACTGAATTTTACAATAGCCGTAAGAAGGAATATTGAATTTTACAGTAGCCGTAAGAAGGAATATTGATTTTTACAGTAGTCGTAAGAAGGAATATTGATTTTTACAGTAGTCGTAAAAATGAAAAAAATGTTTTCTTCAGTCGGCACGAGTCGGCTGCTTGGAATTAGTTCCAACTCGCTACTTTGGCATCAGAACCTTTCGGGAATGACATAGAAATCAAAACAAATCTTGTTTTCTAATTTTTTCAAAATTCCCATAAAACATTTTTTTCATTCTTACAGAACTGTAAAACTGATTATAGATTGTTACAGTACCATAAAAAGGATTACTGAATTTTACAATGGCCGTAAAAAGGAATATTGATTTTTACAGTAGTCGTAAGAAGGAATATTGATTTTTACAGTAGTCGTAAAAATGAAAAAAATGTTTTCTTCAGTCGGCACGAGTCGGCTGCTTGGAAAAAAATCCAACTCGCTACTTTGGCATCAGAACCTTTCGGGAATGACATAGAAATCAAAATAAATCTTGTTTTCTAATTTTTTGAAAATTCCCATAAAACATTTTTTTCATTCTTACAGAACTGTAAAACTGATTACAGATTGTTAAAGTACCATAAATAGGATTACTGAATTTTACAATGGCCGTAAGAAGGAATATTGAATTTTACAGTAGCCGTAAGAAGGAATATTGATTTTTACAGTAGTCGTAAAAATGAAAAAAATGTTTTCTTCAGTCGGCACGAGTCGGCTGCTTGGAATTAGTTCCAACTCGCTACTTTGGCATCAGAACCTTTCGGGAATGACATAGAAATCAAAACAAATCTTGTTTTCTAATTTTTTCAAAATTCCCATAAAACATTTTTTTCATTCTTACAGAACTGTAAAACTGATTACAGATTGTTAAAGTACCATAAAAAGGATTACTGAATTTTACAATGGCCGTAAAAAGGAATATTGATTTTTACAGTAGTCGTAAGAAGGAATATTGATTTTTACAGTAGTCGTAAAAATGAAAAAAATGTTTTCTTCAGTCGGCACGAGTCGGCTGCTTGGAATTAGTTCCAACTCGCTACTTTGGCATCAGAACCTTTCGGGAATGACATAGAAATCAAAACAAATCTTGTTTTCTAATTTTTTCAAAATTCCCATAAAACATTTTTTTCATTCTTACAGAACTGTAAAACTGATTACAGATTGTTAAAGTACCATAAAAAGGATTACTGAATTTTACAATGGCCGTAAAAAGGAATATTGATTTTTACAGTAGTCGTAAGAAGGAATATTGATTTTTACAGTAGTCGTAAAAATGAAAAAAATGTTTTCTTCAGTCGGCACGAGTCGGCTGCTTGGAAAAAAATCCAACTCGCTACTTTGGCATCAGAACCTTTCGGGAATGACATAGAAATCAAAATAAATCTTGTTTTCTAATTTTTTGAAAATTCCCATAAAACATTTTTTTCATTCTTACAGAACTGTAAAACTGATTACAGATTGTTAAAGTACCATAAATAGGATTACTGAGTTTTACAATGGCCGTAAGAAGGAATATTGAATTTTACAGTAGTTGTAAGAAGGAATATTGATTTTTACAGTAGTCGTAAAAATGAAAAAAATGTTTTCTTCAGTCGGCACGAGTCGGCTGCTTGGAAAAAAATCCAACTCGCTACTTTGGCATCAGAACCTTTCGGGAATGACATAGAAATCAAAATAAATCTTGTTTTCTAATTTTTTGAAAATTCCCATAAAACATTTTTTTCATTCTTACAGAACTGTAAAACTGATTACAGATTGTTACAGTACCATAAATAGGTTTACTGAGTTTTACAATGGCCGTAAGAAGGAATATTGAATTTTACAGTAGTTGTAAGAAGGAATATTGATTTTTACAGTAGTCGTAAAAATGAAAAAAATGTTTTCTTCAGTCGGCACGAGTCGGCTGCTTGGAAAAAAATCCAACTCGCTACTTTGGCATCAGAACCTTTCGGGAATGACATAGAAATCAAAATAAATCTTGTTTTCTAATTTTTTGAAAATTCCCATAAAACATTTTTTTCATTCTTACAGAACTGTAAAACTGATTACAGATTGTTACAGTACCATAAATAGGATTACTGAATTTTACAATAGCCGTAAGAAGGAATATTGAATTTTACAGTAGCCGTAAGAAGGAATATTGATTTTTACAGTAGTCGTAAGAAGGAATATTGATTTTTACAGTAGTCGTAAAAATGAAAAAAATGTTTTCTTCAGTCGGCACGAGTCGGCTGCTTGGAATTAGTTCCAACTCGCTACTTTGGCATCAGAACCTTTCGGGAATGACATAGAAATCAAAACAAATCTTGTTTTCTAATTTTTTCAAAATTCCCATAAAACATTTTTTTCATTCTTACAGAACTGTAAAACTGATTATAGATTGTTACAGTACCATAAAAAGGATTACTGAATTTTACAATGGCCGTAAAAAGGAATATTGATTTTTACAGTAGTCGTAAGAAGGAATATTGATTTTTACAGTAGTCGTAAAAATGAAAAAAATGTTTTCTTCAGTCGGCACGAGTCGGCTGCTTGGAAAAAAATCCAACTCGCTACTTTGGCATCAGAACCTTTCGGGAATGACATAGAAATCAAAATAAATCTTGTTTTCTAATTTTTTCAAAATTCCCATAAAACATTTTTTTCATTCTTACAGAACTGTAAAACTGATTATAGATTGTTACAGTACCATAAAAAGGATTACTGAATTTTACAATGGCCGTAAAAAGGAATATTGATTTTTACAGTAGTCGTAAGAAGGAATATTGATTTTTACAGTAGTCGTAAAAATGAAAAAAATGTTTTCTTCAGTCGGCACGAGTCGGCTGCTTGGAAAAAAATCCAACTCGCTACTTTGGCATCAGAACCTTTCGGGAATGACATAGAAATCAAAATAAATCTTGTTTTCTAATTTTTTGAAAATTCCCATAAAACATTTTTTTCATTCTTACAGAACTGTAAAACTGATTACAGATTGTTAAAGTACCATAAATAGGATTACTGAGTTTTACAATGGCCGTAAGAAGGAATATTGAATTTTACAGTAGTTGTAAGAAGGAATATTGATTTTTACAGTAGTCGTAAAAATGAAAAAAATGTTTTCTTCAGTCGGCACGAGTCGGCTGCTTGGAAAAAAATCCAACTCGCTACTTTGGCATCAGAACCTTTCGGGAATGACATAGAAATCAAAATAAATCTTGTTTTCTAATTTTTTGAAAATTCCCATAAAACATTTTTTTCATTCTTACAGAACTGTAAAACTGATTACAGATTGTTACAGTACCATAAATAGGATTACTGAATTTTACAATAGCCGTAAGAAGGAATATTGAATTTTACAGTAGCCGTAAGAAGGAATATTGATTTTTACAGTAGTCGTAAGAAGGAATATTGATTTTTACAGTAGTCGTAAAAATGAAAAAAATGTTTTCTTCAGTCGGCACGAGTCGGCTGCTTGGAATTAGTTCCAACTCGCTACTTTGGCATCAGAACCTTTCGGGAATGACATAGAAATCAAAACAAATCTTGTTTTCTAATTTTTTCAAAATTCCCATAAAACATTTTTTTCATTCTTACAGAACTGTAAAACTGATTATAGATTGTTACAGTACCATAAAAAGGATTACTGAATTTTACAATGGCCGTAAAAAGCAATATTGATTTTTACAGTAGTCGTAAGAAGGAATATTGATTTTTACAGTAGTCGTAAAAATGAAAAAAATGTTTTCTTCAGTCGGCACGAGTCGGCTGCTTGGAATTAGTTCCAACTCGCTACTTTGGCATCAGAACCTTTCGGGAATGACATAGAAATCAAAATAAATCTTGTTTTCTAATTTTTTGAAAATTCCCATAAAAAATTTTTTTCATTCTTACAGAACTGTAAAACTGATTACAGATTGTTACAGTACCATAAATAGGATTACTGAATTTTACAATGGCCGTAAGAAGGAATATTGAATTTTACAGTAGTTGTAAGAAGGAATATTGATTTTTACAGTAGTCGTAAAAATGAAAAAAATGTTTTCTTCAGTCGGCACGAGTCGGCTGCTTGGAATTAGTTCCAACTCGCTACTTTGGCATCAGAACCTTTCGGGAATGACATAGAAATCAAAATAAATCTTGTTTTCTAATTTTTTCAAAATTCCCATAAAACATTTTTTTCATTCTTACAGAACTGTAAAACTGATTGTAGATTGTTACAGTACCATAAAAAGGATTACTGAATTTTACAATGGCCGTAAAAAGGAATATTGATTTTTACAGTAGTCGTAAGAAGGAATATTGATTTTTACAGTAGTCGTAAAAATGAAAAAAATGTTTTCTTCAGTCGGCACGAGTCGGCTGCTTGGAAAAAAATCCAACTCGCTACTTTGGCATCAGAACCTTTCGGGAATGACATAGAAATCAAAATAAATCTTGTTTTCTAATTTTTTGAAAATTCCCATAAAACATTTTTTTCATTCTTACAGAACTGTAAAACTGATTACAGATTGTTAAAGTACCATAAATAGGATTACTGAGTTTTACAATGGCCGTAAGAAGGAATATTGAATTTTACAGTAGTTGTAAGAAGGAATATTGATTTTTACAGTAGTCGTAAAAATGAAAAAAATGTTTTCTTCAGTCGGCACGAGTCGGCTGCTTGGAAAAAAATCCAACTCGCTACTTTGGCATCAGAACCTTTCGGGAATGACATAGAAATCAAAATAAATCTTGTTTTCTAATTTTTTGAAAATTCCCATAAAACATTTTTTTCATTCTTACAGAACTGTAAAACTGATTACAGATTGTTACAGTACCATAAATAGGATTACTGAATTTTACAATGGCCGTAAGAAGGAATATTGAATTTTACAGTAGCCGTAAGAAGGAATATTGATTTTTACAGTAGTCGTAAAAATGAAAAAAATGTTTTCTTCAGTCGGCACGAGTCGGCTGCTTGGAATTAGTTCCAACTCGCTACTTTGGCATCAGAACCTTTCGGGAATGACATAGAAATCAAAATAAATCTAGTTTTCTAATTTTTTAAAAATTCCCATAAAACATTTTTTTCATTCTTACAGAACTGTAAAACTGATTATAGATTGTTACAGTACCATAAAAAGGATTACTGAATTTTACAATGGCCGTAAAAAGGAATATTGATTTTTACAGTAGTTGTAAGAATGAAAAAAATGTTTTCTTCAGTCGGCACGAGTCGGCTGCTTGGAAAAAAATCCAACTCGCTACTTTGGCATCAGAACCTTTAAGGAATGACATAGAAATCAAAATAAATCTTGTTTTCTAATTTTTTAAAAATTCCCATAAAACATTTTTTTCATTCTTACAGAACTGTAAAACTGATTACAGATTGTTAAAGTACCATAAATAGGATTACTGAATTTTACAATAGCCGTAAGAAGGAATATTGAATTTTACAGTAGCCGTAAGAAGGAATATTGATTTTTACAGTAGTCGTAAGAAGGAATATTGATTTTTACAGTAGTCGTAAAAATGAAAAAAATGTTTTCTTCAGTCGGCACGAGTCGGCTGCTTGGAATTAGTTCCAACTCGCTACTTTGGCATCAGAACCTTTCGGGAATGACATAGAAATCAAAATAAATCTAGTTTTCTAATTTTTTAAAAATTCCCATAAAACATTTTTTTCATTCTTACAGAACTGTAAAACTGATTATAGATTGTTACAGTACCATAAAAAGGATTACTGAATTTTACAATGGCCGTAAAAAGGAATATTGATTTTTACAGTAGTTGTAAGAATGAAAAAAATGTTTTCTTCAGTCGGCACGAGTCGGCTGCTTGGAAAAAAATCCAACTCGCTACTTTGGCATCAGAACCTTTAAGGAATGACATAGAAATCAAAATAAATCTTGTTTTCTAATTTTTTAAAAATTCCCATAAAACATTTTTTTCATTCTTACAGAACTGTAAAACTGATTACAGATTGTTAAAGTACCATAAATAGGATTACTGAATTTTACAATAGCCGTAAGAAGGAATATTGAATTTTACAGTAGCCGTAAGAAGGAATATTGATTTTTACAGTAGTCGTAAGAAGGAATATTGATTTTTACAGTAGTCGTAAAAATGAAAAAAATGTTTTCTTCAGTCGGCACGAGTCGGCTGCTTGGAATTAGTTCCAACTCGCTACTTTGGCATCAGAACCTTTCGGGAATGACATAGAAATCAAAATAAATCTTGTTTTCTAATTTTTTGAAAATTCCCATAAAACATTTTTTTCATTCTTACAGAACTGTAAAACTGATTACAGATTGTTAAAGTACCATAAATAGGATTACTGAATTTTACAATGGCCGTAAGAAGGAATATTGAATTTTACAGTAGTCGTAAGAAGGAATATTGATTTTTAGAGTAGTCGTAAAAATGAAAAAATTGTTTTCTTCAGTCGGCACGAGTCGGCTGCTTGGAATTAGTTCCAACTCGCTATTTTGGCATCAGAACCTTTCGGGAATGACATAGAAATCAAAATAAATCTTGTTTTCTAATTTTTTCAAAATTCCCATAAAACATTTTTTTCATTCTTACAGAACTGTAAAACTGATTACAGATTGTTACAGTACCATAAATAGGATTACTGAATTTTACAATGGCCGTAAGAAGGAATATTGAATTTTACAGTAGCCGTAAGAAGGAATATTGATTTTTACAGTAGTCGTAAAAATGAAAAAAATGTTTTCTTCAGTCGGCACGAGTCGGCTGCTTGGAATTAGTTCCAACTCGCTACTTTGAGTAGTTATGCACCCCTTTTCACCCTAAAAACTACGGTACTTTTTTCAAGGGGAGAAAATCGGGATACAGTATCCTTAATCCTTTTTCCCTCTCCCGATCGGGCATCTGGCGTTGCAACTTTTTTTAGGTTGCATATTTTTTTGCAACTTTTTTTTCCTTTCCAGATTTTTTTCTTTTTAAAAATTTTTTTCAAATTTTTTTAAAAAATTTTAAAATCCATGAAAATCATGAAAAAACTTTTTTTCACCCAAATCCTTCAAGTGATCAGTGTTATGCTTTTGTTTTTTTTCCGCGGGCGCCCGCGCCCGCGCCCGCGTACTTTTGAAAAAACCGCCCGCGCCCGCCCGCCGCCCGCGTACTTTTGAAAAAAACCGCCCGCGCCCGCCCGCCGCCCGCGTACTTTTAAAAAACCCGCCCGCGCCCGCCCGCCGCCCGCAAATCTTATATTTGAGTTTTTATTCAACATTTTAAAAGTTTATTCATTATTTTTTAACAAAAAGATTATTGATAATATATATTAAGAAAAGAATCATAAATTTTTCTTCATTTGTTGAAACAATATCATTAAGCCGCACATCAATTTTTTCAATTAATTTATCAATAACTTGTTCAAAATCAATCTTTGAGTGAAATTTTACTTCAGATTTTCTAACTTGAAGATTTATCTTAACAATGTGAAGTCCGGGATATAATAAAGACATTGTTGGAATAGAATCACTTTGAATTGTTGTTGTGAAATTTGTAAGATCTTGCATCAAAAGTAAACATGACTTCGATCAATGTGATTTGTAATTAAAGATTTAGCAGATACTGCTGTTTTAATTTCATGTTCAACAAGCAGTTTTTGAACAATATCAGGATGTCGAGTCTCAAAGTGTCTTTTAATATTATAAGATTTCATAACCAAAGATTGATTGCATTCTTTACATTTTTTATCGTTGATATCATCTATAATGTCAATATAATGTTTACCTGATAAAGTTTCATTTTTTTAATCGGGAGTTGCAGAAGCAGAAATACTAGCAGCTTTTCTTTTTCTTGATGCCATGGTTTAGACAATACAAATCCACTTTGATTTAGAAATAAGTAATGTCAAAATCAGTAAAAATAAAATCCAATAAAATCGGTTAAAATCCAGGTGAAATTAATAACGATGTAAAATTTTTAATAGCAGTTTATTTTTTCTTTTTCGGCAAAAAAACTGACACCAATGTGAAAGCAAATTTTCTCATAGGGCATTTAGGTCGTTGCGGTGATAAACTTTTTTCTTTCTTCATTAGATGATTTGTCCTTCCGTGTGATTTTTATGGCAAAAAAATATTCTTTCGTAGATTTTTGTTGAGAAATATTGTCAAAAAAGCATTGAAAAAAAAAACAAAATGCTTTTGTTTTTTTACTCGCGGGCGCCCGCGCCCGCGCCCGCTTACTTAGAAAAAATCCGCCCGCGCCCGCCCGCCGCCCGCTAACTTTTGAAAAAACTGCCCGCGCCCGCCCGCCGCCCGCCAAAGGGCGCCCGCGGGCGCCCGCGGGCGGGCGCGGGCGCGGGCAAAGCATAACACTGTCATCGTTCGACTCCTCGTGACACGGGGATCTCTTTTTTCAGTATCACGTATATTTTTTTTCACTTTTGACTTTTTTCTTCAAAGAAAAAAAAGAGACGCATTTTTTTGGCGCGCAAAGAAAGAAAGAGAGAGAGAGAGACAGCTTCTTTTGTGCGTGCGCATGCCGCGGCACGTCTGTTCTCTTTTCCTTTGTTCTTTGTGACTGGCGCGCGTCTCCCTTTTCTTTTCCTTTCTTCTTTTTTAAATTTTATTTAAATTTTTTAAATTTTTAAATTTTAAAATCATGAAATACATGTTAAAAATTTTTTTCTCCAAAAATACACAAATGATACATCATTCGAATCCCCGTAACCTCAGGATCACCCCTGTCATAGTAGCTATTTATAAAAAATTTTGTCCCGCATCCAAAACGTTTTTTTAATTATAAAAAGTTTATTCCTTGCGGGAAAAAAGGGAAATTCAAACATACAAATAAAAAGTGAATTTCAACCAAATAAAAATGATAGTTCAAAGACAAATAAAAAAGTTTGCAAGGAATATAAAACAGAGAAAAAATTATTGAAGCATGCGTAAAATCCAATTAACAAGACTTAAGCCACCAAAAAGAAACATTGAGATAGTACAAACAACAAAAAGTGTTCTTTCAAGAGGGCCAAACTTAACTTTCATATCACTTGTTTGAGGTGGTGTTGTTGAAGAGGTTTTCTAACAAAAATGTGTGATTCAGAAACAAGAAAAATATACGTAAAAATGATAAAACTAACGATCCATAAAAAAGCTTGATCCAAAAGTTGTAAAAAATTTGCAACCAAAGTTGCATAAAAAAAGTTGCAACCAATTGCAACTTTTCTATGGTTGCATTAAAATGCAACTTTTTTATGGTTGCATCAAAATGCAACTTTTTTCGGTTGCATTTTTAGCTGGCAGATTTGGCTTTCTTATGAAACGCGTTAGGATCAAAGAGATTAAATTTTTGTTTTGTGGCTGAAACTGATGTCTTTTTCGGCTTGGTTGGCTTCATAATTATGGGTTTCTGTGGTGTGGGTTTTAGAAATTTCTTCTTTTGTGGTACAAAAAGCGCATTTAATTCAGCATTTGCCATTCTTTTTTTTCTTATCTTGTGTTCATGAATCTTAAGCAAGGGAGGAGGTGGCATTGCAGTTACTCCTGTCATGGGAATAACTTTGTTATGATTCTTTGGCATTTCTTCTTGAATTTCGTTGTGATAGTGTTGTCGTTGTAAAAGGTCTTCATTTTCCTTATTTTTGATTGTTGCACGTATTGTCTCCTCTAATCCAGACTTTGATTTCTCATTATGTTTCAAGTTTTGATAATGACTCTTCTTTGGCTGAACTGGTGTTAAAAGTGACTTCATCAAAAATGTCATCACTTCTTTTTGGTCTAATTTTACCAAACATTTCTTCCAAAACCATGTCAACGTGTTCCACAGAATGCATATATTTTGGTTTTAATGTTGATTTGTAACCATTGGTATAAACGATGGTTATAGTTTCATTTATTAATGACCATTTCTTCTCCAAGCTAAATTCCTTAAGGCAACAATACCACCCTTCTCCTTTGAGCTCAATACTTCCTGCCAGTTGTTTGTATATTTTTGAAGTTTTATCCAATTTAAAGGGGATAAATATATGTTCGATTAACATTTTTCTGAAAATTTAAAAATAAGTACGATAATCAAATACGCGCATACAATTGCGCAATATTTTTCCATTGCGCAATAAAAATATTAAGATTTTGATCGCTATTTTCAATTTAAACAAAACAGACGGAAGAAAGTTGTCTCTTTTCGATCCAGAAAAACAGTGGTTAAGGATTAACAAATAAGAAAACAGAAACAAAAAACAGTCTTAAAAAAATCGCCGCCAAAAGAGATTTTCCGGCAAAACAGTGGTTAAGGATAGACTTCGATGGATAAAAGGACACTTTTTTGGTGCGTGTGTATGCGCGCGTGTGTGTGACGGAGGCAAATGGCGCGCAAAAAAAGACGCGCGCATCACCCGATGGCACTGGATTAGAAAAAAGAACAGCTGTTGTTGACCTCGGTCTGTTTTTTGAACACACCTTTGAAGAATTCCTATTGTTGTAACTGCTTAATCCGTGACCTCAAAAAAACTTTGGCAAAACAATAGAGATAAAAGACATTAAAAGTGGTTAATTTTTGAATTCAGGGGACTTGAATAGAACTTTTAGAAAAAGGTCAAACCAATCGATCGGTCAAAATGTATTCATTTCAATTAATTTCGTAATCGGCGGTCACTCGCTTTTTAATTTTCTTTTCATTTTTCTGATTTTTTATTGAATCATGGCAAAGTTAGATCCTCAAAGTGTCGAACGAATGCCTGAATCTGTTGATTTTTTCAACGTAAAACCTAGTTTAGTTGGGATCGAACACGGTTCTTTTGCTGAATATCCTGCTGTTCACCCCATAAGCAACGGCAATATCCAATTTCGCGTAAATTCTGGGCAATGTTTCATTGATTTCTCAAAGACTTATATGGTCACAAAATTTGCGCTCCTTAAAAAAGAAGGAAATACATTTGTACCTGTTACAAAAGATGATCCTGTTAGCTTTATTCAAGGATTTGGTGCAACTTTTATAAAAAATCTTAAAGTTTTATTCAATAAACAACATGTTTTTAACGGAAATGATTTGTATGCTTATAATGCGTACATGAAACGTTGTTTAGGAATTGATAAAAAACATAATATGCAAGATTTACAAGCAATTGGGTATTTTGAAGATGGCTTAAGTCAAACAAGTGGTCCTGGATTTGATGCAAGACGCGCATTATGCGCAGAAGGAAAAAAGTTTGAAACTGCATGCTCTTTGGACGTTGACATTTTTCAACAAAAGAAGCTTTTTCTTGATAATATGATCATTGATATTGAAATTATCCCAAATAATGCTGTTTTTACATTGCTTGCTACTGATAAACAGGAATATAAATATGAGATTTTAGATTGCAAACTTTTTGTTAAAACTTATTCACTTAACCCTGAATTAAATCACCCCCTTCAAGAAGGCCTCAATAAAGGAGCTATTGCTAAATACAATTATACGCGCAACATTATTAAAACTGAATTTATTTCACCTGGAAGACTTGAATATGATTCAGTTTTGATTACAAATAGACTTCCAAAACGTGTATTTGTTGGTCTTATTGATGCGCAAGCTTACCATGGTAAAATTGGAATGTCACCATTTGAATTTAAACCTCATGGTCTTTTATCTGTTAAACTTTCTGCCAATGGAGTTACGGTCCCAAATAGCCCCTACAAATTAGATTGGAAAGATAACAGTTATATTCGCGCTTACAAAGATTTATCAGATGCTACAAAACATGGTATTTCTCTTGAAAAATATGAGGCACATTCAACTTTTTATGCATTTGACTTGCAATTGGAGCATGATTCAGACATTGTTGCCCTACAAAAAACTGGATCTACAGCTATTTCATTGAATTTCTCCGTCCCAGTTCCTCAAAATGGCTTACAATTAATCTATTATGGGGAATTTGATTCCATTCTTGCTCTTGATTGTGCCCGCTCTCCAAAATCAGATGTCTCAGTTTAAGGTTTTTCTTTCTTACTTTTAAGTAAAATACGATTTATTTATTTTTAGCATGGCTGTTGCAAACCAATGCTCATTTTTTTTCCATTCAAAGTACCCTGAAACCCCAACAACAACACTTTCCTTCTGCTTCTAAATTAGCATTTTTAATTTTTTTTATGTTTTTTATTACCTTTATACTAAAAATATTTTGTTTTTGTACGTTTAAATATAATGATGGCCCAATAAATATTCTTTTTATATTCTTTCGTTTGTTTTTTACAAGAGTTTTTACCTTTTTAAATATTTTAAATACAATGATTCTTGCTTTTTTTCGTGAAATTTGTTAATATTTTTAAATCCGTCGGTTTTTTAATAGTCTAAAACATGTTTACCTGTTTTAGTATGAAGAAGTTCATTGCTATACCAATGTCACATTATCAAAATTTGACTCAAAATGCGAAATCAAATTCTGGATTAGAGCAAACAATACATGCGACAATCAAAAATAAGGAAAATGAAGATCTTTTGCAACGACAACGCTATTACGATGAAGCTCAGGAGGAAATGCCAAAGAATCATAACAAAGTTATTCCAATGACCGGAGTAACTGCTTTACCACCACCACCTCTTAAGAAGATTCGGGAACACAAGAGAAAAAGAATGACAAACGCCGAATTAGATGCACTTTTTGGAGCACCAAAGAAGAAATTTCTAAAACCTACACCACAGAAACCCATAATTATGAAGCCAACCAAGCCGAAAAAGACATCCGTTTCAGCCACAAAACAAAAATTTAATCTCTTTGATCCTAACGCTTTTCATAAGAAAGCCAAATCTGCCAGCTAAAAATGCAACCGAAAAAAGTTGCATTTGGATGCAACCATAAAAAAAGTTGCATTTTAATGCAACCATAGGAAGGTTGCAATTGATTGCAACTTCTTTTGCAACTTGGTTGCAACTTTTTTTGTGCAACTTTGGTTGCAAATTTTTGACAACTTTTTGATCAGGCTTTTTTATGGATCGTTAGTTTTATCATTTTTACGTATATTTTTCTTGTTTCTGAATCACATATTTTTGTTAAAAAACCTCTTCAACAACACCACCGCAAACAAGTGATATGAAAGTTAAGTTTGGCCCTCTTGAAAGAACACTTTTTGTTGTTTGTACTATTTCAATGTTTCTTTTTGGTGGCTTGAGTCTTGTTAATTGGATTTTACGCATGCTTCAATAATTTTTTTCTCTGTTTTATTATTCCTTGCAAACTTTCTATTTGTCATTGAACTTACGTTTTTATTTGGTTGAAATTCACTTTTTATTTGTATGTTTGAATATCCCTTTTTTCCCGCAAGGAATAAACTTTTTATAATTAAAAAAACGTTTTGGATGCGGGACAAAATTTTTTATAAATAGCTACTATGACAGGGGTGATCCTGAGGTTACGGGGATTCGAATGATGTATCATTTGTGTATTTTTGGAGAAAAAAATTTTTAACATGTATTTCATGATTTTAAAATTTAAAAATTTAAAAAATTTAAATAAAATTTAAAAAAGAACAAAGGAAAAGAAAAGGGAGACGCGCGCCAGTCACAAAGAAGAAAGGAAAAGAGAACAGACGTGCCGCGGCATGCGCACGCACAAAAGAAGCTGTCTCTCTCTCTCTCTTTCTTTCTTTGCGCGCCAAAAAAATGCGTCTCTTTTTTTTCTTTGAAGAAAAAAGTCAAAAGTGAAAAAAAATATACGTGATACTGAAAAAAGAGATCCCCGTGTCACGAGGAGTCGAACGATGTATCACTTGAAGGATTTGGGTGAAAAAAAGTTTTTTCATGATTTTCATGGATTTTAAAATTTTTTAAAAAAATTTGAAAAAAATTTTTAAAAAGAAAAAAATCTGGAAAGGAAAAAAAAGTTGCAAAAAAATATGCAACCTAAAAAAAGTTGCAACGCCAGATGCCCGATCGGGAGAGGGAAAAAGGATTAAGGATACTGTATCCCGATTTTCTCCCCTTGAAAAAAGTACCGTAGTTTTTAGGGTGAAAAGGGGTGCATAACTACTACTTTGGCATCAGAACCTTTCGGGAATGACATAGAAATCAAAATAAATCTTGTTTTCTAATTTTTTTGAATCTTTTCAAAATTCCCATAAAACATTTTTTTCATTCTTACAGAACTGTAAAACTGATTACAGATTGTTAAAGTACCATAAATAGGATTACTGAATTTTACAATGGCCGTAAGAAGGAATATTGAATTTTACAGTAGCCGTAAGAAGGAATATTGATTTTTGCAGTAGTCGTAAGAAGGAATATTGATTTTTACAGTAGTCGTAAAAATGAAAAAATTGTTTTCTTCAGTCGGCACGAGTCGGCTGCTTGGAATTAGTTCCAACTGGCTATTTTGGCATCAGAACCTTTCGGGAATGACATAGAAATCAAAATAAATCTTGTTTTCTAATTTTTTGAAAATTCCCATAAAACATTTTTTTCATTCTTACAGAACTGTAAAACTGATTACAGATTGTTAAAGTACCATAAATAGAATTACTGAATTTTACAATGGCCGTAAGAAGGAATATTGAATTTTACAGTAGTCGTAAGAAGGAATATTGATTTTTAGAGTAGTCGTAAAAATGAAAAAATTGTTTTCTTCAGTCGGCACGAGTCGGCTGCTTGGAATTAGTTCCAACTCGCTACTTTGGCATCAGAACCTTTCGGGAATGACATAGAAATCAAAATAAATCTTGTTTTCTAATTTTTTGAAAATTCCCATAAAACATTTTTTTCATTCTTACAGAACTGTAAAACTGATTACAGATTGTTAAAGTACCATAAATAGGATTACTGAATTTTACAATGGCCGTAAGAAGGAATATTGAATTTTACAGTAGTCGTAAGAAGGAATATTGATTTTTAGAGTAGTCGTAAGAAGGAATATTGATTTTTACAGTAGTCGTAAAAATGAAAAAAATGTTTTCTTCAGTCGGCACGAGTCGGCTGCTTGGAATTAGTTCCAACTCGCTACTTTGGCATCAGAACCTTTCGGGAATGACATAGAAATCAAAATAAATCTTGTTTTCTAATTTTTTGAAAATTCCCATAAAACATTTTTTTCATTCTTACAGAACTGTAAAACTGATTACAGATTGTTACAGTACCATAAATAGGATTACTGAATTTTACAATGGCCGTAAGAAGGAATATTGAATTTTACAGTAGCCGTAAGAAGGAATATTGATTTTTACAGTAGTCGTAAAAATGAAAAAAATGTTTTCTTCAGTCGGCACGAGTCGGCTGCTTGGAATTAGTTCCAACTCGCTACTTTGGCATCAGAACCTTTCGGGAATGACATAGAAATCAAAATAAATCTTGTTTTCTAATTTTTTGAAAATTCCCATAAAACATTTTTTTCATTCTTACAGAACTGTAAAACTGATTATAGATTGTTACAGTACCATAAAAAGGATTACTGAATTTTACAATGGCCGTAAGAAGGAATATTGAATTTTACAGTAGCCGTAAGAAGGAATATTGATTTTTGCAGTAGTCGTAAGAAGGAATATTGATTTTTACAGTAGTCGTAAAAATGAAAAAAATGTTTTCTTCAGTCGGCACGAGTCGGCTGCTTGGAATTAGTTCCAACTCGCTACTTTGGCATCAGAACCTTTCGGGAATGACATAGAAATCAAAATAAATCTTGTTTTCTAATTTTTTGAAAATTCCCATAAAAAATTTTTTTCATTCTTACAGTATTCCTATTTACGGTACTGTAACAATCTGTAATTAGTTACAATTCTGTAAGAATGAAAAAATGTTTTATGGGAATTTTTAAAAAATTAGAAAACAAGATTTATTTTGATTTCTATCTCATTCCTGAAAGGTTCTGATGCTAAAGTAACGAGTTGGAACTAATTCCAAGCGGCCGACTCGTGCCGACTGAAGAAAATATTTATTCATTCTTACGACTACTGTAAAATTCAATATTCCTTCTTACGACTATCGTAAAACTCAATATTCCTATTTACGGTACTGTAACAATCTGTAATTAGTTTTACAATTCTGTAAGAATGAAAAAATGTTTTATGGGAATTTTCAAAAAATTAGAAAACAAGATTTGTTTTAATATCTATCTCATTCTTGAAAGGTTCTGATGCTAAAGTAACGAGTTGGAACTAATTCCAAGCGGCCGACTCGTGCCGACTGAAGAAAATATTTTTTTCATTCTTACGACTACTGTAAAATTCAATATTCCTTCTTACCACTACTGTAAAATTCAATATTCCTTTTTACGACAACTGTAAAGTTCAATATTTCTTCTTAAGGTACTGTAACAATCTGTAATCAGTTTTACAGTTCTGTAAGAATAAAAAAAATGGCCGCTTGGAATTAGTTCCAACTCGTTGCTTTAGCATCAGAACCTTTCAGGAATGAGATAGAAATCAAAATAAATCTTGTTTTCTAATTTTTTAAAAATTCCCACTCGTGCCGACTGAAGAAAATATTTTTTTCATTCTTACGAATACTGTAAAATTCAATATTCCTTTTTACGACAACTGTAAAGTTCAATATTTCTTCTTAAGGTACTGTAACAATCTGTAATCAGTTTTACAGTTCTGTAAGAATAAAAAAAACGTTTTATGGGAATTTTCAAACAATTAGAAAACAAGATTTATTTTGATTTCTATCTCATTCCTGAAATGAAAAAAATGTTTTCTTCAGTCGGCACGAGTCGGCTGCTTGGAATTAGTTCTAACTCGCTACTTTGGCATCAGAACCTTTCGGGAATGACATAGAAATCAAAAAAAAAACCTAGTTTTCTAATTTTTTCAAAATTCCCATAAAACATTTTTTTCATTCTTACAGAACTGTAAAACTGATTATAGATTGTTACAGTACCATAAAAAGGATTACTGAATTTTACAATGGCCGTAAGAAGGAATATTGAATTTTACAGTAGCCATGAGAACGAATATTAATTTTTACAGTAGTCGTAAGAAGGAATATTGATTTTTACAGTAGCCGTAAGAATGAAAAAAATGTTTTCTTCAGTCGGCACGAGTCGGCTGCTTGGAATTAGTTCCAACTCGCTACTTTGGCATTAGAACCTTTCAGGAATGACATAGAAATCAAAAAAAAAACCTAGTTTTCTAATTTTTTCAAAATTCCCATAAAACATTTTTTTCATTCTTACAGAACTGTAAAACTGATTATAGATTGTTACAGTACCATAAATAGGATTACTGAATTTTACAATGGCCGTAAGAAGGAATATTGAATTTTACAGTAGCCATGAGAACGAATATTGATTTTTACAGTAGTCGTAAGAAGGAATATTGATTTTTACAGTAGCCGTAAGAATGAAAAAAATGTTTTCTTCAGTCGGCACGAGTCGGCTGCTTGGAATTAGTTCCAACTCGCTACTTTGGCATTAGAACCTTTCAGGAATGACATAGAAATCAAAAAAAAAACCTAGTTTTCTAATTTTTTCAAAATTCCCATAAAACATTTTTTTCATTCTTACAGAACTGTAAAACTGATTATAGATTGTTACAGTACCATAAAAAGGATTACTGAATTTTACAATGGCCGTAAGAAGGAATATTGAATTTTACAGTAGCCATGAGAACGAATATTAATTTTTACAGTAGTCGTAAGAAGGAATATTGATTTTTACAGTAGCCGTAAGAATGAAAAAAATGTTTTCTTCAGTCGGCACGAGTCGGCTGCTTGGAATTAGTTCTAACTCGCTACTTTGGCATCAGAACCTTTCGGGAATGACATAGAAATCAAAAAAAAAACCTAGTTTTCTAATTTTTTCAAAATTCCCATAAAACATTTTTTTCATTCTTACAGAACTGTAAAACTGATTACAGATTGTTACGGTACCATAAATAGGATTACTGAATTTTACAATGGCCGTAAGAAGGAATATTGAATTTTACAGTAGCCATGAGAACGAATATTGATTTTTACAGTAGTCGTAAGAAGGAATATTGATTTTTACAGTAGCCGTAAGAATGAAAAAAATGTTTTCTTCAGTCGGCACGAGTCGGCTGCTTGAATTAGTTCCAACTCGCTACTTTGGCATTAGAACCTTTCAGGAATGACATAGAAATCAAAAAAAAAACCTAGTTTTCTAATTTTTTCAAAATTCCCATAAAACATTTTTTTCATTCTTACAGAACTGTAAAACTGATTATAGATTGTTACAGTACCATAAAAAGGATTACTGAATTTTACAATGGCCGTAAAAAGGAATATTGATTTTTACAGTAGTCGTAAGAATGAAATAAATGTTTTCTTCAGTCGGCACGAGTCGGCTGCTTGGAATTAGTTCCAACTCGCTACTTTGGCATCAGAACCTTTCGGGAATGACATAGAAATCAAAATATATCTAGTTTTCTAATTTTTTCAAAATTCCCATAAAACATTTTTTTCATTCTTACAGAACTGTAAAACTGATTACAGATTGTTACAGTACCATTAAAAGGATTACTGAATTTTACAATGGCCGTAAAAAGGAATATTGATTTTTACAGTAGTCGTAAGAATGAAATAAATGTTTTCTTCAGTCGGCACGAGTCGGCTGCTTGGAATTAGTTCCAACTCGCTACTTCGGCATCAGAACCTTTCGGGAATGACATAGAAATCAAAATAAATCTTGTTTTCCAATTTTTTTAAAATTCCCATAAAACATTTTTTTCATTCTTACAGAACTGTAAAACTGATTATAGATTGTTACAGTACCATAAATAGGATTACTGAATTTTACAATGGCCGTAAGAAGGAATATTGATTTTTACAGTAGTCGTAAGAATGAAAAAAATGTTTTCTTCAGTCGGCACGAGTCGGCTGCTTGGAAAAAAATCCAACTCGCTACTTCGGCATCAGAACCTTTCGGGAATGACATAGAAATCAAAAAAAAAACCTAGTTTTCTAATTTTTTCAAAATTCCCATAAAACATTTTTTTCATTCTTACAGAACTGTAAAACTGATTACAGATTGTTACAGTACCATAAAAAGGATTACTGAATTTTACAATGGCCGTAAGAAGGAATATTGAATTTTACAGTAGCCATGAGAACGAATATTAATTTTTACAGTAGTCGTAAGAAGGAATATTGATTTTTACAGTAGCCGTAAGAATGAAAAAAATGTTTTCTTCAGTCGGCACGAGTCGGCTGCTTGGAATTAGTTCTAACTCGCTACTTTGGCATCAGAACCTTTCGGGAATGACATAGAAATCAAAAAAAAAACCTAGTTTTCTAATTTTTTCAAAATTCCCATAAAACATTTTTTTCATTCTTACAGAACTGTAAAACTGATTATAGATTGTTACAGTACCATAAAAAGGATTACTGAATTTTACAATGGCCGTAAGAAGGAATATTGAATTTTACAGTAGCCATGAGAACGAATATTGATTTTTACAGTAGTCGTAAGAATGAAAAAAATGTTTTCTTCAGTCGGCACGAGTCGGCTGCTTGGAATTAGTTCCAACTCGCTACTTTGGCATCAGAACCTTTCGGGAATGACATAGAAATCAAAATAAATCTAGTTTTCTAATTTTTTCAAAATTCCCATAAAACATTTTTTTCATTCTTACAGAACTGTAAAACTGATTATAGATTGTTACAGTACCATTAAAAGGATTACTGAATTTTACAATGGCCGTAAAAAGGAATATTGATTTTTACAGTAGTCGTAAGAATGAAATAAATGTTTTCTTCAGTCGGCACGAGTCGGCTGCTTGGAATTAGTTCCAACACGCTACTTTGGCATCAGAACCTTTCGGGAATGACATAGAAATCAAAATAAATCTAGTTTTCTAATTTTTTCAAAATTCCCATAAAACATTTTTTTCATTCTTACAGAACTGTAAAACTGATTACAGATTGTTACAGTACCATAAAAAGGATTACTGAATTTTACAATGGCCGTAAAAAGGAATATTGATTTTTACAGTAGTCGTAAGAAGGAATATTGATTTTTACAGTAGTCGTAAAAATGAAAAAAATGTTTTCTTCAGTCGGCACGAGTCGGCTGCTTGGAATTAGTTCCAACTCGCTACTTTGGCATCAGAACCTTTCGGGAATGACATAGAAATCAAAATAAATCTTGTTTTCTAATTTTTTCAAAATTCCCATAAAACATTTTTTTCATTCTTACAGAACTGTAAAACTGATTACAGATTGTTACAGTACCATAAATAGGATTACTGAATTTTACAATGGCCGTAAGAAGGAATATTGAATTTTACAGTAGCCGTAAGAAGGAATATTGATTTTTACAGTAGTCGTAAAAATGAAAAAAATGTTTTCTTCAGTCGGCACGAGTCGGCTGCTTGGAATTAGTTCCAACTCGCTACTTCGGCATCAGAACCTTTCGGGAATGACATAGAAATCAAAATAAATCTTGTTTTCCAATTTTTTTAAAATTCCCATAAAACATTTTTTTCATTCTTACAGAACTGTAAAACTGATTATAGATTGTTACAGTACCATAAATAGGATTACTGAATTTTACAATGGCCGTAAGAAGGAATATTGATTTTTACAGTAGTCGTAAGAATGAAAAAAATGTTTTCTTCAGTCGGCACGAGTCGGCTGCTTGGAAAAAAATCCAACTCGCTACTTCGGCATCAGAACCTTTCGGGAATGACATAGAAATCAAAATAAATCTTGTTTTCTAATTTTTTAAAAATTCCCATAAAACATTTTTTTCATTCTTACAGAACTGTAAAACTGATTACAGATTGTTAAAGTACCATAAATAGGATTACTGAATTTAACAATGGCCGTAAGAAGGAATATTGAATTTTACAGTAGCCATAAGAAGGAATATTGATTTTTACAGTAGTCGTAAGAAGGAATATTGATTTTTACAGTAGTCGTAAGAATGAAAAAAATGTTTTCTTCAGTCGGCACGAGTCGGCTGCTTGGAATTAGTTCCAACTCGCTACTTTGGCATTAGAACCTTTCAGGAATGACATAGAAATCAAAATGAATCTTGTTTTCTAATTTTTTTAAAATTCCCATAAAACATTTTTTTCATTCTTACAGAACTGTAAAACTGATTACAAATTGTTACAGTACCATAAATAGGATTACTGAATTTTACAATGGCCGTAAAAAGGAATATTGATTTTTACAGTAGTCGTAAGAAGGAATATTGATTTTTACAGTAGTCGTAAGAAGGAATATTGATTTTTACAGTAGTCGTAAGAATGAAAAAAATGTTTTCTTCAGTCGGCACGAGTCGGCTGCTTGGAATTAGTTCCAACTCGCTACTTTGGCATTAGAACCTTTCAGGAATGACATAGAAATCAAAATGAATCTTGTTTTCTAATTTTTTTAAAATTCCCATAAAACATTTTTTTCATTCTTACAGAACTGTAAAACTGATTATAGATTGTTATAGTACCATAAAAAGGATTACTGAATTTTACAATGGCCGTAAAAAGGAATATTGATTTTTACAGTAGTCGTAAGAATGAAAAAAATGTTTTCTTCAGTCGGCACGAGTCGGCTGCTTGGAATTAGTTCCAACTCGCTACTTTGGCATTAGAACCTTTCAGGAATGACATAGAAATCAAAATAAATCTTGTTTTATAATTTTTTAAAAATTCCCATAAAACATTTTTTTCATTCTTACAGAACTGTAAAACTGATTATAGATTGTTACAGTACCATAAATAGGATTACTGAATTTTACAATGGCCGTAAGAAGGAATATTGAATTTTACAGTAGCCATGAGAACGAATATTTATTTTTACAGTAGTCGTAAGAATGAAAAAAATGTTTTCTTCAGTCGGCACGAGTCGGCTGCTTGGAATTAGTTCCAACTCGCTACTTTGGCATTAGAACCTTTCAGGAATGACATAGAAATCAAAATGAATCTTGTTTTCTAATTTTTTTAAAATTCCCATAAAACATTTTTTTCATTCTTACAGAACTGTAAAACTGATTATAGATTGTTACAGTACCATAAATAGGATTACTGAATTTTACAATGGCCGTAAGAAGGAATATTGAATTTTACAGTAGCCATGAGAACGAATATTTATTTTTACAGTAGTCGTAAGAAGGAATATTGATTTTTACAGTAGTCGTAAGAATGAAAAAAATGTTTTCTTCAGTCGGCACGAGTCGGCTGCTTGGAATTAGTTCCAACTCGCTACTTTGGCATCAGAACCTTTCGGGAATGACATAGAAATCAAAATCAATCTTGTTTTCTAATTTTTTAAAAATTCCCATAAAACATTTTTTTCATTCTTACAGAACTGTAAAACTGATTACAAATTGTTACAGTACCATAAATAGGATTACTGAATTTTACAATGGCCGTAAAAAGGAATATTGATTTTTACAGTAGTCGTAAGAAGGAATATTGATTTTTACAGTAGTCGTAAGAAGGAATATTGATTTTTACAGTAGTCGTAAGAATGAAAAAAATGTTTTCTTCAGTCGGCACGAGTCGGCTGCTTGGAATTAGTTCCAACTCGCTACTTTGGCATCAGAACCTTTCGGGAATGACATAGAAATCAAAATAAATCTTGTTTTCTAATTTTTTAAAAATTCCCATAAAACATTTTTTTCATTCTTACAGAACTGTAAAACTGATTATAGATTGTTACAGTACCATAAATAGGATTACTGAATTTTACAATGGCCGTAAGAAGGAATATTGAATTTTACAGTAGCCATGAGAACGAATATTTATTTTTACAGTAGTCGTAAGAATGAAAAAAATGTTTTCTTCAGTCGGCACGAGTCGGCTGCTTGGAATTAGTTCCAACTCGCTACTTTGGCATTAGAACCTTTCAGGAATGACATAGAAATCAAAATAAATCTTGTTTTCTAATTTTTTAAAAATTCCCATAAAACATTTTTTTCATTCTTACAGAACTGTAAAACTGATTATAGATTGTTACAGTACCATAAATAGGATTACTGAATTTTACAGTATTTATAAGAAGGAATATTGATTTTTACAGTAGTCGTAAGAAGGAATATTGATTTTTACAGTAGTCGTAAGAATGAAAAAAATGTTTTCTTCAGTCGGCACGAGTCGGCTGCTTGGAATTAGTTCCAACTCGCTACTTTGGCATTAGAACCTTTCAGGAATGACATAGAAATCAAAATGAATCTTGTTTTCTAATTTTTTTAAAATTCCCATAAAACATTTTTTTCATTCTTACAGAACTGTAAAACTGATTACAAATTGTTAAAGTACCATAAATAGGATTACTGAATTTTACAATGGCCGTAAAAAGGAATATTGATTTTTACAGTAGTCGTAAGAAGGAATATTGATTTTTACAGTAGTCGTAAGAAGGAATATTGATTTTTACAGTAGTCGTAAGAATGAAAAAAATGTTTTCTTCAGTCGGCACGAGTCGGCTGCTTGGAAAAAAATCCAACTCGCTACTTTGGCATTAGAACCTTTCAGGAATGACATAGAAATCAAAATAAATCTTGTTTTCTAATTTTTTAAAAATTCCCATAAAACATTTTTTTCATTCTTACAGAACTGTAAAACTGATTATAGATTGTTACAGTACCATAAATAGGATTACTGAATTTTACAGTATTTATAAGAAGGAATATTGATTTTTACAGTAGTCGTAAGAAGGAATATTGATTTTTACAGTAGTCGTAAGAATGAAAAAAATGTTTTCTTCAGTCGGCACGAGTCGGCTGCTTGGAATTAGTTCCAACTCGCTACTTTGGCATTAGAACCTTTCAGGAATGACATAGAAATCAAAATGAATCTTGTTTTCTAATTTTTTTAAAATTCCCATAAAACATTTTTTTCATTCTTACAGAACTGTAAAACTGATTACAAATTGTTAAAGTACCATAAATAGGATTACTGAATTTTACAATGGCCGTAAAAAGGAATATTGATTTTTACAGTAGTCGTAAGAAGGAATATTGATTTTTACAGTAGTCGTAAGAAGGAATATTGATTTTTACAGTAGTCGTAAGAATGAAAAAAATGTTTTCTTCAGTCGGCACGAGTCGGCTGCTTGGAAAAAAATCCAACTCGCTACTTCGGCATCAGAACCTTTCGGGAATGACATAGAAATCAAAATAAATCTTGTTTTCTAATTTTTTAAAATTCCCATAAAACATTTTTTTCATTCTTACAGAACTGTAAAACTGATTATAGATTGTTATAGTACCATAAAAAGGATTACTGAATTTTACAATGGCCGTAAAAAGGAATATTGATTTTTACAGTAGTCGTAAGAATGAAAAAAATGTTTTCTTCAGTCGGCACGAGTCGGCTGCTTGGAATTAGTTCCAACTCGCTACTTTGGCATTAGAACCTTTCAGGAATGACATAGAAATCAAAATAAATCTTGTTTTCTAATTTTTTAAAAATTCCCATAAAACATTTTTTTCATTCTTACAGAACTGTAAAACTGATTATAGATTGTTACAGTACCATAAATAGGATTACTGAATTTTACAATGGCCGTAAGAAGGAATATTGAATTTTACAGTAGCCATGAGAACGAATATTTATTTTTACAGTAGTCGTAAGAAGGAATATTGATTTTTACAGTAGTCGTAAGAATGAAAAAAATGTTTTCTTCAGTCGGCACGAGTCGGCTGCTTGGAATTAGTTCCAACTCGCTACTTTGGCATTAGAACCTTTCAGGAATGACATAGAAATCAAAATGAATCTTGTTTTCTAATTTTTTTAAAATTCCCATAAAACATTTTTTTCATTCTTACAGAACTGTAAAACTGATTACAGATTGTTAAAGTACCATAAATAGGATTACTGAATTTTACAATGGCCGTAAGAAGGAATTTTGAATTTTACAGTATTTATAAGAAGGAATATTGATTTTTACAGTAGTCGTAAGAAGGAATATTGATTTTTACAGTAGTCGTAAGAATGAAAAAAATGTTTTCTTCAGTCGGCACGAGTCGGCTGCTTGGAATTAGTTCCAACTCGCTACTTTGGCATCAGAACCTTTCGGGAATGACATAGAAATCAAAATCAATCTTGTTTTCTAATTTTTTAAAAATTCCCATAAAACATTTTTTTCATTCTTACAGAACTGTAAAACTGATTATAGATTGTTATAGTACCATAAAAAGGATTACTGAATTTTACAATGGCCGTAAAAAGGAATATTGATTTTTACAGTAGTCGTAAGAATGAAAAAAATGTTTTCTTCAGTCGGCACGAGTCGGCTGCTTGGAATTAGTTCCAACTCGCTACTTTGGCATTAGAACCTTTCAGGAATGACATAGAAATCAAAATGAATCTTGTTTTCTAATTTTTTTAAAATTCCCATAAAACATTTTTTTCATTCTTACAGAACTGTAAAACTGATTACAGATTGTTAAAGTACCATAAATAGGATTACTGAATTTTACAATGGCCGTAAGAAGGAATTTTGAATTTTACAGTATTTATAAGAAGGAATATTGATTTTTACAGTAGTCGTAAGAAGGAATATTGATTTTTACAGTAGTCGTAAGAATGAAAAAAATGTTTTCTTCAGTCGGCACGAGTCGGCTGCTTGGAATTAGTTCCAACTCGCTACTTTGGCATCAGAACCTTTCGGGAATGACATAGAAATCAAAATCAATCTTGTTTTCTAATTTTTTAAAAATTCCCATAAAACATTTTTTTCATTCTTACAGAACTGTAAAACTGATTACAAATTGTTACAGTACCATAAATAGGATTACTGAATTTTACAATGGCCGTAAGAAGGAATTTTGAATTTTACAGTATTTATAAGAAGGAATATTGATTTTTACAGTAGTCGTAAGAAGGAATATTGATTTTTACAGTAGTCGTAAGAAGGAATATTGATTTTTACAGTAGTCGTAAGAATGAAAAAAATGTTTTCTTCAGTCGGCACGAGTCGGCTGCTTGGAATTAGTTCCAACTCGCTACTTTGGCATTAGAACCTTTCAGGAATGACATAGAAATCAAAATAAATCTTGTTTTCTAATTTTTTAAAAATTCCTATAAAACATTTTTTTCATTCTTACAGAACTGTAAAACTGATTACAAATTGTTACAGTACCATAAATAGGATTACTGAATTTTACAATGGCCGTAAGAAGGAATTTTGAATTTCACAGTATTTATAAGAAGGAATATTGATTTTTACAGTAGTCGTAAGAATGAAAAAAATGTTTTCTTCAGTCGGCACGAGTCGGCTGCTTGGAATTAGTTCCAACTCGCTACTTTGGCATCAGAACCTTTCGGGAATGACATAGAAATCAAAATCAATCTTGTTTTCTAATTTTTTAAAAATTCCCATAAAACATTTTTTTCATTCTTACAGAACTGTAAAACTGATTACAAATTGTTACAGTACCATAAATAGGATTACTGAATTTTACAATGGCCGTAAGAAGGAATTTTGAATTTTACAGTATTTATAAGAAGGAATATTGATTTTTACAGTAGTCGTAAGAAGGAATATTGATTTTTACAGTAGTCGTAAGAAGGAATATTGATTTTTACAGTAGTCGTAAGAATGAAAAAAATGTTTTCTTCAGTCGGCACGAGTCGGCTGCTTGGAATTAGTTCCAACTCGCTACTTTGGCATTAGAACCTTTCAGGAATGACATAGAAATCAAAATAAATCTTGTTTTCTAATTTTTTAAAAATTCCCATAAAACATTTTTTTCATTCTTACAGAACTGTAAAACTGATTATAGATTGTTACAGTACCATAAATAGGATTACTGAATTTTACAATGGCCGTAAGAAGGAATATTGAATTTTACAGTAGCCATGAGAACGAATATTTATTTTTACAGTAGTCGTAAGAATGAAAAAAATGTTTTCTTCAGTCGGCACGAGTCGGCTGCTTGGAATTAGTTCCAACTCGCTACTTTGGCATTAGAACCTTTCAGGAATGACATAGAAATCAAAATGAATCTTGTTTTCTAATTTTTTTAAAATTCCCATAAAACATTTTTTTCATTCTTACAGAACTGTAAAACTGATTACAAATTGTTAAAGTACCATAAATAGGATTACTGAATTTTACAATGGCCGTAAGAAGGAATTTTGAATTTTACAGTATTTATAAGAAGGAATATTGATTTTTACAGTAGTCGTAAGAAGGAATATTGATTTTTACAGTAGTCGTAAGAATGAAAAAAATGTTTTCTTCAGTCGGCACGAGTCGGCTGCTTGGAATTAGTTCCAACTCGCTACTTTGGCATCAGAACCTTTCGGGAATGACATAGAAATCAAAATCAATCTTGTTTTCTAATTTTTTAAAAATTCCCATAAAACATTTTTTTCATTCTTACAGAACTGTAAAACTGATTACAAATTGTTACAGTACCATAAATAGGATTACTGAATTTTACAATGGCCGTAAAAAGGAATATTGATTTTTACAGTAGTCGTAAGAAGGAATATTGATTTTTACAGTAGTCGTAAGAAGGAATATTGATTTTTACAGTAGTCGTAAGAATGAAAAAAATGTTTTCTTCAGTCGGCACGAGTCGGCTGCTTGGAATTAGTTCCAACTCGCTACTTTGGCATTAGAACCTTTCAGGAATGACATAGAAATCAAAATAAATCTTGTTTTCTAATTTTTTAAAAATTCCCATAAAACATTTTTTTCATTCTTACAGAACTGTAAAACTGATTATAGATTGTTACAGTACCATAAATAGGATTACTGAATTTTACAATGGCCGTAAGAAGGAATATTGAATTTTACAGTAGCCATGAGAACGAATATTTATTTTTACAGTAGTCGTAAGAATGAAAAAAATGTTTTCTTCAGTCGGCACGAGTCGGCTGCTTGGAATTAGTTCCAACTCGCTACTTTGGCATTAGAACCTTTCAGGAATGACATAGAAATCAAAATGAATCTTGTTTTCTAATTTTTTTAAAATTCCCATAAAACATTTTTTTCATTCTTACAGAACTGTAAAACTGATTATAGATTGTTATAGTACCATAAAAAGGATTACTGAATTTTACAATGGCCGTAAAAAGGAATATTGATTTTTACAGTAGCCATGAGAACGAATATTTATTTTTACAGTAGTCGTAAGAAGGAATATTGATTTTTACAGTAGTCGTAAGAATGAAAAAAATGTTTTCTTCAGTCGGCACGAGTCGGCTGCTTGGAATTAGTTCCAACTCGCTACTTTGGCATCAGAACCTTTCGGGAATGACATAGAAATCAAAATCAATCTTGTTTTCTAATTTTTTAAAAATTCCCATAAAACATTTTTTTCATTCTTACAGAACTGTAAAACTGATTACAAATTGTTACAGTACCATAAATAGGATTACTGAATTTTACAATGGCCGTAAAAAGGAATATTGATTTTTACAGTAGTCGTAAGAAGGAATATTGATTTTTACAGTAGTCGTAAGAAGGAATATTGATTTTTACAGTAGTCGTAAGAATGAAAAAAATGTTTTCTTCAGTCGGCACGAGTCGGCTGCTTGGAATTAGTTCCAACTCGCTACTTTGGCATTAGAACCTTTCAGGAATGACATAGAAATCAAAATAAATCTTGTTTTCTAATTTTTTAAAAATTCCCATAAAACATTTTTTTCATTCTTACAGAACTGTAAAACTGATTACAGATTGTTAAAGTACCATAAATAGGATTACTGAATTTAACAATGGCCGTAAGAAGGAATATTGAATTTTACAGTAGCCATAAGAAGGAATATTGATTTTTACAGTAGTCGTAAGAATGAAAAAAATGTTTTCTTCAGTCGGCACGAGTCGGCTGCTTGGAATTAGTTCCAACTCGCTACTTTGGCATTAGAACCTTTCAGGAATGACATAGAAATCAAAATAAATCTTGTTTTCTAATTTTTTAAAAATTCCCATAAAACATTTTTTTCATTCTTACAGAACTGTAAAACTGATTACAGATTGTTAAAGTACCATAAATAGGATTACTGAATTTAACAATGGCCGTAAGAAGGAATATTGATTTTTACAGTAGTCGTAAGAAGGAATATTGATTTTTACAGTAGTCGTAAGAATGAAAAAAATGTTTTCTTCAGTCGGCACGAGTCGGCTGCTTGGAATTAGTTCCAACTCGCTACTTTGGCATTAGAACCTTTCAGGAATGACATAGAAATCAAAATAAATCTTGTTTTCTAATTTTTTAAAAATTCCCATAAAACATTTTTTTCATTCTTACAGAACTGTAAAACTGATTACAGATTGTTAAAGTACCATAAATAGGATTACTGAATTTTACAATGGCCGTAAGAAGGAATTTTGAATTTTACAGTAGCCGTAAGAAGGAATATTGATTTTTACAGTAGTCGTAAGAAGGAATATTGATTTTTACAGTAGTCGTAAGAATGAAAAAAATGTTTTCTTCAGTCGGCACGAGTCGGCTGCTTGGAATTAGTTCCAACTCGCTACTTTGGCATCAGAACCTTTCGGGAATGACATAGAAATCAAAATCAATCTTGTTTTCTAATTTTTTTAAAATTCCCATAAAACATTTTTTTCATTCTTACAGAACTGTAAAACTGATTACAAATTGTTACAGTACCATAAATAGGATTACTGAATTTTACAATGGCCGTAAAAAGGAATATTGATTTTTACAGTAGTCGTAAGAAGGAATATTGATTTTTACAGTAGTCGTAAGAAGGAATATTGATTTTTACAGTAGTCGTAAGAATGAAAAAAATGTTTTCTTCAGTCGGCACGAGTCGGCTGCTTGGAATTAGTTCCAACTCGCTACTTTGGCATTAGAACCTTTCAGGAATGACATAGAAATCAAAATAAATCTAGTTTTCTAATTTTTTCAAAATTCCCATAAAACATTTTTTTCATTCTTACAGAACTGTAAAACTGATTATAGATTGTTACAGTCCCATAAATAGGATTACTGAATTTTACAATGGCCGTAAGAAGGAATATTGAATTTTACAGTAGCCATGAGAACGAATATTTATTTTTACAGTAGTCGTAAGAATGAAAAAAATGTTTTCTTCAGTCGGCACGAGTCGGCTGCTTGGAATTAGTTCCAACTCGCTACTTTGGCATTAGAACCTTTCAGGAATGACATAGAAATCAAAATGAATCTTGTTTTCTAATTTTTTTAAAATTCCCATAAAACATTTTTTTCATTCTTACAGAACTGTAAAACTGATTATAGATTGTTACAGTACCATAAAAAGGATTACTGAATTTTACAATGGCCGTAAAAAGGAATATTGATTTTTACAGTAGTCGTAAGAATGAAAAAAATGTTTTCTTCAGTCGGCACGAGTCGGCTGCTTGGAATTAGTTCCAACTCGCTACTTTGGCATTAGAACCTTTCAGGAATGACATAGAAATCAAAATAAATCTTGTTTTCTAATTTTTTAAAAATTCCCATAAAACATTTTTTTCATTCTTACAGAACTGTAAAACTGATTATAGATTGTTACAGTACCATAAATAGGATTACTGAATTTTACAATGGCCGTAAAAAGGAATATTGATTTTTACAGTAGTCGTAAGAATGAAAAAAATGTTTTCTTCAGTCGGCACGAGTCGGCTGCTTGGAATTAGTTCCAACTCGCTACTTTGGCATCAGAACCTTTCGGGACTGACATAGAAATCAAAATAAATCTAGTTTTCTAATTTTTTCAAAATTCCCATAAAACATTTTTTTCATTCTTACAGAACTGTAAAACTGATTATAGATTGTTACAGTACCATAAATAGGATTACTGAATTTTACAATGGCCGTAAGAAGGAATATTGAATTTTACAGTAGCCATGAGAACGAATATTTATTTTTACAGTAGTCGTAAGAATGAAAAAAATGTTTTCTTCAGTCGGCACGAGTCGGCTGCTTGGAATTAGTTCCAACTCGCTACTTTGGCATTAGAACCTTTCAGGAATGACATAGAAATCAAAATAAATCTTGTTTTCTAATTTTTTTAAAATTCCCATAAAACATTTTTTTCATTCTTACAGAACTGTAAAACTGATTACAGTTTGTTAAAGTACCATAAATAGGATTACTAAATTTTACAATGGCCGTAAAAAGGAATATTGATTTTTACAGTAGTCGTAAGAATGAAAAAAATGTTTTCTTCAGTCGGCACGAGTCGGCTGCTTGGAATTAGTTCCAACTCGCTACTTTGGCATTAGAACCTTTCAGGAATGACATAGAAATCAAAATAAATCTTGTTTTCTAATTTTTTTAAAATTCCCATAAAACATTTTTTTCATTCTTACAGAACTGTAAAACTGATTATAGATTGTTACAGTACCATAAAAAGGATTACTGAATTTTACAATGGCCGTAAAAAGGAATATTGATTTTTACAGTAGTCGTAAGAATGAAAAAAATGTTTTCTTCAGTCGGCACGAGTCGGCTGCTTGGAATTAGTTCCAACTCGCTACTTTGGCATCAGAACCTTTCGGGAATGACATAGAAATCAAAATAAATCTTGTTTTCTAATTTTTTAAAAATTCCCATAAAACATTTTTTTCATTATTACAGAACTGTAAAACTGATTACAAATTGTAACAGTACCATAAATAGGATTACTGAATTTTACGATAGCCGTAAGAAGGAATATTGATTTTTACAGTAGCCGTAAGAACGAAAAAAATGCTTTCTTCAGTCGGCACGAGTCGGCTGCTTGGAATTAGTTCCAACTCGCTACTTTGGCATTAGAACCTTTCAGGAATGACATAGAAATCAAAATAAATCTTGTTTTCTAATTTTTTCAAAATTGCCATAAAACATTTTTTTCATTCTTACAGAACTGTAAAACTGATTATAGATTGTTACAGTACCATAAAAAGGATTACTGAATTTTACAATGGCCGTAAAAAAGAATATTGATTTTTACAGTAGTCGTAAGAATGAAAAAAATGTTTTCTTCAGTCGGCACAAGACGGCTGCTTGGAATTAGTTCCAACTCGCTCCTTTGGCATCAGAACCTTTCGGGAATGACATAGAAATCAAAATAAATCTTGTTTTCTAATTTTTTCAAAATTGCCATAAAACATTTTTTTCATTCTTACAGAACTGTAAAACTGATTATAGATTGTTACAGTACCATAAAAAGGATTACTGAATTTTACAATGGCCGTAAGAAGGAATATTGATTTTTACAGTAGCCGTAAGAATGAAAAAAATGTTTTCTTCAGTCGGCACAAGTCGGCTGCTTGGAATTAGTTCCAACTCGCTACTTTGGCATCAGAACCTTTCGGGAATGACATAGAAATCAAAATAAATCTTGTTTTCTAATTTTTTCAAAATTGCCATAAAACATTTTTTTCATTCTTACAGAACTGTAAAACTGATTATAGATTGTTACAGTACCATAAAAAGGATTACTGAATTTTACAATGGCCGTAAAAAGGAATATTGATTTTTACAGTAGCCGTAAGAATGAAAAAAATGTTTTCTTCAGTCGGCACGAGTCGGCTGCTTGGAATTAGTTCCAACTCGCTACTTTGGCATCAGAACCTTTCGGGAATGACAAAGAAATCAAAATAAATCTTGTTTTCTAATTTTTTGAAAATTCCCATAAAACATTTTTTTCATTCTTACAGAACTGTAAAACTGATTACAGATTGTTACAGTACCATAAATAGGATTACTGAATTTTACAATGGCCGTAAAAAGGAATATTGATTTTTACAGTAGCCGTAAGAATGAAAAAAATGTTTTCTTCAGTCGGCACGAGTCGGCTGCTTGGAATTAGTTCCAACTCGCTACTTTGGCATCAGAACCTTTCGGGAATGACAAAGAAATCAAAATAAATCTTGTTTTCTAATTTTTTCAAAATTCCCATAAAACATTTTTTTCATTCTTACAGAACTGTAAAACTGATTACAGTTTGTTAAAGTACCATAAATAGGATTACTAAATTTTACAATGGCCGTAAGAAGGAATATTGAATTTTACAGTAGCCGTAAGAAGGAATATTGATTTTTACAGTAGTCGTAAGAAGGAATATTGATTTTTATAGTAGTCGTAAGAATGAAAAAAATGTTTTCTTCAGTCGGCACGAGTCGGCTGCTTGGAATTAGTTCCAACTCGCTACTTTGGCATTAGAACCTTTCAGGAATGACATAGAAATCAAAATAAATCTAGTTTTCTAATTTTTTCAAAATTGCCATAAAACATTTTTTTCATTCTTACAGAACTGTAAAACTGATTATAGATTGTTACAGTACCATAAAAAGGATTACTGAATTTTACAATGGCCGTAAAAAAGAATATTGATTTTTACAGTAGTCGTAAGAATGAAAAAAATGTTTTCTTCAGTCGGCACGAGTCGGCTGCTTGGAATTAGTTCCAACTCGCTACTTTGGCATTAGATCCTTTCAGGAATGACATAGAAATCAAAATAAATCTTGTTTTCTAATTTTTTCAAAATTCCCATAAAACATTTTTTTCATTCTTACAGAACTGTAAAACTGATTATAGATTGTTACAGTACCATAAAAAGGATTACTGAATTTTACAATGGCCGTAAAAAGGAATATTGATTTTTACAGTAGTCGTAAGAATGAAAAAAATGTTTTTTTAAGTCGGCACGAGTCGGCTGCTTGGAATTAGTTCCAACTCGCTACTTTGGCATTAGAACCTTTCGGGAATGACATAGAAATCAAAATAAATCTTGTTTTCTAATTTTTTTAAAATTCCCATAAAACATTTTTTTCATTCTTACAGAACTGTAAAACTGATTATAGATTGTTACAGTACCATAAAAAGGATTACTGAATTTTACAATGGCCGTAAAAAGGAATATTGATTTTTACAGTAGTCGTAAGAATGAAAAATATGTTTTCTTCAGTCGGCACAAGTCGGCTGCTTGGAATTAGTTCCAACTCGCTACTTTGGCATCAGAACCTTTCGGGAATGACATAGAAATCAAAATAAATCTTGTTTTCTAATTTTTTAAAAATTCCCATAAAACATTTTTTTCATTATTACAGAACTGTAAAACTGATTACAAATTGTAACAGTACCATAAATAGGATTACTGAATTTTACGATAGCCGTAAGAAGGAATATTGATTTTTACAGTAGCCGTAAGAACGAAAAAAATGCTTTCTTCAGTCGGCACGAGTCGGCTGCTTGGAATTAGTTCCAACTCGCTACTTTGGCATTAGATCCTTTCAGGAATGACATAGAAATCAAAATAAATCTTGTTTTCTAATTTTTTCAAAATTCCCATAAAACATTTTTTTCATTATTACAGAACTGTAAAACTGATTACAAATTGTAACAGTACCATAAATAGGATTACTGAATTTTACGATAGCCGTAAGAAGGAATATTGATTTTTACAGTAGCCGTAAGAACGAAAAAAATGCTTTCTTCAGTCGGCACGAGTCGGCTGCTTGGAATTAGTTCCAACTCGCTACTTTGGCATTAGATCCTTTCAGGAATGACATAGAAATCAAAATAAATCTAGTTTTCTAATTTTTTCAAAATTCCCATAAAACATTTTTTTCATTCTAACAGAACTGTAAAACTGATTATAGATTGTTACAGTACCATAAATATGATTACTGAATTTTACAATGGCCGTAAGAAGGAATATTGAATTTTACAGTAGCCATGAGAACGAATATTGATTTTTACAGTAGTCGTAAGAATGAAAAAAATGTTTTCTTCAGTCGGCACGAGTCGGCTGCTTGGAATTAGTTCCAACTCGCTACTTTGGCATCAGAACCTTTCGGGAATGACATAGAAATCAAAATAAATCTAGTTTTCTAATTTTTTCAAAATTCCCATAAAACATTTTTTTCATTCTTACAGAACTGTAAAACTGATTATAGATTGTTACAGTACCATAAATAGGATTACTGAATTTTACAATGGCCGTAAAAAGGAATATTGAATTTTACAGTAGCCGTGAGAACGAATATTGATTTTTACAGTAGTCGTAAGAATGAAAAAAATGTTTTCTTCAGTCGGCACGAGTCGGCTGCTTGGAATTAGTTCCAACTCGCTACTTTGGCATTAGAACCTTTCAGGAATGACATAGAAATCAAAATAAATCTTGTTTTCTAATTTTTTCAAAATTGCCATAAAACATTTTTTTCATTCTTACAGAACTGTAAAACTGATTATAGATTGTTACAGTACCATAAAAAGGATTACTGAATTTTACAATGGCCGTAAGAAGGAATATTGATTTTTACAGTAGCCGTAAGAATGAAAAAAATGTTTTCTTCAGTCGGCACGAGTCGGCTGCTTGGAATTAGTTCCAACTCTTTACTTTGGCATTAGATCCTTTCAGGAATGACATAGAAATCAAAATAAATCTTGTTTTCTAATTTTTTCAAAATTCCCATAAAACATTTTTTTCATTCTTACAGAACTGTAAAACTGATTATAGATTGTTACAGTACCATAAAAAGGATTACTGAATTTTACAATGGCCGTAAGAAGGAATATTGATTTTTACAGTAGCCGTAAGAATGAAAAAAATGTTTTCTTTAGTCGGCACGAGTCGGCTGCTTGGAATTAGTTCCAACTCGCTACTTTGGCATTAGATCCTTTCAGGAATGACATAGAAATCAAAATAAATCTTGTTTTCTAATTTTTTCAAAATTCCCATAAAACATTTTTTTCATTCTTACAGAACTGTAAAACTGATTATAGATTGTTACAGTACCATAAAAAGGATTACTGAATTTTACAATGGCCGTAAAAAGGAATATTGATTTTTACAGTAGTCGTAAGAATGAAAAAAATGTTTTTTTAAGTCGGCACGAGTCGGCTGCTTGGAATTAGTTCCAACTCGCTACTTTGGCATTAGAACCTTTCGGGAATGACATAGAAATCAAAATAAATCTTGTTTTCTAATTTTTTTAAAATTCCCATAAAACATTTTTTTCATTCTTACAGAACTGTAAAACTGATTATAGATTGTTACAGTACCATAAAAAGGATTACTGAATTTTACAATGGCCGTAAAAAGGAATATTGATTTTTACAGTAGTCGTAAGAATGAAAAATATGTTTTCTTCAGTCGGCACAAGTCGGCTGCTTGGAATTAGTTCCAACTCGCTACTTTGGCATCAGAACCTTTCGGGAATGACATAGAAATCAAAATAAATCTTGTTTTCTAATTTTTTAAAAATTCCCATAAAACATTTTTTTCATTATTACAGAACTGTAAAACTGATTACAAATTGTAACAGTACCATAAATAGGATTACTGAATTTTACGATAGCCGTAAGAAGGAATATTGATTTTTACAGTAGCCGTAAGAACGAAAAAAATGCTTTCTTCAGTCGGCACGAGTCGGCTGCTTGGAATTAGTTCCAACTCGCTACTTTGGCATTAGATCCTTTCAGGAATGACATAGAAATCAAAATAAATCTTGTTTTCTAATTTTTTCAAAATTCCCATAAAACATTTTTTTCATTCTTACAGAACTGTAAAACTGATTACAGTTTGTTAAAGTACCATAAATATTACAATAGCCGTAAAAAGGAATATTGATTTTTACAGTAGTCGTAAGAATGAAAAATATGTTTTCTTCAGTCGGCACGAGTCGGCTGCTTGGAATTAGTTCCAACTCGCTACTTTGGCATCAGAACCTTTCGGGAATGACATAGAAATCAAAATAAATCTAGTTTTCTAATTTTTTCAAAATTCCCATAAAACATTTTTTTATTCTTACAGAACTGTAAAACTGATTACAGATTGTTAAAGTACCATAAATAGGATTACTGAATTTTACAATGGCCGTAAGAAGGAATATTGAATTTTACAGTAGCCATGAGAACGAATATTGATTTTTACAGTAGTCGTAAGAATGAAAAAAATGTTTTCTTCGGTCGGCACGAGTCGGCTGCTTGGAATTAGTTCCAACTCGCTACTTTGGCATCAGAACCTTTCAGGAATGACATAGAAATCAAAATAAATCTAGTTTTCTAATTTTTTCAAAATTCCCATAAAACATTTTTTTCATTCTTACAGAACTGTAAAACTGATTATAGATTGTTACAGTACCATAAATAGGATTACTGAATTTTACAATGGCCGTAAGAAGGAATATTGAATTTTACAGTAGCCGTGAGAACGAATATTGATTTTTACAGTAGTCGTAAGAATGAAAAAAATGTTTTCTTCAGTCGGCACGAGTCGGCTGCTTGGAATTAGTTCCAACTCGCTACTTTGGCATTAGAACCTTTCAGGAATGACATAGAAATCAAAATAAATCTTGTTTTCTAATTTTTTCAAAATTGCCATAAAACATTTTTTTCATTCTTACAGAACTGTAAAACTGATTATAGATTGTTACAGTACCATAAAAAGGATTACTGAATTTTACAATGGCCGTAAGAAGGAATATTGATTTTTACAGTAGCCGTAAGAATGAAAAAAATGTTTTCTTCAGTCGGCACGAGTCGGCTGCTTGGAATTAGTTCCAACTCTTTACTTTGGCATTAGATCCTTTCAGGAATGACATAGAAATCAAAATAAATCTTGTTTTCTAATTTTTTCAAAATTCCCATAAAACATTTTTTTCATTCTTACAGAACTGTAAAACTGATTATAGATTGTTACAGTACCATAAAAAGGATTACTGAATTTTACAATGGCCGTAAGAAGGAATATTGATTTTTACAGTAGCCGTAAGAATGAAAAAAATGTTTTCTTTAGTCGGCACGAGTCGGCTGCTTGGAATTAGTTCCAACTCGCTACTTTGGCATTAGATCCTTTCAGGAATGACATAGAAATCAAAATAAATCTTGTTTTCTAATTTTTTCAAAATTCCCATAAAACATTTTTTTCATTCTTACAGAACTGTAAAACTGATTATAGATTGTTACAGTACCATAAAAAGGATTACTGAATTTTACAATGGCCGTAAAAAGGAATATTGATTTTTACAGTAGTCGTAAGAATGAAAAAAATGTTTTTTTAAGTCGGCACGAGTCGGCTGCTTGGAATTAGTTCCAACTCGCTACTTTGGCATTAGAACCTTTCGGGAATGACATAGAAATCAAAATAAATCTTGTTTTCTAATTTTTTTAAAATTCCCATAAAACATTTTTTTCATTCTTACAGAACTGTAAAACTGATTATAGATTGTTACAGTACCATAAAAAGGATTACTGAATTTTACAATGGCCGTAAAAAGGAATATTGATTTTTACAGTAGTCGTAAGAATGAAAAATATGTTTTCTTCAGTCGGCACAAGTCGGCTGCTTGGAATTAGTTCCAACTCGCTACTTTGGCATCAGAACCTTTCGGGAATGACATAGAAATCAAAATAAATCTTGTTTTCTAATTTTTTAAAAATTCCCATAAAACATTTTTTTCATTATTACAGAACTGTAAAACTGATTACAAATTGTAACAGTACCATAAATAGGATTACTGAATTTTACGATAGCCGTAAGAAGGAATATTGATTTTTACAGTAGCCGTAAGAACGAAAAAAATGCTTTCTTCAGTCGGCACGAGTCGGCTGCTTGGAATTAGTTCCAACTCGCTACTTTGGCATTAGATCCTTTCAGGAATGACATAGAAATCAAAATAAATCTTGTTTTCTAATTTTTTCAAAATTCCCATAAAACATTTTTTTCATTCTTACAGAACTGTAAAACTGATTACAGTTTGTTAAAGTACCATAAATATTACAATAGCCGTAAAAAGGAATATTGATTTTTACAGTAGTCGTAAGAATGAAAAATATGTTTTCTTCAGTCGGCACGAGTCGGCTGCTTGGAATTAGTTCCAACTCGCTACTTTGGCATCAGAACCTTTCGGGAATGACATAGAAATCAAAATAAATCTAGTTTTCTAATTTTTTCAAAATTCCCATAAAACATTTTTTTATTCTTACAGAACTGTAAAACTGATTACAGATTGTTAAAGTACCATAAATAGGATTACTGAATTTTACAATGGCCGTAAGAAGGAATATTGAATTTTACAGTAGCCATGAGAACGAATATTGATTTTTACAGTAGTCGTAAGAATGAAAAAAATGTTTTCTTCGGTCGGCACGAGTCGGCTGCTTGGAATTAGTTCCAACTCGCTACTTTGGCATCAGAACCTTTCAGGAATGACATAGAAATCAAAATAAATCTAGTTTTCTAATTTTTTCAAAATTCCCATAAAACATTTTTTTCATTCTTACAGAACTGTAAAACTGATTATAGATTGTTACAGTACCATAAATAGGATTACTGAATTTTACAATGGCCGTAAGAAGGAATATTGAATTTTACAGTAGCCATGAGAACGAATATTGATTTTTACAGTAGTCGTAAGAATGAAAAAAATGTTTTCTTCAGTCGGCACGAGTCGGCTGCTTGGAATTAGTTCCAACTCGCTACTTTGGCATCAGAACCTTTCGGGAATGACATAGAAATCAAAATAAATCTAGTTTTCTAATTTTTTCAAAATTCCCATAAAACATTTTTTTCATTCTTACAGAACTGTAAAACTGATTATAGATTGTTACAGTACCATAAATAGGATTACTGAATTTTACAATGGCCGTAAAAAGGAATATTGAATTTTACAGTAGCAATGAGAACGAATATTGATTTTTACAGTAGTCGTAAGAATGAAAAAAATGTTTTCTTCAGTCGGCACGAGTCGGCTGCTTGGAATTAGTTCCAACTCGCTACTTTGGCATTAGAACCTTTCAGGAATGACATAGAAATCAAAATAAATCTTGTTTTCTAATTTTTTCAAAATTGCCATAAAACATTTTTTTCATTCTTACAGAACTGTAAAACTGATTATAGATTGTTACAGTACCATAAAAAGGATTACTGAATTTTACAATGGCCGTAAGAAGGAATATTGATTTTTACAGTAGCCGTAAGAATGAAAAAAATGTTTTCTTCAGTCGGCACGAGTCGGCTGCTTGGAATTAGTTCCAACTCGCTACTTTGGCATTAGATCCTTTCAGGAATGACATAGAAATCAAAATAAATCTTGTTTTCTAATTTTTTCAAAATTCCCATAAAACATTTTTTTCATTCTTACAGAACTGTAAAACTGATTATAGATTGTTACAGTACCATAAAAAGGATTACTGAATTTTACAATGGCCGTAAAAAGGAATATTGATTTTTACAGTAGTCGTAAGAATGAAAAAAATGTTTTTTTAAGTCGGCACGAGTCGGCTGCTTGGAATTAGTTCCAACTCGCTACTTTGGCATTAGAACCTTTCAGGAATGACATAGAAATCAAAATAAATCTTGTTTTCTAATTTTTTTAAAATTCCCATAAAACATTTTTTTCATTCTTACAGAACTGTAAAACTGATTATAGATTGTTACAGTACCATAAAAAGGATTACTGAATTTTACAATGGCCGTAAAAAGGAATATTGATTTTTACAGTAGTCGTAAGAATGAAAAATATGTTTTCTTCAGTCGGCACAAGTCGGCTGCTTGTAATTAGTTCCAACTCGCTACTTTGGCATCAGAACCTTTCGGGAATGACATAGAAATCAAAATAAATCTTGTTTTCTAATTTTTTAAAAATTCCCATAAAACATTTTTTTCATTATTACAGAACTGTAAAACTGATTACAAATTGTAACAGTACCATAAATAGGATTACTGAATTTTACGATAGCCGTAAGAAGGAATATTGATTTTTACAGTAGCCGTAAGAACGAAAAAAATGCTTTCTTCAGTCGGCACGAGTCGGCTGCTTGGAATTAGTTCCAACTCGCTACTTTGGTATTAGATCCTTTCAGGAATGACATAGAAATCAAAATAAATCTTGTTTTCTAATTTTTTCAAAATTCCCATAAAACATTTTTTTCATTCTTACAGAACTGTAAAACTGATTACAGTTTGTTAAAGTACCATAAATATTACAATGGCCGTAAAAAGGAATATTGATTTTTACAGTAGTCGTAAGAATGAAAAATATGTTTTCTTCAGTCGGCACGAGTCGGCTGCTTGGAATTAGTTCCAACTCGCTACTTTGGCATCAGAACCTTTCAGGAATGACATAGAAATCAAAATAAATCTAGTTTTCTAATTTTTTCAAAATTCCCATAAAACATTTTTTTATTCTTACAGAACTGTAAAACTGATTATAGATTGTTACAGTACCATAAATAGGATTACTGAATTTTACAATGGCCGTAAGAAGGAATATTGAATTTTACAGTAGCCATGAGAACGAATATTGATTTTTACAGTAGTCGTAAGAATGAAAAAAATGTTTTCTTCAGTCGGCACGAGTCGGCTGCTTGGAATTAGTTCCAACTCGCTACTTTGGCATCAGAACCTTTCAGGAATGACATAGAAATCAAAATAAATCTAGTTTTCTAATTTTTTCAAAATTCCCATAAAACATTTTTTTCATTCTTACAGAACTGTAAAACTGATTATAGATTGTTACAGTACCATAAATAGGATTACTGAATTTTACAATGGCCGTAAAAAGGAATATTGAATTTTACAGTAGCCATGAGAACGAATATTGATTTTTACAGTAGTCGTAAGAATGAAAAAAATGTTTTCTTCAGTCGGCACGAGTCGGCTGCTTGGAATTAGTTCCAACTCGCTACTTTGGCATTAGAACCTTTCAGGAATGACATAGAAATCAAAATAAATCTTGTTTTCTAATTTTTTCAAAATTGCCATAAAACATTTTTTTCATTCTTACAGAACTGTAAAACTGATTATAGATTGTTACAGTACCATAAAAAGGATTACTGAATTTTACAATGGCCGTAAGAAGGAATATTGATTTTTACAGTAGCCGTAAGAATGAAAAAAATGTTTTCTTCAGTCGGCACGAGTCGGCTGCTTGGAATTAGTTCCAACTCTTTACTTTGGCATTAGATCCTTTCAGGAATGACATAGAAATCAAAATAAATCTTGTTTTCTAATTTTTTCAAAATTCCCATAAAACATTTTTTTCATTCTTACAGAACTGTAAAACTGATTATAGATTGTTACAGTACCATAAAAAGGATTACTGAATTTTACGATAGCCGTAAAAAGGAATATTGAATTTTACAGTAGCCATGAGAACGAATATTGATTTTTACAGTAGTCGTAAGAATGAAAAAAATGTTTTCTTCAGTCGGCACGAGTCGGCTGCTTGGAATTAGTTCCAACTCGCTACTTTGGCATTAGAACCTTTCAGGAATGACATAGAAATCAAAATAAATCTTGTTTTCTAATTTTTTTAAAATTCCCATAAAACATTTTTTTCATTCTTACAGAACTGTAAAACTGATTATAGATTGTTACAGTACCATAAAAAGGATTACTGAATTTTACAATGGCCGTAAAAAGGAATATTGATTTTTACAGTAGTCGTAAGAATGAAAAATATGTTTTCTTCAGTCGGCACGAGTCGGCTGCTTGGAATTAGTTCCAACTCGCTACTTTGGCATCAGAACCTTTCGGGAATGACATAGAAATCAAAATAAATCTAGTTTTCTAATTTTTTCAAAATTCCCATAAAACATTTTTTTCATTCTTACAGAACTGTAAAACTGATTATAGATTGTTACAGTACCATAAATAGGATTACTGAATTTTACAATGGCCGTAAAAAGGAATATTGATTTTTACAGTAGTCGTAAGAATGAAAAAAATGTTTTCTTCAGTCGGCACGAGTCGGCTGCTTGGAATTAGTTCCAACTCGCTACTTTGGCATCAGAACCTTTTGCGAATGACATAGAAATCAAAATAAATCTTGTTTTCTAATTTTTTAAAAATTCCCATAAAACATTTTTTATTCTTACAGAACTGTAAAACTGATTACAGATTGTTAAAGTACCATAAATGGGATTACTAAATTTTACAATGGCCGTAAGAAGGAATATTGAATTTTACAGTAGCCGTAAGAAGGAATATTGATATTTACAGTAGTCGTAAGAAGGAATATTGATTTTTACAGTAGTCGTAAGAAGGAATATTGATTTTTACAGTAGTCGTAAGAATGAAAAAAATGTTTTCTTCAGTCGGCACGAGTCGGCTGCTTGGAATTAGTTCCAACTCGCTACTTTGGCATCAGAACCTTTCGGGAATGACATAGAAATCAAAATAAATCTTGTTTTCTAATTTTTTAAAAATTCCCATAAAACATTTTTTATTCTTACAGAACTGTAAAACTGATTACAGATTGTTAAAGTACCATAAATAGGATTACTAAATTTTACAATGGCCGTAAGAAGGAATATTGAATTTTACAGTAGCCGTAAGAAGGAATATTGATATTTACAGTAGTCGAAAGAAGGAATATTGATTTTTACAGTAGTCGTAAGAAGGAATATTGATTTTTACAGTAGTCGTAAGAATGAAAAAAATGTTTTCTTCAGTCGGCACGAGTCGGCTGCTTGGAATTAGTTCCAACTCGCTACTTTGGCATCAGAACCTTTCGGGAATGACATAGAAATCAAAATAAATCTTGTTTTCTAATTTTTTAAAAATTCCCATAAAACATTTTTTATTCTTACAGAACTGTAAAACTGATTACAGATTGTTAAAGTACCATAAATAGGATTACTAAATTTTACAATGGCCGTAAGAAGGAATATTGAATTTTACAGTAGCCGTAAGAAGGAATATTGATATTTACAGTAGTCGAAAGAAGGAATATTGATTTTTACAGTAGTCGTAAGAAGGAATATTGATTTTTACAGTAGTCGTAAGAATGAAAAAAATGTTTTCTTCAGTCGGCACGAGTCGGCTGCTTGGAATTAGTTCCAACTCGCTACTTTGGCATCAGAACCTTTCGGGAATGACATAGAAATCAAAATAAATCTTGTTTTCTAATTTTTTCAAAATTCCCATAAAACATTTTTTTCATTCTTACAGAACTGTAAAACTGATTATAGATTGTGACAGTACCATAAATAGGATTACTGAATTTTACAATGGCCGTAAAAAGGAATATTGATTTTTACAGTAGTCGTAAGAATGAAAAAAATGTTTTCTTCAGTCGGCACGATTCGGCTGCTTGGAATTAGTTCCAACTCGCTACTTTGGCATCAGAACCTTTCAGGAATGACATAGAAATCAAAATAAATCTAGTTTTCTAATTTTTTCAAAATTCCCATAAAACATTTTTTTCATTCTTACAGAACTGTAAAACTGATTATAGATTGTTACAGTACCATAAATAGGATTACTGAATTTTACAATGGCCGTAAGAACGAATATTGAATTTTACAGTAGCCATGAGAACGAATATTTATTTTTACAGTAGTCGTAAGAAGGAATATTGATTTTTACAGTAGTCGTAAGAATGAAAAAAATGTTTTCTTCAGTCGGCACGAGTCGGCTGCTTGGAATTAGTTCCAACTCGCTACTTTGGCATCAGAACCTTTCGGGAATGACATAGAAATCAAAATAAATCTTGTTTTCTAATTTTTTTAAAATTCCCATAAAACATTTTTTTCATTCTTACAGAACTGTAAAACTGATTATAGATTGTTACAGTACCATAAAAAGGATTACTGAATTTTACAATGGCCGTAAAAAGGAATATTGATTTTTACAGTAGTCGTAAGAATGAAAAATATGTTTTCTTCAGTCGGCACGAGTCGGCTGCTTGGAATTAGTTCCAACTCGCTACTTTGGCATCAGAACCTTTCGGGAATGACATAGAAATCAAAATAAATCTAGTTTTCTAATTTTTTCAAAATTCCCATAAAACATTTTTTTCATTCTTACAGAACTGTAAAACTGATTACAAATTGTAACAGTACCATAAATAGGATTACTGAATTTTACGATAGCCGTAAGAAGGAATATTGATTTTTACAGTAGCCGTAAGAATGAAAAAAATGTTTTCTTCAGTCGGCACGAGTCGGCTGCTTGGAATTAGCTCCAACTCGCTACTTTGGCATTAGAACCTTTCAGGAATGACATAGAAATCAAAATAAATCTTGTTTTCTAATTTTTTAAAAATTCCCATAAAACATTTTTTTCATTCTTACAGAACTGTAAAACTGATTATAGATTGTTACAGTACCATAAATAGGATTACTGAATTTTACGATAGCCGTAAAAAGGAATATTGATTTTTACAGTAGTCGTAAGAATGAAAAAAATGTTTTCTTCAGTCGGCACGATTCGGCTGCTTGGAATTAGTTCCAACTCGCTACTTTGGCATCAGAACCTTTCAGGAATGACATAGAACTCAAAATCAATCTTGTTTTCTAATTTTTTAAAAATTCCCATAAAACATTTTTTATTCTTACAGAACTGTAAAACTGATTATAGATTGTTACAGTACCATAAAAAGGATTACTGAATTTTACAATGGCCGTAAAAAGGAATATTGATTTTTACAGTAGCCATGAGAACGAATATTTATTTTTACAGTAGTCGTAAGAATGAAAAAAATGTTTTCTTCAGTCGGCACGAGTCGGCTGCTTGGAATTAGTTCCAACTCGCTACTTTGGCATTAGAACCTTTCAGGAATGACATAGAAATCAAAATAAATCTTGTTTTCTAATTTTTTTAAAATTCCCATAAAACATTTTTTTCATTGTTACAGAACTGTAAAACTGATTATAGATTGTTACAGTACCATAAAAAGGATTACTGAATTTTACAATGGCCGTAAAAAGGAATATTGATTTTTACAGTAGTCGTAAGAATGAAAAAAATGTTTTCTTCAGTCGGCACGAGTCGGCTGCTTGGAATTAGTTCCAACTCGCTACTTTGGCATCAGAACCTTTCAGGAATGACATAGAAATCAAAATCAATCTTGTTTTCTAATTTTCTAAAAATTCCCATAAAACATTTTTTATTCTTACAGAACTGTAAAACTGATTACAAATTGTTACAGTACCATAAATAGGATTACTGAATTTTACAATGGCCGTAAAAAGGAATATTGATTTTTACAGTAGTCGTAAGAATGAAAAAAATGTTTTCTTCAGTCGGCACGAGTCGGCTGCTTGGAATTAGTTCCAACTCGCTACTATGGCATCAGAACCTTTCGGGAATGACATAGAAATCAAAATAAATCTTGTTTTCTAATTTTTTAAAAATTCCCATAAAACATTTTTTATTCTTACAGAACTGTAAAACTGATTACAGATTGTTAAAGTACCATAAATAGGATTACTAAATTTTACAATGGCCGTAAGAAGGAATATTGAATTTTACAGTAGCCGTAAGAAGGAATATTGATATTTACAGTAGTCGAAAGAAGGAATATTGATTTTTACAGTAGTCGTAAGAAGGAATATTGATTTTTACAGTAGTCGTAAGAATGAAAAAAATGTTTTCTTCAGTCGGCACGAGTCGGCTGCTTGGAAAAAAATCCAACTCGCTACTTTGGCATCAGAACTTTTCAGGAATGACATAGAAATCAAAATAAATCTTGTTTTCTAATTTTTTCAAAATTCCCATAAAACATTTTTTTCATTCTTACAGAACTGTAAAACTGATTACAAATTGTAACAGTACCATAAATAGGATTACTGAATTTTACGATAGCCGTAAGAAGGAATATTGATTTTTACAGTAGTCGTAAGAATGAAAAAAATGTTTTCTTCAGTCGGCACGAGTCGGCTGCTTGGAAAAAAATCCAACTCGCTACTTTGGCATCAGAACTTTTCAGGAATGACATAGAAATCAAAATAAATCTTGTTTTCTAATTTTTTCAAAATTCCCATAAAACATTTTTTTCGTTCTTACAGAACTGTAAAACTGATTACAAATTGTAACAGTACCATAAATAGGATTACTGAATTTTACGATAGCCGTAAGAAGGAATATTGATTTTTACAGTAGTCGTAAGAATGAAAAAATTGTTTTCTTCAGTCGGCACGAGTCGGCTGTTTGGAATTAGTTCCAACTCGCTACTTTGGCATTAGAACCTTTCAGGAATGACATAGAAATCAAAATAAATCTTGTTTTCTAATTTTTTTAAAATTCCCATAAAACATTTTTTTCATTCTTACAGAACTGTAAAACTGATTACAGATTGTTACAGTACCATAAACAGGATTACTGAATTTAACAATGGCCGTAAGAAGGAATATTGAATTTTACAGTAGCCATAAGAAGGAATATTGATTTTTACAGTAGTCGTAAGAAGGAATATTGATTTTTACAGTAGTCGTAAGAATGAAAAAAATGTTTTCTTCAGTCGGCACGAGTCGGCTGCTTGGAAAAAAATCCAACTCGCTACTTTGGCATTAGAACCTTTCAGGAATGACATCGAAATCAAAATAAATCTTGTTTTCTAATTTTTTAAAAATTCCCATAAAACATTTTTTTCATTCTTACAGAACTGTAAAACTGATTACAGATTGTTACAGTACCATAAACAGGATTACTGAATTTAACAATGGCCGTAAGAAGGAATATTGAATTTTACAGTAGCCATGAGAACGAATATTTATTTTTACAGTAGTCGTAAGAATGAAAAAAATGTTTTCTTCAGTCGGCACGAGTCGGCTGCTTGGAATTAGTTCCAACTCGCTACTTTGGCATTAGAACCTTTCAGGAATGACATAGAAATCAAAATAAATCTTGTTTTCTAATTTTTTTAAAATTCCCATAAAACATTTTTTTCATTGTTACAGAACTGTAAAACTGATTATAGATTGTTACAGTACCATAAAAAGGATTACTGAATTTTACAATGGCCGTAAAAAGGAATATTGATTTTTACAGTAGTCGTAAGAATGAAAAAAATGTTTTCTTCAGTCGGCACGAGTCGGCTGCTTGGAATTAGTTCCAACTCGCTACTTTGGCATCAGAACCTTTCAGGAATGACATAGAAATCAAAATCAATCTTGTTTTCTAATTTTCTAAAAATTCCCATAAAACATTTTTTATTCTTACAGAACTGTAAAACTGATTACAAATTGTTACAGTACCATAAATAGGATTACTGAATTTTACAATGGCCGTAAAAAGGAATATTGATTTTTACAGTAGTCGTAAGAATGAAAAAAATGTTTTCTTCAGTCGGCACGAGTCGGCTGCTTGGAATTAGTTCCAACTCGCTACTATGGCATCAGAACCTTTCGGGAATGACATAGAAATCAAAATAAATCTTGTTTTCTAATTTTTTAAAAATTCCCATAAAACATTTTTTATTCTTACAGAACTGTAAAACTGATTACAGATTGTTAAAGTACCATAAATAGGATTACTAAATTTTACAATGGCCGTAAGAAGGAATATTGAATTTTACAGTAGCCGTAAGAAGGAATATTGATATTTACAGTAGTCGAAAGAAGGAATATTGATTTTTACAGTAGTCGTAAGAAGGAATATTGATTTTTACAGTAGTCGTAAGAATGAAAAAAATGTTTTCTTCAGTCGGCACGAGTCGGCTGCTTGGAAAAAAATCCAACTCGCTACTTTGGCATCAGAACTTTTCAGGAATGACATAGAAATCAAAATAAATCTTGTTTTCTAATTTTTTCAAAATTCCCATAAAACATTTTTTTCATTCTTACAGAACTGTAAAACTGATTACAAATTGTAACAGTACCATAAATAGGATTACTGAATTTTACGATAGCCGTAAGAAGGAATATTGATTTTTACAGTAGTCGTAAGAATGAAAAAAATGTTTTCTTCAGTCGGCACGAGTCGGCTGCTTGGAAAAAAATCCAACTCGCTACTTTGGCATCAGAACTTTTCAGGAATGACATAGAAATCAAAATAAATCTTGTTTTCTAATTTTTTCAAAATTCCCATAAAACATTTTTTTCGTTCTTACAGAACTGTAAAACTGATTACAAATTGTAACAGTACCATAAATAGGATTACTGAATTTTACGATAGCCGTAAGAAGGAATATTGATTTTTACAGTAGTCGTAAGAATGAAAAAATTGTTTTCTTCAGTCGGCACGAGTCGGCTGTTTGGAATTAGTTCCAACTCGCTACTTTGGCATTAGAACCTTTCAGGAATGACATAGAAATCAAAATAAATCTTGTTTTCTAATTTTTTTAAAATTCCCATAAAACATTTTTTTCATTCTTACAGAACTGTAAAACTGATTACAGATTGTTACAGTACCATAAACAGGATTACTGAATTTAACAATGGCCGTAAGAAGGAATATTGAATTTTACAGTAGCCATAAGAAGGAATATTGATTTTTACAGTAGTCGTAAGAAGGAATATTGATTTTTACAGTAGTCGTAAGAATGAAAAAAATGTTTTCTTCAGTCGGCACGAGTCGGCTGCTTGGAAAAAAATCCAACTCGCTACTTTGGCATTAGAACCTTTCAGGAATGACATCGAAATCAAAATAAATCTTGTTTTCTAATTTTTTAAAAATTCCCATAAAACATTTTTTTCATTCTTACAGAACTGTAAAACTGATTACAGATTGTTACAGTACCATAAACAGGATTACTGAATTTAACAATGGCCGTAAGAAGGAATATTGAATTTTACAGTAGCCATAAGAAGGAATATTGATTTTTACAGTAGTCGTAAGAAGGAATATTGATTTTTACAGTAGTCGTAAGAATGAAAAAAATGTTTTCTTCAGTCGGCACGAGTCGGCTGCTTGGAATTAGCTCCAACTCGCTACTTTGGCATTAGAACCTTTCAGGAATGACATCGAAATCAAAATAAATCTTGTTTTCTAATTTTTTCAAAATTCCCATAAAACATTTTTTTCATTCTTACAGAACTGTAAAACTGATTATAGATTGTTACAGTACCATAAATAGGATTACTGAATTTTACGATAGCCGTAAGAAGGAATATTGATTTTTACAGTAGCCGTAAGAATGAAAAAAATGTTTTCTTCTGTCGGCACGAGTCGGCTGCTTGGAATTAGCTCCAACTCGCTACTTTGGCATTAGAACCTTTCAGGAATGACATAGAAATCAAAATAAATCTTGTTTTCTAATTTTTTAAAAATTCCCATAAAACATTTTTTTCATTCTTACAGAACTGTAAAACTGATTATAGATTGTTACAGTACCATAAATAGGATTACTGAATTTTACGATAGCCGTAAGAAGGAATATTGATTTTTACAGTAGCCGTAAGAATGAAAAAAATGTTTTCTTCAGTCGGCACGAGTCGGCTGCTTGGAATTAGTTCCAACTCGCTACTTTGGCATTAGAACCTTTCAGGAATGACATCGAAATCAAAATAAATCTTGTTTTCTAATTTTTTTCCCATAAAACATTTTTTTCATTCTTACAGAACTGTAAAACTGATTACAGATTGTTACAGTACCATAAACAGGATTACTGAATTTAACAATGGCCGTAAGAAGGAATATTGAATTTTACAGTAGCCATAAGAAGGAATATTGATTTTTACAGTAGTCGTAAGAAGGAATATTGATTTTTACAGTAGTCGTAAGAATGAAAAAAATGTTTTCTTCAGTCGGCACGAGTCGGCTGCTTGGAATTAGTTCCAACTCGCTACTTTGGCATTAGAACCTTTCAGGAATGACATCGAAATCAAAATAAATCTTGTTTTCTAATTTTTTAAAAATTCCCATAAAACATTTTTTTCATTCTTACAGAACTGTAAAACTGATTACAGATTGTTACAGTACCATAAACAGGATTACTGAATTTAACAATGGCCGTAAGAAGGAGAATTGAATTTTACAGTAGCCATAAGAAGGAATATTGATTTTTACAGTAGTCGTAAGAAGGAATATTGATTTTTACAGTAGTCGTAAGAATGAAAAAAATGTTTTCTTCAGTCGGCACGAGTCGGCTGCTTGGAATTAGTTCCAACTCGCTACTTTGGCATTAGAACCTTTCAGGAATGACATCGAAATCAAAATAAATCTTGTTTTCTAATTTTTTAAAAATTCCCATAAAACATTTTTTTCATTCTTACAGAACTGTAAAACTGATTATAGATTGTTACAGTACCATAAATAGGATTACTGAATTTTACGATAGCCGTAAGAAGGAATATTGATTTTTACAGTAGCCGTAAGAATGAAAAAAATGTTTTCTTCAGTCGGCGCGAGTCGGCTGCTTGGAATTAGTTCCAACTCGCTACTTTGGCATTAGAACCTTTCAGGAATGACATCGAAATCAAAATAAATCTTGTTTTCTAATTTTTTTTCCCATAAAACATTTTTTTCATTCTTACAGAACTGTAAAACTGATTACAGATTGTTACAGTACCATAAACAGGATTACTGAATTTAACAATGGCCGTAAGAAGGAATATTGAATTTTACAGTAGCCATAAGAAGGAATATTGATTTTTACAGTAGTCGTAAGAAGGAATATTGATTTTTACAGTAGTCGTAAGAATGAAAAAAATGTTTTCTTCAGTCGGCACGAGTCGGCTGCTTGGAAAAAAATCCAACTCGCTACTTTGGCATTAGAACCTTTCAGGAATGACATAGAAATCAAAATAAATCTTGTTTTCTAATTTTTTTAAAATTCCCATAAAACATTTTTTTCATTCTTACAGAACTGTAAAACTGATTACAAATTGTAACAGTACCATAAATAGGATTACTGAATTTTACGATAGCCGTAAGAAGGAATATTGATTTTTACAGTAGCCGTAAGAATGAAAAAAATGTTTTCTTCAGTCGGCACGAGTCGGCTGCTTGGAATTAGTTCCAACTCGCTACTTTGGCATTAGAACCTTTCAGGAATGACATCGAAATCAAAATAAATCTTGTTTTCTAATTTTTTAAAAATTCCCATAAAACATTTTTTTCATTCTTACAGAACTGTAAAACTGATTACAGATTGTTACAGTACCATAAACAGGATTACTGAATTTAACAATGGCCGTAAGAAGGAATATTGAATTTTACAGTAGCCATAAGAAGGAATATTGATTTTTACAGTAGTCGTAAGAAGGAATATTGATTTTTACAGTAGTCGTAAGAATGAAAAAAATGTTTTCTTCAGTCGGCACGAGTCGGCTGTTTGGAATTAGTTCCAACTCGCTACTTTGGCATTAGAACCTTTCAGGAATGACATAGAAATCAAAATAAGTCTTGTTTTCTAATTTTTTTAAAATTCCCATAAAACATTTTTTTCATTCTTACAGAACTGTAAAACTGATTATAGATTGTTACAGTACCATAAATAGGATTACTGAATTTTACAATGGCCGTAAGAAGGAATATTGATTTTTACAGTAGCCGTAAGAATGAAAAAAATGTTTTCTTCAGTCGGCACGAGTCGGCTGCTTGGAATTAGTTCCAACTCGCTACTTTGGCATTAGAACCTTTCAGGAATGACATCGAAATCAAAATAAATCTTGTTTTCTAATTTTTTAAAAATTCCCATAAAACATTTTTTTCATTCTTACAGAACTGTAAAACTGATTACAAATTGTAACAGTACCATAAATAGGATTACTGAATTTTACGATAGCCGTAAGAAGGAATATTGATTTTTACAGTAGCCGTAAGAATGAAAAAAATGTTTTCTTCAGTCGGCACGAGTCGGCTGCTTGGAATTAGTTCCAACTCGCTACTTTGGCATTAGAACCTTTCAGGAATGACATCGAAATCAAAATAAATCTTGTTTTCTAATTTTTTTTCCCATAAAACATTTTTTTCATTCTTACAGAACTGTAAAACTGATTACAGATTGTTACAGTACCATAAACAGGATTACTGAATTTAACAATGGCCGTAAGAAGGAATATTGAATTTTACAGTAGCCATAAGAAGGAATATTGATTTTTACAGTAGTCGTAAGAAGGAATATTGATTTTTACAGTAGTCGTAAGAATGAAAAAAATGTTTTCTTCAGTCGGCACGAGTCGGCTGTTTGGAATTAGTTCCAACTCGCTACTTTGGCATTAGAACCTTTCAGGAATGACATAGAAATCAAAATAAGTCTTGTTTTCTAATTTTTTTAAAATTCCCATAAAACATTTTTTTGATTCTTACAGAACTGTAAAACTGATTATAGATTGTTACAGTACCATAAATAGGATTACTGAATTTTACAATGGCCGTAAGAAGGAATATTGATTTTTACAGTAGCCGTAAGAATGAAAAAAATGTTTTCTTCAGTCGGCACGAGTCGGCTGCTTGGAATTAGTTCCAACTCGCTACTTTGGCATTAGAACCTTTCAGGAATGACATAGAAATCAAAATAAATCTTGTTTTCTAATTTTTTAAAAATTCCCATAAAACATTTTTTTCATTCTTACAGAACTGTAAAACTGATTATAGATTGTTACAGTACCATAAATAGGATTACTGAATTTTACGATAGCCGTAAGAAGGAATATTGATTTTTACAGTAGCCGTAAGAATGAAAAAAATGTTTTCTTCAGTCGGCGCGAGTCGGCTGCTTGGAATTAGTTCCAACTCGCTACTTTGGCATTAGAACCTTTCAGGAATGACATCGAAATCAAAATAAATCTTGTTTTCTAATTTTTTTTCCCATAAAACATTTTTTTCATTCTTACAGAACTGTAAAACTGATTACAGATTGTTACAGTACCATAAAGAGGATTACTGAATTTAACAATGGCCGTAAGAAGGAATATTGAATTTTACAGTAGCCATAAGAAGGAATATTGATTTTTACAGTAGTCGTAAGAAGGAATATTGATTTTTACAGTAGTCGTAAGAATGAAAAAAATGTTTTCTTCAGTCGGCACGAGTCGGCTGCTTGGGAAAAAATCCAACTCGCTACTTTGGCATCAGAACTTTTCAGGAATGACATAGAAATCAAAATAAATCTTGTTTTCTAATTTTTTCAAAATTCCCATAAAACATTTTTTTCATTCTTACAGAACTGTAAAACTGATTACAAATTGTAACAGTACCATAAATAGGATTACTGAATTTTACGATAGCCGTAAGAAGGAATATTGATTTTTACAGTAGCCGTAAGAATGAAAAAAATGTTTTCTTCAGTCGGCACGAGTCGGCTGCTTGGAATTAGTTCCAACTCGCTACTTTGGCATTAGAACCTTTCAGGAATGACATCGAAATCAAAATAAATCTTGTTTTCTAATTTTTTAAAAATTCCCATAAAACATTTTTTTCATTCTTACAGAATTGTAAAACTGATTACAGATTGTTACAGTACCATAAAGAGGATTACTGAATTTAACAATGGCCGTAAGAAGGAATATTGAATTTTACAGTAGCCATAAGAAGGAATATTGATTTTTACAGTAGTCGTAAGAAGGAATATTGATTTTTACAGTAGCCGTAAGAATGAAAAAAATGTTTTCTTCAGTCGGCACGAGTCGGCTGCTTGGAAAAAAATCCAACTCGCTACTTTGGCATCAGAACTTTTCAGGAATGACATAGAAATCAAAATAAATCTTGTTTTCTAATTTTTTCAAAATTCCCATAAAACATTTTTATCATTCTTACAGAACTGTAAAACTGATTACAGATTGTTACAGTACCATAAATAGGATTACTGAATTTTACGATAGCCGTAAGAAGGAATATTGATTTTTACAGTAGCCGTAAGAATGAAAAAAATGTTTTCTTCAGTCGGCACGAGTCGGCTGCTTGGAATTAGTTCCAACTCGCTACTTTGACATTAGAACCTTTCAGGAATGACATAGAAATCAAAATAAATCTTGTTTTCTAATTTTTTCAAAATTCCCATAAAACATTTTTATCATTCTTACAGAACTGTAAAACTGATTACAGATTGTTACAGTACCATAAATAGGATTACTGAATTTTACGATAGCCGTAAGAAGGAATATTGATTTTTACAGTAGCCGTAAGAATGAAAAAAATGTTTTCTTCAGTCGGCACGAGTCGGCTGCTTGGAATTAGTTCCAACTCGCTACTTTGACATTAGAACCTTTCAGGAATGACATAGAAATCAAAATAAATCTTGTTTTCTAATTTTTCAAAAATTCCCATAAAACATTTTTTTCATTCTTACAGAACTGTAAAACTGATTACAGATTGTTACAGTACCATAAACAGGATTACTGAATTTAACAATGGCCGTAAGAAGGAATATTGAATTTTACAGTAGCCATAAGAAGGAATATTGATTTTTACAGTAGTCGTAAGAATGAAAAAAATGTTTTCTTCAGTCGGCACGAGTCGGCTGCTTGGAAAAAAATCCAACTCGCTACTTTGGCATCAGAACTTTTCAGGAATGACATAGAAATCAAAATAAATCTTGTTTTCTAATTTTTTCAAAATTCCCATAAAACATTTTTTTCATTCTTACAGAACTGTAAAACTGATTATAGATTGTTACAGTACCATAAATAGGATTACTGAGATTTACAGTGGCCGTAAAAAGGAATATTGATTTTTACAGTAGTCGTAAGAATGAAAAAAATGTTTTCTTCAGTCGGCACGAGTCGGCTGCTTGGAATTATTTCCAATTCGCTACTTTGGCATTAGAACCTTTCAGGAATGACATAGAAATCAAAATAAATCTTGTTTTCTAATTTTTTCAAAATTCCCATAAAACATTTTTTTCATTCTTACAGAACTGTAAAACTGATTATAGATTGTTACAGTACCATAAATAGGATTACTGAATTTTACAATGGCCGTAAAAAGGAATATTGATTTTTACAGTAGCCATAAGAAGGAATATTGAATTTTACAATGGCCGTAAAAAGGAATATTGATTTTTACAGTAGTCGTAAGAATGAAAAAAATGTTTTCTTCAGTCGGCACGAGTCGGCTGCTTGGAAAAAAATCCAACTCGCTACTTTGGCATCAGAACTTTTCAGGAATGACATAGAAATCAAAATAAATCTTGTTTTCTAATTTTTTCAAAATTCCCATAAAACATTTTTTTCATTCTTACAGAACTGTAAAACTGATTATAGATTGTTACAGTACCATAAATAGGATTACTGAGATTTACAGTGGCCGTAAAAAGGAATATTGATTTTTACAGTAGTCGTAAGAATGAAAAAAATGTTTTCTTCAGTCGGCACGAGTCGGCTGCTTGGAATTAGTTCCAACTCGCTACTTTGGCATTAGAACCTTTCAGGAATGACATAGAAATCAAAATAAATCTTGTTTTCTAATTTTTTCAAAATTCCCATAAAACATTTTTTTCATTCTTACAGAACTGTAAAACTGATTATAGATTGTTACAGTACCATAAATAGGATTACTGAATTTTACAATGGCCGTAAAAAGGAATATTGATTTTTACAGTAGCCATAAGAAGGAATATTGAATTTTACAATGGCCGTAAAAAGGAATATTGATTTTTACAGTAGTCGTAAGAATGAAAAAAATGTTTTCTTCAGTAGGCACGAGTAAAATTCAATAATCCTTCTTACGGCTATCGTAAAATTCAATATTCCTATTTACGGTACTGTAACAATCTGTAATCAGTTTCACAGTTCTGTAAGAATGAAAAAAATGTTTTATGGGAATTTTTAAAAAATTAGAAAACAAGATTTATCTTGATTTCTATGTCATTCCCGAAAGGTTCTGATGTCAATGTAGCGAGGTGGAACCAATTCCAAGCAGCCGACTCGTGCCGACTGAAGAAAACATTTTTTTCATTCTTACGACTACTGTAAAAATCAATATTCCTTCTTACGGCTACTGAAAAATTTAATAATCCTTCTTACGGCTATCGTAAAATTCAGTAATCCTTTTTATGGTACTGTAACAATCTGTAATTAGTTTTTTTTTTGTGTAAGTTTTGTTACAAGAAATTTCGCAAATACTTTTTTTTTTAAATTTAGTATTACAAAACACTGATATATTTGTGAATTCAGTTTAAAAAAATAAAAATCGATAAATTTTTACCATCATTTTTGCTTTTATATTGCATTGCCATAACAAAATCAAATTTAGCTTTGTCGACATTGCAATCATTTCAACAATCTTGAAAATATACAATACATTCAAAAAAATGTTACAGTTTTAACACATTGAATTGTTGACAACAATAATACAAAAAATAGTGTGTGCTATAAAATGACCAAATCATTTTTTTTTTCTATATTGACTTGATAATCGTTGTGTTTTTTATGTTCGTTTTTGATTGCACTGTAAATTTATTTTTTTCGATAATCAGTATTAAAAAATAATTTTTTTGCTAATTATTTATTTATTGAAAGTTTTTTAAATACTCTTCATTTTGTTTTCATTTCTAAATAATCCAAATTTGACATTTACAACTTTTATATCTTCACATTTTTAGTTCCTTCAACAATGTTAAAAATTTATAAAATTTTCAAAAAAAGGCTTTTAAAAATTAACGCAAAGAATTGAAGATAAAACTAAAATATTGTGTCTCTTAAAAAAATCACTTTTTCTTCTTCATCAGCATGCTTTCTTAAAAACAACATTTTCTCTTTAAAAAGAGGAAATTTTGCCTTTTTTCAACTTGGTAAAATTAGGTCCCTCTAAAAAATTTTTTTTCTTGTGACGTTTTTCAAAAAAACGGTTTCAGCAAGGATTTTCGTCTGTTAAAAGAATGAACGAGTTTTATATTGCAATTAAAACGTTTGTAACTTACATATTCTTGTTCAGCATGAAAAAAATGGAAAAAGAACTTTGAAAACAAAAATATGTTTATGACTTATGACACCGTGCTCGAAATCGTTCATTTTCTCGATCATCTCCACGATCAGGAAAGAAAGATTCCTTTTCTGCATGAGATGACATTTATTTAAATGAAAAAAATCAAATGAATGATGTTTTCTTATTTCCTTTTTATTAAATACAAATGCTGTAAAAGCTACAACATCAATAACAAAAAATATTTTTGTGAATTAAAAAAATTTTTGTTACACAACAACAGCCTTTTTTGAATCAATTTTTCATTTTTCTTTTCTTTCATCGCAAAAAAAGCTATGCAAAAATGATGAAAAATGATGATTTTTTTGGTTTGGGCTTTCATATATGTTTCGAATCTATTTTTTTGAATATTTTATTTCTTTTGTACTAAAGTTGGTTTTATCTGTTTTTCCGAACTCAAATATCAGAAACTATCTTTTTTTTCATTCTCCTGGGATCCAACAAAAGCGTACAACATTAATTAATTAAAAACAATTTTGTCCTAAGTTCACTTATTTTGAAAAAGAAAAAGATTTAAACAATTGTGTGTTATTAATCGGAAATCTTTTTGCCCATTTATTAACTTTTGTATTGTTTGGGTGGAATGTGCTATGTGAATATTTTTATTATTTTATAAATAAGAATGTTTAAATTTGTTTTTTAAAATTTAAATTCAATGTCACAAAAATCTTTGTTGGCATTCTTTTTTTGCCATTAATTAATTTAAAATAATAAAATTGTGGTTCCATCAACTTTTAAAAATATCCAAAAAATTGGAAAGAAATATCGTTTTAGCAGTTTGAAGGAGGGACACTAGCACTTCATAAATGTAACATCATTGTAGTTGTAAAATAAAATAGATTTGTTTTATTATCTCAGTTTTTTTTTTCCATTAATTTTTGCAAAACCCTGATCAACAATTTGATTTGCAGAAGTTGTTTTTCTGAGACTTAAAAAAATATTATGCATTCAATTTTTCCCCAGATTTTTTTAAATATTTTATTGTTTGTAAAATTGAAATTATTTCATCTCTTTTTTGCACCTTGTTTAAATGTCATAAAAAACAAAAAATAAGGCTTGAGATGTACCCATTAATAAATTTAAAATGATTTAATTCTTAACACAGCAACCTACTTTTACGATGCAAAATTTAAAAAAAAATTTGTTTTATTATTTTCTTTTTTTAAAAGTTTGAAAAAATCTGATTTTTCATTAGAATATGCAATCGGATACTTTCCCGGCATTTTGTTTCTAAATTACTGATTGTATGCGTGTTGATGGATTTTGGACTTATATAATTAAATCCATAGAAAGTACATGTTAAAAAGTTGTTTTTGTTATATACGATGATGATTTTGCAAACGTAACAAAATATTTTAAAATGTTTATAAGAAAGAAAAGAAAAAAGAAAAAAAATCGTTTTTGGTGAGCTTTTTTTGCTTTTTGCGATTGTGAAAACCAAAATCAACAAAAAATGATTGTCAATGAAAACAGTTTTTTTCAGCGAAAAATGAAATCAATTTCGTCGATCCAAAAATAGGGACAACCGACGAAAAAAAAATTGTTAGCTTTGGTGCTTGTGCTATGTCTTTTCTGATACTTTCATATATGGAGAATGCAAAAATAAAAAGAAAAAAATTAATAAAACAAATAAGAAGTTCATATTTTGTAATGATAAGTTGACTTCTAAAAGAAAAAGTGATTCGAAAAAAAAGCTTCATTTTTTCGCTTGCAATTATTTTTGCATGTTGCATGCAACATTCCTTCGACAAACGAAAAAGAAAAAAAACTTTTTTCTTTACAAATTTAAAAAAACCGCTTTTGCCTTCGGTGTTATCAACACGAAAAATTCAAACCTTGTCTTAAAAAATGGAACAAAAAAAATCACTTTTTTTGTTTGGCAAAATGTTTTGAACCATCGATGATGGTCTCTATCCAAAAAGAACAAATTTTTTCGTTGCATTTCCTTTTTTTTTTAGATAAAGATCAAAAATCATTTTAATTGTATACTTTTTAAAGTATTTTATCATCTTTGATGAAATAAGAATAATTGAATCAATTTGAACTTAATTACTTAAAAACAATGGAAACAAAATGGTCACTCAGAAGAAAAATAGCATTGTGATTAAACAAGTTGCAAATGGGCTAAATTGTTTTTTGAACCGGTCCGGGGTTTTTCTATTTTGAACTACATCAATATCACAAAGTTGACAAAAAGTGAAAAAAAATTGAGTTTTGCATAGTGGTGGTGAAAAGTTTTTTTGCAAACACATTTTGTCTAGCTTTGTGCAAAAGGTTAGAAAATTCTTTCATTGTTCACTAAAGAAACAATATTTATGTTGCTTCATTTTTATTTCATTTTTTTTTGTTTCTTGATTGATTTATGAAGGCTACCGTATATACTAATATTACAGTAAAATATGAAATTGTCAATATGGCAGTTATCAAAATTGTCATCGGTTTTGGGCATTTTGTGGTGATACAATTGAATAAACTATATTCATCTGGGTAAACGGATGTTGCTATGCAAATCCCATAAAGTGCCTAAAATTTGCATAATCTCCAAATCAGCCCTTATATTATTAAAATAAGGCAGTGTATGTTGATCCCTGATTTTCAAGTTTGTGTAGCACAAACCTGAAAATCAGAGTCTTTTTGTTTAAGTAAATTCCGTTCAAATATATTTTCGTTACGAGACCCAAAAAAGATATAAATACGTAAACCCCCGTCTGCTTTAAACTTACGCTAATTAAAATATTGCAAGTCCAAATTACAACATTTAAAGCAATACATTTCTTAAAAGTAATATTATTTAGATACCAAATAGGATTTATGACAGCTGTCAAAAAAGTTATCGATAACACAAAATATATTCTTACAACATTAAAAAATGATAAAGTATCCAGGATTAGATATAATGCTGTAATTGACGGTATTTCTACTTTTAATTCCAAAAAATTTGCAACAAATACAACACCGAAATATATTGCGTGCCCGAGGAGGACACTAATGGATCGATTAAACAGAAAAATATATGTTTTTCGGCAACTGAAAAATCTTAGGATTTTAAAGGAAGCCTTGAGGGGAAAAGAAAATTTATGCAAAATTATTTTTTTCTTAAAAATTAGCATTTTATTGTTGAAAATTAGCATCGAAATTTTTACAGTATTCATTTTTATTCCAAATGGATACAGTAAAATTGGTACTCATCAAGGACGTCAGCAGCATTTTATTTTAAGAAGACTAAAATCGTTTCAAAGGGCATGCCTTTGATCTTTTGCCGAAAATAGATCAAAGGATTTTTTGATTTCGGAGGGCGCACGCGCACCTGTTAAACAGTATAAAAATGATTGTAAACTTTACCACTGCTTTTTATCACACAAAATCAAAACTGTTACGTAAATAAATAAAAAATTAACTACAAATGAAAAAATGGAAAATGTAAATGGTATTACACCCATCGAAAAAAAAAAAATTGAATTCGCAAGCAAATAATACTAAAAATAATCTTTAAACAGCAATACCAAAAAATTTGAATATTTTTACCTCCAAATTCTCACATGGATCCGTATCATTCGCTAAATAGGTCAAGCAATTTTCATTATCATTGTCAAAAAATGAATAATTTTGATTTTGACAAATAAAAAATTCAGATGTTTCTGATGTAAAATTTCCATTTGACAACACCATTTTGAGGCTAATTTAAAAAATAATAAAATCACAATGTTTTTTTAAAATTAATTTGTTTGTTTTTAAACTTCAAGACACAAACAATTTCTTATCAAACAAATTAATCCAAGTGTTTTTTGATGACTGCGGTATTGTGTTCTTTTCAAAGAATGCGATTTAAATCAAAGAATATCATTTAAATCTTTTTCCAATTTTTGTATGCAAAAAAGTTATTTTATTTAAAGATAATCAGAAACGTTTTCCTATATTAATTGTTAAATGATTTTTAAAAATCAAATTAGAATACAATTAATCCATGTTAAAGTTAAATTTTTATGTTTTTCTTATCATTATTTTTGCTTAACACAAAAATTAATCTTTTTGCTTTTTTCCTCCAATTTTGCTCGATATTGTTTTTGTTTACACATAGAATAGTTTAATCGACAAAAAGAAAAACAAGGTGATAATTTTATACAATTTTCTTTCAATTCAAAATTTTCCAAAAAGATGTTTTTTAACATTCAAACAAAATAAGATGTATTGTGTACGACATTAGTTATCTGGACTGTTCATACCCTGGCAAATACACAATACTCGATTTGAATTCAAAATTTTGCGTGATTCATTTCCCAACAGTTTTTTTGCGAAAATTTCTTTCAAAATATTTGTTTGCATTTCGTTATCACTGTTTTGAAATGGTTAGCTGTTAAGACTTTAATCATTGTATAATCACAAAAAATTGAAATAATCGGATCCACTATCATCCCTAAAAATATGTTTGTAATAATTAAATTTTTTGGGATTATTGAAAGCTGGTTTCGAAAAATAGGATCATTAAAGAAATCCACATTTTCGAAATTCATGATAACAAATTTTTCCTATAATCTTTGCCGTTTTCGAAAGTGTGACAAATTTTGTTCGATCAAGGACCTCTGCAAGTGTGAAGCAGGTGTCCCCTCTAAAAGCAAAAAATCCTTTGATCTTTTACCGCTAACGGCAGAAGATCAAAGGCGGCTTCCTTAAAATGGTGTTGCCCCTTCCGAAAGAAAATCTTGTTAATTTCCTTGTTTTCGTTCGCCTTAAAAGTACTAATCTCAGATCAGGACAATCCCTTTATCCCTTCAAAATTTACATACCCAACAAAATAACAAATATCGTAATACTTGCAAGAAGTTCAACTTTAAAATATAATTTTCCATGTAAAAATTTTTTGCATGAAGTTTCTTCTCCATTTCCAAGTTGTCTTAAATTTTCTAAATCATGAAGCGTAAATCCGCAAATAACAATTAAAGGGATTTTTGTTAATGCAAATACAATAATATTATACAGTATCCGACGAAGATATAACAAATTTTGGGTATTAATTTGGGTTGCTCCTCCAGAAGCCAAAGTCGAAAGGGTAATTTTTATGAATAAACCAAAATATACAATTAAAACTGCGAAATAATAAACTCCAAGTAATACGGTAATAGAGATAGCAAGAGGACGTTGACAATTTTCAAATTGACAATTAATTTTTGATTCTTCTGGATAAACGAGTGTTGCACCATATATTCCAATAAAGACCTAAAATGTACATTTTGCTTCTTACAAAAGTTGACCCAAAACAAGGATTATATAGATATTTCGAGATTATCAGGATTTGCTGTATTTAAAATTTTTTATATCTTTTTGGCAGTAGTAAAAAATTTTAAGCAGACTATTTTCGCTATAACTTAGCCTATAAGTTTTCTTCCGATATCAAAGTATTAAGCATGCAAGGCAGCAGGCTATTCAAATCAGTAAATTTTGAGCTTTAGTTTTGAAGGATTTCGGTCAAAATGGGATATGATTTAAAAATGATAGCAATTAATAAAGCAGACCGAAAATATCTGGGCATGGCCGAGCCTCCACAAAATAAGCTATTAGCCACCCTTTGAGTTCACCTTTTATATAGAACGATTTTCTGCAAAATCCGAAAACTTAAACATCCACAAAAACTTCAAAGGATTTATTTATGCAAATTTTGTATCCTCTTTAAGTAAGCTTTCCTTTCTTTTATAGACAACGAATTCTTTTTGACAAAATTAGCTAAAAAAATCTTAAGATTTATTAAGATAAAAACGATTTTTGCAATTTTGGAAAGCAAGATCAAAAATTTGCATAATTTTTTGTCCGTTTTTGCTCATTTAAACTATTGAAAGCAAGAATTTTTCTGAAGATTGAAATTCTAGCATTTTTAAATACAATTTTTTCCAGTGTTATGCTTTTGTTTTTTTTCCGCGGGCGCCCGCGCCCGCGCCCGCTTAGATTCAAAAAAACCGCCCGCGCCCGCCCGCCGCCCGCTTACTTTCAAAAAAAAACCGCCCGCGCCCGCCCGCCGCCCGCTTACTTTCAAAAATTCCTCCCGCGCCCGCCCGCCGCCCGCCAAAGGGCGCCCGCGGGCGAAGCAAAACATGGGCTCCGATTTGAATTTATTTTAAACTATTATTTTCAATATTTAAAGACAATGTATACATAAAATTTACAGTATGTCATATTGCTAATTTGGCATACTATAGGTCAGAAGCATATCATCAACACCTATCACGAATTTAAATTTTGGCCATATCAATAAATGACATATTGATTAACAAAAATTACTTAAAGTGGTACTGTATATAATATCATTAATCAGTTAAAATCCAGGTGAAGTCAATAACAATGTAAAATTCTTTATAGCAGTTTATTCTTTCTTTTTCGGCAAAAAGATTGACTCCAATGTGAAAACAAATTTTCTGATAGGGCATTTAGGTCGTTGCGGTGATAAACTTTTTTCTCTCTTCATTTGATGTCTATCCGTGTGATTTTTATGGCAAAAAAGCATTCTTTTGTAGATTTTTGTTGGGAAATATTGTCAAAAAAGCATTGAGAAAAAAAACAAATTGCTTTTACTTTTTTACTCGCGGGCGCCCGCGCCCGCCCGCCGCCCGCTTACTTTTGAAAAAACTGCCCGCGCCCGCCCGCCGCCCGCCAAAGGGCGCCCGCGGGCGCGGGCGAAGCATAACACTGATTTTTTCCATAATTTTAATATTTTTTAAAAAGGGACAAAAACCATGTATTGGCCCAAAATTATCACTTACACTAAAAATCACATTATAAACCCATACAATTCCATTTAGAATTACACATTTTGTCATTGTTAATAAATTATTATTTCTCCAAGAAATATTTAAATAAATTTTAATTGAAAGAATAAAATATGTCCCTGCCAGGGTTAAGAATGTTAAACTTCCAACTGTTAAAAAGATTACTGTAGACAAATATCCAAAGCCATCATTCTTCCATGCAATTAAAACTATGTAAAACATTATCTGGGCAATTATTGAACTTATTGATCGATTTAGAAGAAAGACATACGTTTTTCGGGCACTTAAATGAGGGATAAGTTTCGGTAGCTCATGTAAAAACTAACCCATTTCTTACATCTCTAATTATAAGAAGTGTAATATAAATAAATATTAAATTTATAACTAATGCAAATAATGACAGTATTAAAGGTATTAAACCCAAAAAATAATATGGAAATGTAAAGGCGAGATTGACATACTGAAAAAATGTGGATTGAAAATACGCATAATTTTGTCATAAAAAATTTTATTATTTTTACAAGTTCAGTTTTAAAGATTTAATTTTTTATAAAGTCACTAAAGAGTTCAAACAGCGCATCTACTAGGTCAAATAATGCAAATTTAATATAAGTCAGTAGTTTTTCTTTAATAAACAACTTAACACTAAAAAGTTAAAACATATAGTCTTCCAGATAATTATGCCAAAAACTGCGGATTTTGAAGTTTGGCTTTTTGACATGACTTCCTGTCTTCTATGCAAATTTTGCTAAATGTGCTCAATTATGAATAATTACTAGATTTCTCAAGATGAATCCTAAACTTCATTTGCCAACAAAATTTTTAATAAAAAAATAATATTTTTTTCAAGGACGTTAAAGGGCAGGGCACTTGCTCATTAGAAATTCTTTGATCTCTTACCGCCACCGGCACAAGATTAGAGGCATTCCCCCCCCCTAAAAATGGCTTATGCCCCCTTTAAAATAAAATTCAACCGATATCCTTGGTTTTGCCAAAGTGCCATTGAAAAAAAAGCCAAAACTAATTTTTAAAAATGGCGGCGGTAAAATTTGCATAAAACGCTTTAAAATAATTTTTTTTTCAATTTCTTGCAAATTTTTTTTACCATTGCATTTTTTAAATAAAGCTTACATTTAAATAGTCACAAAAATCTGAATCATTCGATAAAAATTTAAAACATGTAACATAATGTTCATCTTTCCCAGCCTTAAATACATCACTGCAATTTGAAAATTCCCAAGGAATCGAAGAAGTTGTTGCTGGAAGAGGCGATGAAGAAAAATAATCAATCGTCACCGACAATGAAGAAAACATTTGTTATTTTTAGGGGAAAACGTTGTTACATTTTTCTATGTCTTCATTTGCTGCTGCAAAACACCTTTTTTTCTCTTTGTTCCTTTGTATTTTTTGTGGCTTATTTTTTTATTGGAAGTTAATCAGAAAAAGTGTGTTGAAGAATTTCACTTTTTTAACAATGTAGTCAATCCATTGTGTTTTTATCAGTAAAAAAAGACGTAGATGAAATTGCTGTTTTTCGTTTGCAAAGTTAATTTCTTTTGTTTGTGCTTTTTTCGTTACAAGTATATTTTTGAAGATATTTTTGTGTTATAAAAACAGATAAATTGCCGAATTTGGAATTTAAAAATTCAAAAATTAATTATGGATTGGACGAAAATTTTCTTCACAGATTCAGAATCAATCGAAATTTAACCTTAACTATTATTGTTGACATTGTTAGTTCTTTCAACAACTTTAAAAATTTATAAAATATTCAAAAAAATTTTCAAAGATTAGCACAATAAATTGAAGAAAATGCACATTGTGCCTCCCAAAAAATTAGCAAATCACTTTTATTTCTTCATCTGCATGTGGAAGGATGCACTTTTGTAAAAAAAGTGATGCATTTTTCTTCAACTGAAAAAATAAATGTTTTGGTTTGGAAGAAAATCAATTGTGATCTTTCAGTTCTATCTGTGTGTGTCTATTTTTTCAGACACACTGGCTAGAAATTTAAAAAAACACATTTTCTTCACTTTCAACTACAAGAAAAAAATGCACAAATGTGATAGAGTTTTTTTGGTGTAAAACAAACAACTTTTTGGTTATAAAAAATATAAAAATTATAATTAATAACGAGATTTTGATCAAGGCATTTAAATGTTGCATTCCTTGAAGAAGTCCAAATTTAACATCTTCAACTTTTTTGGCTTCACATTTCTGGTTCTATCAAAACCGTTAAAAATTTATAAAATATTAAGAAAAAATGCTTTCAATGTCTAACACACTAAAGTGGAGTGAATAATAATGCAAGTCACTTGGCCACCTGCCAAAAATGGCCAAGTCATTCTTTGGCAGCATGAAAGCTTTCATTTGTTAGAGAGAAAAAGTGACGTGTTTTTTCGACAGAAAAATAAATGTTTTGTGTGCAAGAAAATCAACCACGACCTCTTGTAAAATGGTATCTGTTTTAAAACAGATTGGCTACAAATTTGAAAAAAATCTTCAATCACCGCTATTTCTTTTGTGATTTTTTGGTGATAATAATTTTGGTAGAATGTTTGTGTTAAAAAAATCTTGTAAAACAGATATAACATACGGTATTGGAAATTAAAAAAATATTTTTAATGACACAAATACGATAGCTGCTTTTTGTTTACAAACAGTGTTGTGCTTTTTACTTTTCGTCGACTCCGACTCCGGAGTCGGAGTCGCAACAACACTGTTTACGTTTTTTTGTTAAAAATTTTGAGCATGTCATAACTCAGTTACAAATCCTTAGTTTTTGCAGGCGTGAAGAATGTTAGTTGAAACTATGTAAAAGATGATAAAAAAAGAAATAAAACATTTAAATTTAATAATGGTTTCAAAAAAAATTCCAGAAGTTGAACCATTTTTTTGCTTCAAAAATGAGATTTTCAAAAAAAGTTGAAAAAAGAAAAGTGGATTTTCCCGCACCGAAAACAAATTTTCTTCTTTTTCGACGATGACAACTTTTTTTTAAAATTTGATCAGCTTGTGTAGAGATGGGCAAGTCAAAAATAAAAGTTGGAAAAAAATTATTTTATTGTTCCAACTAGGTACTTTTTAACCTGAATAAACCGAAAATTAAACCAAAAAAATTATTAAAAATAGTTAAAATGCCGAAAATACCATTTTAAAATTCGGCAAAGTAAATTTTTTTGGTTGAAAAAAAGAAAAGGGAACACTTTTTCCTTTTCTTTTTCGCACAAAAAAGAATGCATTTTTTCGAGGCGCGTGCAAAAAAAAGTTCATTTCTTTTTCTTTCCTTTGTTTTTCTGCTATTTTTGAAGCAATTTTAGCTCTGCGATCGCTGTATCTTTTTTAGGGTCATTTTGGGAGCATGGGAAAAAATATATGTAAATCAGAATTAAATTCTCTATCGAATGGTGCAAAATTTAGATTTAGACCGGTTCAGACCCGGGTTTTTTCCTTATAACGATACAGTAATTTTGCATTTTCGGCACTTTGCTCTAGAAAAAACTTTTCCAAAATTAGCATATTCGGAATCAGCGTAAAAAACTGCGTCTGGTAGGATAAATAGTTAATTTGTAAAAAAAAGTATGCGCAAATTCGTTTTTTCGTTACGGTAACCAAAAAAATGTCAAAGAAAAGAAAGGAAAAAGTGTTCCCTGCCCATCTCTAAGCTTGTGTTAGATGATTAGTTTTTGCTTCTCTGTTTTTGTATCGAATATGTTAATTTTGTTCATCTGCATAAAGTTGATGATAATTCAAATAAGTGAAACAAAATGCATTTTTTTCTTATCACTTTTACACTTTCTTCTTCGTCGGTGCTGGTTGATGTGTGATTTTCTCTGTCGCTGTTTTTCAACTGAATGAAATGAATTTCTTCAAACTTTTCCTTTTTGCTACTCTGCTTTTCTTTGGATCTTCTGCTTATCGCTTTCAGCGTCATGCTTTGAAGAACGGTACACATGATGGATGGTATAATAATACAAAAGTTATTGATCATAATCTTATTGAAGAACTTGCTGCTGCTGGTAGAATAATTGTTGAACAAGATAATAATGATCTAAAGCTCGTTGGAAATGGTAATGCAAATATTCAATTGAATGATGGCAATAAGTTGATGTTTGAACTTTGCTCCAGTTTCTCATCTAATAATTGCTTGGATCAAGCGTAAGTTCTTTACAAAAATATAATATTGATGGTTTAAACCCTTCATTTTTATAGTGTTAAAGTATGTTTTGATGCTGAGAATGTTGTGAATGCCGATTCTTCTGTTCAAGGTGAATGTTTACCTGGTCAATGTGAATTTCAAGCTGGTGTCTTGACTGCAGACTCAGTACGTTATCTATGGCTTAAAAATGATCATAATAGTAAGATATTTTTATGGAGTTCTATTTAAAAAAATAAAACAAACCATTTTCAGCAATACCTTTTCGTATTAATGATAACATGTGTCAATTCGCAATCATGAAATCACCAGAAGCTGAAGTATCATTTAATTTACCATTTCCAAGTTGTTACCCAAAAATATATGATGGAAATATGGTAAAAGTTTCTGTTCGTCGTGGTGCTTCACCAGGCTGTTATTTGACAGTTGTAAGTTTGTTTCTCTTATCGTTTTATTAACTTTATAATCTTTATATTTTTAGAAAAATGCTAAACAATGGGTTCCAGCAACAACTTCACCATCTCCAACAACTTCTGCATTATCAATTGCTCCACCTGTAGCATCAACAACAGAAGCTTCTTTAACAGCAGGTATAACAGCTGCAATTGCTATTGGATGCATTTTTGGTGTTCTTGCTTTAATTGCAATTATTGTTATAATGTAAGTTTTATATTGTGTTTGTTATTGTGTATTTTATATACATTTTCAGAGTTTTGTGTTATCGTGATCACAAGAAAAAGAAAACTATTCCTCGAACTGTTGATGGTGAACCAGCAACAACAGATCCTGTTAAAGAAGGTATTGTTGGTGATGGAAAAGGAAAATTTAAAGTAAAGAATGAAATTGCACAACCAAATGTACCAACGGCACCAAAGATTGCTAAACCAAATGAAAAAGAAAAGAAGGAAGCTGATGCTGCACCTGTTGAAAAGAAATCAAAAGCTAAGAAGCATCATAAACAAGCAAAGGCGAAGAAGGCAGTTGTTGTTAAGGAAGAAGCAAAACCACCAAAGGATGAAGCTGAAGAGAACAAACATGTTGATGATGCAAAGACGAAAGTCTCCAAAGAACCTATTGAAGAAGATCCAGTCAAGAAAGTTTCTACTGAACCAACTTTTGATGATGCAGCAACTGATCCATTTGTTCAACAATTTCCTGCTGCCCCAAAAGTTCAACAACAAAAACCTGATCAAAAGCTTCAACCATTTGTCCTAATTCCAACAGATGCCGTTCATCCAATTCCAAAACCTTTCCGTGCTCCACATGATTCATCCTCTCGATCTCGATCAGGAAGAAAAGATTCCCTTTCTGAACGAAATGATATGTATATGGCTCTTGTTGTTGAATTTGCAACTAAAACAATTGGATCTGAAAAGATGGGTTTGGCAGCAAAAATACATTTGAAAGCTAAAATGGATAAGTATGTTTTGTTTTTTGCGGATACTGTATCTCTATCTAAAACTCTGTGTTTAAGGTTTGGTCTTCAAACTCGTGTTCTCGAAGCTCGTGAAATTGTCCTCTTTTGCTGTTCAATGGAATTAATGTTTATTAAAGTTGAAATGCTTATGTAAGTTTTATTTACCACGTATCAGATGCTATTAAATGTACCCACTTTTTAGTGATGATGCTGCAGCACAAATGGCAAAACTTGGTTGTCGGATGGATGAAAATGGTTCTGTTGTTGAACTTTCCTATGAAGCTGAACAATATTTGGCAGAACCTTCAACTCCTGCCTTCATTCGCTGCTATGCATTTGGCGGAGTTTTCCGGGATCTTATTGATGCAAAAGCTGGTGAAAAGCCAATCTTTTCAATTCAACTTCTTTTTATCATTGCATTACAACGTCGATATTCTGCTGCTATTCGACAACATGCTTTGAAATTTATCAGGTAAATTCTTTTTTGTTAGTAATATATATTCTACTGTATATCAAATAATTTTCAGAATGGAACTTCCTATTGTAAAGAAGTATTATTATGCTAGGGAACTTCAATCTTTGCCATTTCCTGTCAACGCAATTGAAGAAGCATATAAATTGGATCCTGCTGGCTTTAATGTTCTTGTTGAAAATGCAGAAGATGCAACTCAAGCATCAAATACTCGTAAATCTGTCAAGAGGGCAAAAAAGAAGGATAAAGCTGGAAAGAAAAAGAAGCATCAAGCAAAGAAATAATGAAAGCTGATTTTTGGTAATGCATTTGATTTTTTATTGTAAACTTAATTTATGTCTTTTGTGATAATAAATCTTTTGTTTGGAAATATCACGGTTGGGAAGCATTGAATAATTATTGACGGAAAAGAAGGGTAATAGATGGAAAAAGGGGGGGGGACAGGGATTTGCTGCTGTAAAGATGAGCTTCATTTGAAAAGAAATCTCCAGTCTTGGAAAAATACAGTAATCCAAAGGCGGATGAGTTTGTCACAATAATATTCTCCTAGAAATTAGTTTTGGAATGCAACTTTTTTTAAAGATAATACATAACGGTAATTGTATGAAATCATGAACAACCCCTGAAAAAAAGTGATACCGAAATGTTGAAGATTTACTAACTTTAACGCAAAGTGAAACATAAATTTAAAAAAAAATGTTTTACACTCAATCAAATCTCCTTTATTGTTTCACAATTAATAAAGGGAGCATTTTCAGATTAAGTGCTTTTGTCTCGAATGGGCGCTTTGAGAATCGAACCGGGGTTTTTTATAGCACAGTGTTTGTTCGAAACCCCAAAGCATAACCACTCATCCAGTGAGACATGGTTTGGTGCGTTTATAAAAAGTCTCTAATCGAAAAAAGAAAGAAAAGTGATAATCTCTCACAAAAACATATGTTTTTATGTAAATTATGAGCATTAACTGTTGGAAATTTCTAAATTTCAAACGAAAAGCGAAACGGATTCACATGATTAAGGAATACTTTTTCTGTTTTGCCCACAAATTTGAGAGTTATGCAAACTCCACTGAAATTTTTGCATATCAAATTACTATCAAATAGTGCTCTCTTAATTATAATTGTGAAATGTTTGATTTTTGGTGACGCAAAAAATTAACATTGAATTCTACACTTGTAAGTGGTCGTGAAAATATATCATTAAAAAAATTAAAGCTTACGTATTAATTCATCTTAATCTTTAAAACCATCAAGCTCTTTATCATCTGCATTTTTTGGCATCGTTACTTGAAAAAATTCTATTTCATAATAAATGAAACCTTCTTTGCCATCATTTATTTCAGTGCCAATAAAATTTTAGATCAATTTGCTGAAGTTGCCGGATTTTCTCTGCTTACTTCTTCTATTCACTCATTTTCTTGCTTTTCTTTCAATAAGTTTTTTGAGGGCTCAAAATTTTCTGTTGTTGAAATCATAACTTGATAAAAATAAATTTTGTTAACAAAATGAAATTAAATTTTATTTACTTCGGCAATGATTGAGCCGACTTCATCTTCACCATACCAAATTTTAACATTGAAAATATGGGAACAGAGATCAGTGTTATCTCACAGCTTTTTCACTTCGCGTTCTTGCGTTGACTAAAAAAGAAAGATGGGTGATTAGTTCAAAGAGTTATAAGTATTATAGCGTGAAAAACGCAAATGAATTTCAAAAAAAAGTACACGGGAAATATGGGTTTACAAAAGAAATTTATTGGGCAAGGATATACAAACATACAAAGACAAAAATCAAACAAAATAATTCAGAAAAAAAAAATTCCAAAGACAGGGGGAAAGGGAATATAAACCAAAGAGGGGCAAAAATAAAGCCATAAAACATGAAATTCCAACAACGACGAAAGCATAAAAAATAAAATGGAAAGGTAAGTAAATATTGTAGCGGCACCAAAAGGCATATGTTTCACAATTAAAAAAGAGAGCATTAAATTTATCTCGAATAAAACTGTTATCCCGTGTATTGTTTCTAATCACAGTTGCAGGAAGTGGAGTTTTGATATAATCAAACAAATTGTTAATTCGGCAAGCACCAAATCGGAAAAGATCAATAACCAAAGATTTAGAAATCTAACATTTTAGTAATAGGTATATATATAAATATATGAGTCTCTCTCACACTTATGTCGCTGTTGCAAAAAAGTGCATAAAAAAAGTGCATCGACATAGATTTCGCGGTGGGAGTTAAAAAGTGCATATATGTCGCTGTTTTTTTGTTTTTTGATTGCTTTTTTTTGTATTATTTATCTGAATAAAGTTATTTATTCTTGCAATTTTTTTACACTATTAAAGTTTAAACTTAAATTTTTATACTAATTTGTTACAGAAAGGACTCGTCCATGTATTTAGGGATAAAATTAATTTGAGATTTGTTTATTGATGTAAAATATCCATTTTTCGTTTACATTTGTTTGTTTAAAGCAATCATTTCAATAAAAAAATAAATATATGTTTCAGATGCCGTCTTTATTAAATGAAAAGCATGAATCATCACTTAAACAAGATGGCAGTAATATAAAAGAAGAAAAACATCTCAATCTTAATTTAAACAAATTTCATAAATGTGAAGAACAAAATGGCAATTTTAGCAAATTAAATATCTCCAAACAGCATAAAAATGGTAAATTATTTAGCTGCAGTCTGATGTGAAAAAAACGTAGAAAATTAAAGGATATTAAAAATAATATGTTGAAATATTAAATTTATATTTTAGTTGAATGAGAGATTACTGTAACATTGTCAGCGGACTGCAGCATCATTATCAATTCTTTTATTTAGATCAATACATCGTTAAATCTCAACCATCAATGAAAATTTCAATAACAAACAAAATTGAACGAGTACATTCTTATGAAAGCAATTATATAAGTCTTAAAAATGCAGATTCAAATCTCACCTCTCAAAAAAAAAATGGTTCCACCCTCTCACTCCGTAAATTTTTAATCTTTATCAAATAATTGCTACAATCAAATTAATTACAGATATCTCTGCATATGAGAATGGAGTTGAAGGTGCTGCAGATGCTGCAAAATGTGATAATTTAACCAAAAATCAAACACCAAAATTAAAAATTTGTGTGCAAAAAGCTGCAGAAGATACTGTAATTAATTTTAAAATAATATATTTATGACAGTATTTCATTTAAACATTTTTTAAGGGACAGTTAGAATTTCCAAGACAGCAAACAGATGAATCGGGTCCACCAGCTATTCAGCAATTTGCAGCACATCAGAGACTTTTCTCACCAATTCAACAACAACCCCAACAACAACAACCCATTCAACAACGACAACAACAACTTCAGCAACAACAACAACAACTTCAACAAGAAGATGGAATTGAAGGTGAAGATGGAGAAGGAGAAGAAGGTGATGAAGAAGAACTAGCTGATGAATGTGATGATGAAGATGAAGAAGATGGAGGAAAACTTGATGATGAAGAAGAAGAAGAAAAAAGTGATGAAGCCGAAGATGAAAATCTGGATGAAGAAGAAGATAGCTTTACATATGCCAGTTATTTTCAAAAGTTTCGCAAAAATCTTCGTGGAAATCGTAAAAATAATGCTATATCGGCAATAGCAGGCTCTTCATCTCGCGGTCGTCACCCTGCTGCACCTGCCCAAAATTCTTCTGATGATTCTGTCTCATTTGAAAATACTGGTGTTATTTCTAATAATCGAGGTGCAGGTCGTGGTGGTGGAGATATTATTTCTGCTGTTCCTGGAACTCCTGGTCGAGGTGCAGGTCGTGGTCGAGGTGCAGGTCGTGGTCGGGGTGCAGGTCGTGGTCGGGGTGCAGGTCGTGGTGGTGGAGATATTATTTCTACTGGTCCTGGAACTCCTGGTCGAGGTGCAGGTCGAGGTGCTGGTCGTGGAGATCGTGGTCGTGGATCTCGTGGTCGTGGAGATCGTGGTGGTGGTGCAGGTCGAGGTGCATTCTACAGGATTGTCTTGGAGCAAAACAACTTCTGGACCTCAAAAAGCACGAGCTCGAAGACATATGCTTGCTGCATTATCGACGAAATATCAAAATACACTTACCGAAGAAACTTTCAAGAATAAATTCAATACAAAAGTTGCAGCAACCAGAAATAAGAAAATGACAGCAGTATTAAATAAAGATGAAACAATCCAATATACAGCTGTAACTTTTTCTGATTTTTATTTATATTTGTAAAGTTATGGAGTTTTTTAGGCAGAACTTTACATTTTGGAAAAATCTGGTCCAATTTTATATGATGCCATCCATGTTCCAGATCTCGGCTTTAATGAACCCGATGTTGAAACAAGAAGATCTTCGCGGCAAAGGAAACCAAGAAAACCATATACTCCGGCAGTATCAGAAGAATCACAGATAGAAGTTGAAGATAATCGTGAAGAAGAAGTTGCAGCAGATTTTGATGCTGAAGAAGTTGAAGAAGTTTCAATTCAAGAACATATGTCAGAAGTTGAAGATAATCGTGAAGAAGAAGTTGCAACAGATTTTGATGCTGAAGAAGTTGAAGAAGTTTCAAGTCAAGAACATATGTCAGAAGTTGAAGATAATCGTGAAGAAGAAGTTGCAACAGATTATGATGCTGAAGAAGTTGTTCGAGGAAGCCATGAAACGGATGAGGATGAAATTAGCAGCGTTGGCGGCAAAAAAACCCCCCCGCCTGGATTCTATATTCCATCTTCAACCCCGTTATCATTTAGCCATGATCCTGATATTTCTTTGCAACGCTCATATACACCAAATAGACAGTATGCTTTATTCTAACTATTTATTAAAAATAATCGAAAGATTTTAGACGCCGGCTAAATTTTGCTGACCTCTTTTCTGATGTTTCATCAACCACCTCTGCTTCATCATTTTCATCTCCTCAAATCAAGCGACGTTCAACAAGAAGCCGATCACGAAGTCCTCGTGAACGGACATCATCTTTGAGAAGCTTCCTTAACAATTCTTTAGATGATAATAATAGCCATGTTGGGCGTTACGATGACCATCGCAATTATTTAATTGATCCGGTATGATGAAGAAATTGTGCCGGAGGGAATCTTCTGCGATCAAAAAATGAACGGCACAGCCGGGGTTGATGAATATGATCGAAACATTCAAGTTTATCAATTGAATCTAGAGCCATTAAAGCAGCTTCTGATTGTAATTCATTCATCAAAAAATTCAGCGTTTCAAGAATTTCAGCATCTTCTTGATCAAGACGATCTAACAAGGCTATAGATTCTTCAAGGGAAAGAATATGGCCATCTTCTTGTTGAAGTTGTTGTTGTTGTTGCTGAAGTTGTTGTTGTCGTTGTTGAATGGGTTGTTGTTGTTGGGGTTGTTGTTGAATTGGTGAGAAAAGTCTCTGATGTGCTGCAAATTGCTGAATAGCTGGTGGACCCGATTCATCTGTTTGCTGTCTTGGAAATTCTAACTGTCCCTTAAAAAATGTTTAAATGAAATACTGTCATAAATATATTATTTTAAAATTAATTACAGTATCTTCTGCAGCTTTTTGCACACAAATTTTTAATTTTGGTGTTTGATTTTTGGTTAAATTATCACATTTTGCAGCATCTGCAGCACCTTCAACTCCATTCTCATATGCAGAGATATCTGTAATTAATTTGATTGTAGCAATTATTTGATAAAGATTAAAAATTTACGGAGTGAGAGGGTGGAACCATTTTTTTTTTGAGAGGTGAGATTTGAATCTGCATTTTTAAGACTTATATAATTGCTTTCATAAGAATGTACTCGTTCAATTTTGTTTGTTATTGAAATTTTCATTGATGGTTGAGATTTAACGATGTATTGATCTAAATAAAAGAATTGATAATGATGCTGCAGTCCGCTGACAATGTTACAGTAATCTCTCATTCAACTAAAATATAAATTTAATATTTCAACATATTATTTTTAATATCCTTTAATTTTCTACGTTTTTTTCACATCAGACTGCAGCTAAATAATTTACCATTTTTATGCTGTTTGGAGATATTTAATTTGCTAAAATTGCCATTTTGTTCTTCACATTTATGAAATTTGTTTAAATTAAGATTGAGATGTTTTTCTTCTTTTATATTACTGCCATCTTGTTTAAGTGATGATTCATGCTTTTCATTTAATAAAGACGGCATCTGAAACATATATTTATTTTTTTATTGAAATGATTGCTTTAAACAAACAAATGTAAACGAAAAATGGATATTTTACATCAATAAACAAATCTCAAATTAATTTTATCCCTAAATACATGGACGAGTCCTTTCTGTAACAAATTAGTATAAAAATTTAAGTTTAAACTTTAATAGTGTAAAAAAATTGCAAGAATAAATAACTTTATTCAGATAAATAATACAAAAAAAAGCAATCAAAAAACAAAAAAACAGCGACATATATGCACTTTTTAACTCCCACCGCGAAATCTATGTCGATGCACTTTTTTTATGCACTTTTTTGCAACAGCGACATAAGTGTGAGAGAGACTCTATGTTCTAGTAATAGGTATATATGTTGTATGCCAACTGAATGACCATCCATTCTCAAAAACGGATGATTCTTCAGTTTGGACGCAATATATATATGTTACGTCCAGATCGTTACACCGTCCAGATCGTAAAACGGACGTCCAGATCGTGAAACGGACGTCCAGATCACGAAACGGACGTCCAGATCGTAAAACGGACGTCCAGATCTTAATACCAGAATGTAGTGTTATATGGACGTCCGTTTTGTAACCTGGACGTCCATATAACTACTACATTTTTGGTTTTACTATCTGGACGTCCGTTTTACGATCTGGACGTCCGTTTTACGATCTGGACGGTGTAAGATCTGGACGTAACATATACAACAGTTAAAAATTATAAAGGAATATAACATACATTGTTCCGAGCTCTTTTAAACAATAAAACACTTTTCGTATCAACTTTTCCATTTCTTTCAGCAACTTGTGGTTTCAATCCTGGCATATCTCCAGCTTTTTGTTGTCCAATATATACTGCCCAATGATGAAAAAATGGGCTTTCGGTTTTACACCCAATCAAATCACCAATCCGCAATCTAGGAAGCATTTCTCCTTCAAATTCTTCTCGAGTATACCATTTTGACATGAAACCACGCGAATATTCCATATCTAAAATTTGGGTGATATATTTGATATCAAGCTTGGATTTTAATGAAGAGCAAGTTTGTCCCTTCTTTTATGCAAATTTACTCATCCACTTCAAAAAAGGATACCACTTACTTTCGGAAGAAAAAAGAAGAAGAGAAAATTTGTGACAAAAAATGAACTTCGAGAAAAACGGCAATGAAAAAAAAGCAAAAATTCTTGAAAGAAAAACTCGCAAGATGCAGCAGAAAGCGCATGCGATATTCCGAATGTTTCAAAAAAACTGAAAAACTTTTTTTAAACGGATACACCGTTGGCATTATCTGCAGCAAGAAAAAGTTTTTTGGATGGACATTCGATACCTTTGATCTTTTGCTGCTCTTCGATTCCAAATTTAAAAATAGAATTTAAACTTTATTTTTAATAATGATAATAAGTCTGACAAACTAAAAAGTGACAAATTTTATTTTCATTTTTGTTCGAATTTTATGTAAATTTGTTTGGAATTTTTCTTGTTTAAATTTGAATCATCAGATTCTGTAAAGGAATTACTGTACATATTGCTGTTTTTTTCAATTAAATTAGAAAACAAAATGATTTTAAGTCTACTGTGTTTGACCAAATTGAAAAATTAAAATTGATACAATATTTGAAAAAAATCCAATTAAAAAATATTTTTCGAGTATGATGAGAAAAATGACTCAAAGATTTTGATTACAATGACCCTGCAAAAGATTTTCTCTTTGTATTTTTTTCTCGTTTCAAGCTTTGAGTACAACAGTTAATGGCAAATGTGGCAAAAAATCATGTGTGTACACCTCCACATCATCATTAAATAAATATGGGAATGACGAGCAGCAGCACAGTGCAGAAAGAATTGTTTTGTGAACGTACCAGTTTTTGTTTAACAGCATATTTATTTTTAATTAAAAGAATATTTTACTTCACGGAAATTAATTTTTTTCGAAAAAATAAAACTAACAAATCTTTAAAAATGGAATATTTTTGGTCTTCAATTGAATTAACAAAAAGAATTCTTGGTTTAAAGCCAAAACTGCATTTCCCTGAAAATCAAGCCTTTTCATTGCCAGCTCCAATCCTCCGATATTTCCTCTCCAATGCCTTCATTTCCAACCAAATAAAATTATTTCAATCATGCAAAATATTTCGAAATTATTTTCGACAATTTCCGGGATTGAAAATTGATGAATTAACTTTTACTTGGTTTATGAGAAGCAAAACAGCTGGAATTAATTATACAATCGAAAAGAATTCATTACTTTTGTTGGATAGCTTTTTTGAAGAAAATCTAACAAACTTTAGACAATCAAAAACAACAAAGCTAAAATTTAAAAATACTCTTGATGTCTTTGATGAAAAAGCTGATAAAATTTTGATGAAAAAAATTTCTCAAACTTTGATTTTCGAGGAAATTAAAATTTGCTTTCAAACAATCAACAAAGATATTTTGATGCCATTGCTGACGCCGTCTTTGAAGTCACTGAATTTATTTTCAGAATATGGTGTTCAGAGTGACATTTTGGAATTTATTTTAATGAATGCACCCAATCTGAAAAATTTAAAGTAAGTATTTTTTATTCGATTTTTTATGTTTGAACGGGGAAATAAACTTTTTTCGGCAATGTTGGTAGCGTTTTTTGGAACTGAAAAAGCATCAACAGGTTTCTTTATCTGTTCAATGGATCTTTAAAAATTTGCATAGTGCCATTGAAACCTTAAATTTTGGGAAAATAGTTTATGTCATATGGATCACTTTTTTGTATATTTGCTTTAAAAATTGCATAAGTTTAAATAAGTTGTTGCAGATGTACATGGCAGCAAAATGTAAATGCTCTAAAAGAAGCAACAAAAATTCATCGACCCACAAAATTAAATTTACTGTATTTTTATGATGTTGATATTTATCCATCCGAAGGCGATGTTGCCAATTTTGTTTTTCGACAAATGGAACCCAATGGAAAGATAAAATTTGAAGGTCCAAATCATGATTATACTTCTGAAGCCCTTGTGGCATATGAGAATGAAATTTTGAGGCTTGTTAAATCAAAGAAAAACGAATTCTGCCAATTTACTTTTCCAATGAATGCTTATGGTAAATTTAATGAATCATAAATTACGAGTTTTCAGATTTTTTACTAATTCAGTTTTTTTTGTTAATTGCTGATGATTTTTCTTATGTTAGTAAATAAAATAATAGTTTCACGAAAAATAAGTTTTTTATTTCATTTACTCAGAAACGTCACAAAATATTATTAAAAATGCTTAACTTTAAAGAGGTGGACAATAACATGCTTGGATATCGCAATCTGAACAACCAGGATCACAACATTTGTCGCGAATTTCTGAAAACAATTTGCATTTTTCTCTTACCGTAGACATCCTCAACTTCGGATCGAGTTGAGGCTTCATATTTTGTTCATAAACTCATCTAGTATAAGGAATAATTGTGGCAAAAAATTGGCTGCGGAATCCTCAAACTGGGGGTTTACCAGAGGCTCAAAGTTACTGTATTACATTAATCCATAATGTGACATCCACACCTTAAATTTGCAGATTCTGCAATTTTAAGAATCCGAAACGTTTCAAATGCGTCAGATTCGAATTCAGCATGTTCGATAACCTATAAATCCAGGAAACAGGCCAAGAAATCACAACCTTTTAGAAATTTGTACAAAAGTACAAAAAATCACTGATACAAAATCAGAAAAACACATTCAAAAAAATTTGAATATCATATATTTTAGAGATAGTAGTGTTTGGGGGTTGCTAAATATATCCGATTTAACCATCAGGACTTGATAATAATAGTAAGATTACAAAATGTTACCTTTGAATTCCCTAAAACCATTTACCATCGCTGCACTTGCTTGTGTTAAATGTACATTTTGGCAAAAAATCGTAATTTCACCTTAAAAAATATTCACAGCCAATCCTTGCTATTGAATATTTTGCCTTTTTTCTTCACAAATAAGATGAACTGGATATATTTAGCAACCCCCAAATACTACTTTCTCAAAAAATTAATGATATTCAAATTTTTTTGAATGTGTTTTTCTGATTTTTGAGCAGTGATTTTTTGTACTTTTGTACAAATTTCTAAAAGATTGTGATTTTTTGGCCTTGTTTTCTGGATTTATAGGTTATCGAACATGCTGAATTCGAATCTGAAACATTTGGAATATTTCAGCTTCTAAAACTTACATAATCTGCAAATTAAAAGTGAGCATGTCACATTGTGGATTACTGTAATACAGTAACTTTGAGCCCCTGGTAAACCCCCAGTTTGAGGATTCCGCAGCCAATTTTTTGCCACAATTATTCCTTATACTAGATGAGTTTATGAACAAAATATGAAGCCTCAACTCGATCCGAAGTTGAGGATGTCTACGGTTAGGGAAAACAAGGAATTTTAGAACAAAACTCACCACAACCTTCCTTTAAAGCTGATGACGAAAAAACTGCACAAACTTTTGCTACACGAACTCCTAAATCAGAAAACAAGTTTTTACCTAAAAATATAATTATCGTATCTTGTGTATAAGAATTTAAAAAAAAATTTACTATGTCCTTTGAACATTCATAAACTTGTTTCGGTGAATGATGAGGAACAAAAGCATCAGTTTCAAAAAGAACAAAGGCAAAAACGACAAAACTGAAGAAAAGGAAAAAACGTGCCATTTTTTGATCACAAAAATAGTATTTCTGAAAGTTGTTTGTGAAAATTTAAAAAATATAATATCCTGAGGGCATAAACGCGAGTTATCTAATTCAGTTTTAGTTTTACCTCGAAAAAATGTTAAAATTTTTTTTGTAAGAATAAGATACTCTTAAAAAAATAATTTTTAAAAAATAAAAAAATACAAAATATTTTTGTTTTGCCATCGTTTGTTCAATGTTCTGATTTCGGTGAAATTTCAGTTCCTTTTATTACAATTTTTTAACTAAAACACATTAAATTTTTGTTTGTGAAATGTTTATGAAAATGTTTTTTGATGATTTGATGATATCATAAAAATGCTTTTATAAATTGTTGCCATGATATCATTTTTTTTACAATTGCACTTTCTCATTTTTTGTACTTTACAAAAGCAATAACAAAGTTGAAAATTAATTTATGCTTTCAGACACCTTTTATATCTTCGTATATGTAAAAAAACATGTTTTGCTGTGTGATTTTAAAAATTTTTAAAGTGTAACGTTTTTTAGCTATTATGGCATATTTCTGATCTGTAACTTCAAAAGAAGTATTAAAGTATCATAAACAATTGTTAGGGAATTTAAATATATTTCGGGCCACACAATGAGTGCCAGCGGCCATGGCATTTATTGCGACTTTTGGTACAAAAATTGACCGCGGGGTTATTATAAATGCAAATTTTCATGTCAGATTATTTTCATAATTAAAAAACAAAATTCGTATCCTTGCTATTGGAATTTTTTTTTTAAAGGAACTAAAAATTTGAAGATACAAAAGTTTATTCCATGAAATTTAGATTTCTTTTGCAAAAAAAGTTTTTGGATAACCAATGTCAAGGTTTTGATTGATCATTAATTATAAAGTTTTTATTCTTTTTTACCTAAACTCAAAAAATTGTATGTTTTATAAAACTTTGGTAACACAAATATACTACCAAAGTTATTGCATCTAAATAAACGCCAAAAAAGAAAAAAAACTTTGCAAACGCAAATCTTTGATGTCTTTTTTCTTGTTGTCGAAAGTGGAGAAAATGTGTTCTTTTCTAATTTTTTACCAGTGTGTCGAAATATACATACACTTAAAAAGAATAAAAAGATCATCATCGATTTTCTTCCAATCAAAACAATCTTTTTCTTCAGTTTAAAAAACGCCTCACATTAACAAAATGTAAGAGAATTTTTTTCAAGCCGTAAGAAAAAAAAATTATTTGAATGTTTTTGAGAGACATTTCGTATCATTTACTTCAATTTTCTGTGTAAAATCTTAAAAATATTGTTTTGAATTTTTTACATATATTTAGATACGTGCACTGGCGTTATGCGACGCGAGTGTTCCCCGGATTTTTTTCGTCCAAAGGAAAATGCAAGAGAGGTATACTGTAGAAATTAAAACTTTTTTGTTAATAATTTATTTTTATCCTACCAAATGCAAAATTTACGGAGATTCCGAAAATCCAATTTTTAAACATTGTTTTCCTGTAAAAAATCAGAGAAAATTGCATTTTTTTACGTTTTTTTGATGGAGACATTGGAGTCGAGTTCAAGCCAGTGAATGAAATTACACTAGTTCGATGCAGAATTTTTTTCTGCATCTGATGGAATAAACAAAAGTTGCGCACCAGGTAGCCCAAAAAAATGCCATCAATTTTTCTCCTTTTCCTCTTGTTTTTTTCGTCAACAGGAGATGGCTGCAAATTTGTAGCCGCGTGCGTTCACGCGTGTGTCGCAGTGGTAGAAAGCTGCGACGTTCGAACAAAATGTCGCAAGTTCAAATCTCAATGACAACAGAGAAAAAAAAGTTGCTGCAAAAAAGAGTGATTTGTGAACCCCACACGAAAATATTGAAGAAAAAAAAGTGTTCCCCGACCGAAAAAAAATGTATTTTTGGTATTTTTCTTTATCCATTATCTTTTTTATCAATATTATTCCTTTTAATTTTTTTATCAACTATTATTCATAAAAAAATTCTGCATTTTTTGGTACCAAAATTATATTTTTAACTAAACTTTGAAAATACGCTTTTGAATTTTTTACATATATTTTTAACTTTCTTGAATCAACTAAAAATGTAAAGTATAAAAGTGTTATATTTCGATTTTGTGGAATGGAAAACACAACATAGCTGAATAGAATACTTATATTCATTAAATAAAAATAAATAATTCTCACATAATTAATTGTCAGAACAGATTATGGAAAAAATAAACAAGGCGGTCAAATATGATAAAAAAAGCAAAGATGAAAAATTTGCACATATTTTACAACAATCAGTGACCTGAAGGGAGATAACAAAATTGCCTTCATTTTAAAATTGAGTTCTGCAATTAAAAAAATTTTTGTCTTTATTTTCTTAAGGAATGATGATTTTAACAATTCTTACCGTTACCAATACACTAAATTTCTAAATAATAATTTTTATTGCCGAAAGTAATATCACCAAGTATTATTATTAGGCAATTAAAAAAAATAGTCTTTCTTAAACAGTGTTTTTCTTTAAAAACTTTTCTTCTTGCTTTTTTTGATTTTCAACAAAATTAAAAAATATTCAAAAAGACGTTTGTGAAGGTTACACATCATTTTTAAAACCAATTTTTTGTGAAGTCTGATTTAAAACTTTCAATGCTGGGAAAAAATGTTAGTGCACTCTCAATTGCGAAATGTATTTTTTCGGAAAACCAAAGCATCTTTTTTTTCGTTGAAGCAAGGCTGCCTTTTTTTAATGCTTTCTCTCAAATAAACTTTGAAACCATAAACCGATACTTTCTTTTTAATTTTTCTTTGTTTAAAAAAATGATTTTTGACTTTAAAACATTTTTATTTTGGGCATCATCATTTACAACCACCTTTGTTCAATTGCAAATTAAAACCGTTTTTCTTTCTTTCATTTTAAGCAAGGAAGCATTTTAAAATGTTTTGTCTTGTTCATCGGAAAAAGCTTACGATCATTTTTTTGGGGTTAAACATTTCTGTTTTCAGTTAAAAAAAGCGCCACTTTTTGACTGAATGCATCCCCCACATGCAAAATAAAGAAAAAAGTCATTTGGCCATTTTATAGCAGACACTATTTTTTTGCATTATTATTTTCTCCAATCATTGTGTTAAAACTTTAACAATATTTTTGAATGTTTTGTATATTTTCAAGGTTATTGAAATGATTAAAATGTTGACAAAGTTCAATTAAGGTTTGTTATGACACTGAAAAGCAAAAATGACGTCGTCTAACATATAATTATACAATTTTTATTTTTTAAAACCTAAATTCACAAATGTATCAGTGTTTTAAAATACTAAATTTTAACAATAAAAGCACCTGCGAAAATACTTGTAACCAAACTAACACACAAAAAATAAGAAAAAAACTTTGCAAACGAAAAGCAGCATTCTTATTTATGTTCAGTGTTATCGCGCTCCCGCTACCGTTCCAAACTCATGGAGCGGTTCAGGAGCGGGAGCGGATCGAAAGTTTTTTGTAACATTTGAATCTACGTTTTCAAAAAATCCGGACAAAACTGAATTTATAAAAAATAAAAATTGAAATATTAAAAAACAAAAAACGCCTTAAATTTATGGCACTTATGTAAAACTAACTAAAAATCATCAATTTTGAGCTGCTCTTTCGAAAACATTTGTTTCAACGCAAAAAAACAAGAATAAAAAATTGATGTAAAAAAGCTGTTTTTGCGTAGCAATCCCTTTTCTACAATTTACAAATTGTGCAAAAAAAGCATTGAACAAAATTGTTTGTTTTTTATGTGTATTCAGCAAATTGTTTGTAAGAGAGTGAAGGGTTTCTCATTATGTTTTTTTATTTCTGAATATTTTGTTACTTTTTGCATCATCATAATTTTTAAGAACAAAAATCGATTTTTAAAAAACATTATTTCTGTTTCTGTTAAAGGATAAAAACTCAAGATTTCGTAGTACCCATTAATTAAAGAAAATTTTAAGGATAAATTTCACTGACAGTCATAAATACAGAAAAAGAAATTTACTTCGTTTGTACAAAAAAGTAATTACAGATATCCACAAAATTCTCGTGTTTATGATGAAATAAAATTTTCTATCAGAAAAGTAGTCTTCTTCAGTTTCCCAAGACTTGACAGAATTTAAATATTTTTTATTTAGAATCATTTTTAAAGTAAAAATATAAATTACTTAAATGAGAAAAAATTAAAAAACGAAATTTAAAAAAGAGTCTTCTAAAATTTTATAAAATGAATAAAAATGGTGTAACAGAAATTTTTTAACTTTTTTCGAAGATGACCACAGTTTTCATATTTGGCGCTAAAAATCTTTTCAGCAGTACACTTTTTGTCCGAAAAAATGGCCTTTTTCTACTTCCTTTTTAAAAACAATTTTGAATATTTTGGAGTTTTATAAAATCAGAGTTATAAAGAACTTTGTAACTTTTTTTGGGTTCGATCATGCAATTGGAAATAATATTTTTACCAGCATTACAAAAACAACCAGTATTATAAAAAAATTTCTGTAATGAGCTTCCATATTAAAACATTCTGCATAATTTTTTTTTCATAAATTGTAATTTTTTTAAAATTCAAAAATAGTTGGAGTAACAGTTATACCATTTTAAATTTATTAATGGAACAAGATACAATTTGGAACAAAAATTTTTTCGTGAGATTTGAGTTTAGTTTTAAAGTTATAACAATTTTTGCTCAAAAAACATTAAATATTTGAAAAATCAAATGTTAAAGAATATTTCTTCTTGTGATCCTATCCGCAAAAATCAAAAAAAATTATGAAACGATTTTTTCAAATCTTTATTTTCACTGAAACAAAATAAAAAAACGTAATTACAGATATCCACAAAATTCTCATGTTTATGTAGAAATCAAATTTTCTATTAAAAATGTAGTCTTCTTCAGTTTGCCAAGACTTGACAAAATTTAAATACTTTTTTATATCAAGAATCATTTTTAAAGAAAAAATAAATTTTACATAAATACAAAATACATTAAAAACAACATTTAAAAAAGAGTCTGCAAATATTTTATACAAAGAATAGAAGTGATGCAACAGAAAATTGTTTACTTTTTGTTTCGATGACAACCATATTTTTCATATTTGGCGAAAAATCAGCAGCACAATTTTAGTGTGAAACAACAACTTCTTTTTATTTCTTTTTAAAACACAATTTTGAATATTTTGTGAGTTTTCTAAAATTAAAAAAATAAAAAACTTTGTAATTTATAAAATGTCGATCAAGCAATACGAATCAAAATACAATATAAAAGAAAATCTCCTTAATGCCAATAATTAAAAAAAGAAATTTCAAACATGAACGTATTTTGTACCATTTTTTGAGACATTTCATTCCAGAATAAAACATTCTGCTAGAATTTAAATAAAAGAGATTTTTAAAAAACGTTTGTCTTTTCATATTCTTTAAAAATCAAAAACTGAAAAAGAAATGCGAGTAAAAACCAATTTTTTATGTTTCAATCATGTAAGAAATGCACGTGTTTATTTGTGAATGTTTTGATATTTTTGCAAAATCGGAATCTTATATTTAAATTTAAATATAATAAAAAACATCTTTCTTTTTTTTAGTTTCAATGAAGCAAAATAATTCTTTCCATGTTTACCAAAACATAATTTTTAAATTTATTAATGCGCTGAATTTCTGCAGGAGACATAAACAATTTTTGTGACAAAAAAGTCAGGTTGTCAAAAAAACAGATTTAACCACTTTTAGTCAACAGTAATAAAATATTCAAAAGCAAAATACCTCATAAATTTATGACATCAATGGCAGCCCAAACTAGAAATCATCGTTTTTTGCGCTACTTTTTCGTAAAAAAATTCTTTTCAGCGTTTTAATGCTTTTTTGTGAAACGAAATCTTACAATTTTTGTTGCAATAAACAATTTTTGCAATAAAGTCGTAAATTATTGGTTTTAATGTTTTAGTTTGTGATTTTTTTTACAAAAGATTACAAAGCAAACAATTGTTAGAAGCAGTAATTTTGGAAAGTAGTTGTATTTTATTAGTTTTATTTTGAGAAAATTGATTTGATATTTTCGTCATGGATTTTGCAAGATTTTTATTTTATAAAAAAACCTCTTTCTATCTTTTTTCATTTCAAAAATAATTGTATTCACGATTAAGTAATTTTAAATTTATTAATGCAGTGATAATTCATAATCAAGATCTGTTTTAAAAAAAATGATTTTTTTGTCATTTTAGATAGGTTTTAAAAAACAATTTTTTATTCAAAAAAAATCAAATATTAAAAAAAAAGAAATTCAAAAATGTTTCGTTTTTGATTTTTTCCGCAAAAATGGATCAAAAATGATGCAAAAGAAAAGTCTTTTTTTGATCGATGATAAATTAGTTGTTTTTTTCTTTTCCGCCGAAAAGAAATTAATTTAAACAACAAATTTTTTTGAGAGAAAAAGAAATGTTCTTTTTTACAATAGTCAAATTTGAAAGAAATGCGCACCGAAAACTACTTTTTTCTATTTCTTTTTGTTAAAAAGAATTTTTTTTTCTGAACCCTTGCGCAAAAATTTTTTTTCCATTTTAAATAAAAGGCTGTTCAATATTATGTCTTTTAAAAAATTAATAATTCGTGGGACGATGTTAATTTGATGTCTTTAAAAACAAAGGTTTTTAAGATATTCAAGTCAAAGCATAAAAAATTAAATAAAAACATTTTAATTAAAAAAATAATAAAATATTTAAAAGCAAAATACATCATATGAAAATTCATATAAATAAACAACCAAAAAATATCATTTTTTCGCTGTAAACATATTTTATAAAAAAAAGAATGATGCAAAAACACCGCAGTTTTTGTGGAAGGAAATCGTTCAGTTGTGCTGCAACGAAAAATTCTAAATGGTGACTTTTTTGTTTTGTCCATTTTTTTGATCAATCAATACTGACGAAAGACAATGAAGAATTTAAAAAAATGCATTGGAAAATAGGCACATTTGGAAAAACAAAAAGGTCAGCACTGTTTGGGGCCAGCATCTGTTTTTCGGTTCAAAAAAACGCACATCTTTCTCTTTAACAATTGTAAGTCTTTCATGGCGATGAAGAAAAAAACGTGACATGATCATTTTTGGGAAGACACTATTTCTGCTTTTTTAATACCAATTCGTTGCATTAAATCAAAAAAACATTTGTTTGAATACTTTATAATTTTTCAACGTTATTGAAAATATTAAAAAGTTTAAGATGTAATATTTTGGAAAAAATTTTGATCTTGTTGTTGTTCTTTTTTAAAGATTCAGCGCCAGTAACTACTGACGTTGCATTAATTTTATCAAGAAATTTTTGCTTTAATTTACAGAAATTTGTCTTAAACTGTTTTTTGTTATTGCTCACGTTGGAATCACTCCCACTGTTTTTTGTCAGTGTTGGCGTTGTGTCCATAGTCATTTAAAGGGATATCTTTTTTAATCAATTAAATTTATAAAAAAACTCTCTGTTACGAGATCAGGATTTTTCTGGTGATTCTAAATATATAAAATTTATCCAATAAAAGTTTGGTTAAAGCTCAGGATTTTTGAAAAAAGGTTTGTATGGAAAAATCCGTTTTTTTGGGCATTTTGGCTTATATCTGTTTACTGAGTTTTGTTATTAAAAAAAGCCCTCTGTTACGAGATAGACCTTTTTCTGCTGATTCCGAATATACAAGAATCAAAACATAAAAACCTAAGATGACTTCAGAATTTTTTGTGGAAGCAGCGCAATTCTTGACTGAACGCTTGATTCCAACGTATGCTTTCCTTACTTTGATACTCATTTTATTTGCATTATTTTTGTCTTTATTTGTTTGGGATAAATTTTATAAAATTTTTTCAAATATTGGATAACCATTGATTAGTCATAATAATATCAAGACTACTGTAATTTTATTTTTGCATGCAAAATATTACAAAAATTTAATTGCAGCGTCAGTATTTACTGACACTGAATCTTTAAAAATAAAATACATCACGATCATATAAATCTTCAATCATAAGTTCTAAATTTAATATCAAACGTATCTACAAAATTGAAGTGGCCCTTGAATTCGAGGATTATTAATATCAAAAATCTTTCCACCGATTGCAAGACAAAAGATTTCCCACTTCTCGATCATTCATTTCTTTTCTCACAAACAAATGATCCCCTGAAAGTCAAAAACCATAGAATAATCGATTTTTGCGCTTCCATTTATGCAAAATTATTTAAAAAAAACTGAACAAAAACACATTTTTTTCATTATTATTTTGTTCTTCTTTTTTTTGCGTTGGAAAGAATTGTTACGAAACTCCGTTTCAAAAATGATGATTTTTAGTTTCGGTTGTTTTATAAATGGCAAAAATGTTCGATTTATGTTTCTTTTGAATATTCAATTTTGGAATATAAAATGGTTTTATCTGTCAATTTTTAAACTGCTGCTCAACGATATTTTGATTGTATTGTGGAACCGCAATGAATTTCGAAGCATTAATAAATTTAAAATTGAGTTAATGTAATTGAGTCTTATCTTTGAAATATAAAAATTTGAACAAAACATGTTTTATGATTTTTATTTAAACACTTTTTCCACAAATCTGGATAACAATGTTTTATCCCCAATTTAATGACATTGAAAAGAATCAAACAAACTCGGATACTTTTTTTAATTATTGGATGCTAATTTGAATAATAAAATTTCATATCTAACAATTACATTTTTAATTGTTCCATGGAAACTAAATGGTAAAAAGTTTTTTATTCTCTAAAGCTATTATTATGCCAAATCATAGTTAACTAAAGAAATAAAACAAATGTCGTTCTTGAAATCACTTTTCTTTTCATTTTTTTAAAACAAATCGACATAAAAAACAAAAGTTTAGTTTTTTTCCTCTTGTTTCATTTGTTCGTTTATTTTTAACTTTTTCTGACTCCTGCTTGATTAATACATTTTTTCTTTTTGCCTTTTTTTATTGATTTTTACATGTTGTGCATCTGTCGTTGTTTGTCATATGCCTCTCCAAATCCTTTTCTTTTTTGTTTCTCTTTTTCTATCGTTTTCAAATAACACAACACAGTTGTGTTTCGTTTTTTGTGAATATTTTATTTATCTTTTTGAGGAATTTTTTTCAATTTTTAATGAAGTTACAGAGTTATATAATTAGTTCTCATAAAGAAATAGAATTACGAGATTTAGGATTGAATCAAGACAATATTGAAGAGTCAAAAAATTTATTCAAAACAATGCAAAATTTTAAAAAATATAATTTTTCCTGCTCTTTCAAAAGATAATTTTAATTTCTAATCTTTAGTTTTACAATGTGAAAATAATTAATTAACAAAAAAAAGTTTAAAAATTAAGCAAATACAGCGCCATTTTCTTCAACATATGAACAGATTTTGTAAATTTACATTGTTTTTTGTTTTTCAAACAATGAAAACAATATGTGTGAAAAATGCAGATTCTATTGTTTTAATGTAAATTCACAAAATCCGTCCCCCGTTTAGACGTCCACTCCACCGAACCCATCCATCCACTGTTTAATAAGGCCCTGATTTCATTTTTTTAAGTTTTTTTCAGAGTTTTCGAAAATTTAGAATTAATGGATATAAAAAACTAATAAAATGCCGTCTTTTTCAAAATTACTTCTTTTAATTACTGGTGGATTGTGATCTGGTTTGACTATCCACCAGAAATTAAATCTGGTCGAAACTTAGAAAAAGTTTGAAAGTTTTTCGATTTTTTTATATTATACGATATTACGGAAGAATTGTAAAATATTCAAAAATAAACCATAAGCCGGTTTTTAATCCCATTTCTTTTGCTGCATTTTGTGATTTGTAAAAGCCAATATTTTATTCCGCAAAACGTTTGACGGCCACAAAAGTGTTTTTTGGGAAAATAAAAAACCTTTTTTATTCAAAATTTTTTTGCATCATTTTTTTTTTGAGAAAAAGATCAAAAATAAAAACCTTTTTCAAATTTTGTTCTTTGTAATATTTTATTATTTTTTTAAACAAAAATGGTTTAATCTGTTTTATTTTAAAATCTTGACTTAAATGTCAAAAGTAGCATTCTTTTATGGCCTTCTGATTACACATTTATAAATTTGGAATGATGAAATTGTGAACAATTTTTACTCTTGAAATGGATATAAGTGTTATAAAATTTTTGGTGCAAGCATGTTTAATCCTGTGTATTTCTGAAATCGTTTTCCTACAAAAATTAAAAAATATTATCATAAACTAATCCATGAATAACTTATTTTAATTATTGCTTGAAATTGTTTAGTCAATTGTTATTGGTTATTTTTTATTTTCATTTTCAATTGATCAAGAGAAACTAAAAAAAGTATTTTTATTCTTTAAAATTACAATTTTAAAAAAAATTCAAAAAATAAATAAGTGCATTTTTTAAATTGAAAAAAATGAAAAAATGTTATTCCTGAAGCTGTTTTTTTCGTTTTGTGAATGGAAAAAAATCGACACTTTTATAAAATAAAGAGTAGGCTTTTTGTTTCATCCAAGTGTATCGATTTTAGCAGATTGAAACAACACATTTCTTTATCATAAATTTGAAAAATATATAACACAAATAATATGGCTTGCTTACAAACTTTTTTCATTGATTTTTGGATACAACAATTTTTGTCACATTTAGTACACTTATTCTTACTTCTTTTAATTACTGGGCATTGTTTTTTATAGTGTTACTATAAATTGCATAAACAAATATTTAAAATTTAGTGGATTAAATTTGTGAAAAAATTAACAACAAAATATTCAAAAAATCAAACATTTAAGTTTAAAACTGCAATAATTGTTGTTTTTTTTCCACATGAAAATCGTGAAAAGGTTTTCATTTTTAACTAAATTTTCCAAAAATGAAAAATGGGGAAGAAAATTTACATCTGTTTTAATACAAAACGCGTTTTGTAACATTTTGAAGCTTTTTTTTGATCCAAAATGCCACTGACACAAAAAAATATTTTGTTCTTCTTGTATTTCGTTAAAAAAACATGTAAACGAAATACCATTTAAAAAACTTTTAGTTGGATATATGAATGTTTTAGTACTTTTAAATAAAATTGGTTACATTTGTTTCGTTTTAAAAATTCTGACTCACTTCTCTTTAAAAAAATTCGTTGCATAAATCGAACTTTAATAAATATAAATGAATATTGGTTTTACATATTTTTATATAAATTTTTTTTTAAAAAAATGCAAATGCGTTTATAAAATAAAATAAATTGGAAATTCTCTTTTTTGATGCTGATTTTTATTACATTTTGTGAAAGCAAAAAGCCAACACCTTGTTTATTTTAGCAAAGAAAACGATGACTTTATTTGAATTGATTTATAAATGAATTCCGCTTTTTTTTAATGTTTCGTGGTTTTGAACGATATTTTCAATGGCTTTTTTTTGTATTTTGCTACGTCACAAAAAAGATTCAGCATTGTTAGTTGGTACGTTAATAAATTTAAAATAACAATAAATAACGCATTTGCTTTTGAATTCGAAAAAAGTGAAAAAAATGAGTCTTAACATCTCCTTTGGAACATAGACTTTGAGCAATTCTGGTCGTGGTCATTTCTCAGAATTACTTTTTAATTACAATAATTTCTCCATTGTTTATCTCTTATTCTTATTTTCTTTTCATTATGTTTTTGCAAAGTTGTGGCCAACAATGAGTTGTTCTGGAATCGATCATTTTGAAAAATTTAAATAGAACACGTTGTTTTCACTCTTTTAATTGTTGATTTACACTAAGGTCAAGCGGTTTGTTTTATCATTTTTTATTGCACGGTGGAAACTGAAAAATATAAAATAGTCTTTCTGCTCTTTAAAGTATGTTTTTGCAAAAGCAATGAAATATTCAAAAAATACAATATTCATTACTACAGACAATAAATCGCAAGTAATACAATTTTTGCATTTTTAGCACTTGTTGATTTATGAAAACTGGCATTTTACTTTTTAATTTTTCTTCCAAAAAGGAATGTCATAAGAATTACAAAAGATTTAAATGGTATTCGGCAAATCTCTTTGAACTTAATTTTTTAATTTCAGAAAAGATACGATTCTGTATGATTTTTCCGTTTCATATAAGTTTTACTAATGTTTTAGAAAAGAAAATTATAAAATACATTTTATCCCATTTTTTATTTCAAAATTGATGGGCTCACCAAAATAAAATTTTTAAAAAAATGAATAAGAATTGAAAATCACGATGGTGTTTTGTAATACAGGGTGCTTCAAAAAAGAACTGTATTACCCTGGTAGAAGTATAACTAACTAAACTCTTTCGGGACACATTTATTTATTTTTAAGTATGTCCGCCTTGTATCAATTTTTAAATTTATTAATGCAAGACGTTCCTGCTAGAATAATGAAAATATAATCAGGTTTTTCTAAAAGCAATTTATGTTAAAGATAATAAAATATTTGAAAAGAAACAAAAAAATTGAAATTTGATCCTTTCTGCAAAAATTAAACATAAAAGATGCAATAAAGAAAAATATTTTTTAATAAAATTGTTTTTCGTTTTTGTCGGCAAAATTATTTTTTGAGAAATAGAAAAGTAGGTTTTTCCAGTCTCCAAATGCTGAAAAAATGCTGGGCACCATGAAAATTTTTTTTATTTCTTTTTTTTTTAAATATCCTTTTGTTTATATTTAAATATTTATTACTTTTCACAGTGATCCCAAACATAGGAAAAAAGGAGCTAGAAATGAACTTCAATCGTATTAACGAATTTATTTGTTGAATTTAACAGATTGGTACATTACGAAAATCAAATTTATTAACGTATAAATCTGAAGATTATCCATTGTGTGCTTTCCGATAGTTTTAAATCGGAAAGCACACAATGCTTTTTTTAACAATGAAGTTAATATTTTAAAACGAAACACATAAAAAATTTTTATTTCAAAAAGATTAAAATATTTAACCAAACAAAAATTGAAAAAAATTTCACTTATTGATTTTTGATGCAAAAAACCTTTTTTTAATAAAAAAGTAGCTTTTGATTTTCACTGCAAAAACTTTTGTGGTCGGCAAATTTTTTGCGTGTTGGCTTTTACAAACCACCAAATGCAAAAGAAATGCGCTTTGAAACTTTTTCATTTCGTTTTTTTGAGAAATTTTTTTGAAAATTTTGTTTGTTTTTTCTACATATACAGGGTGGGCCAAAAAAAAGTGCAATTTAATTTTTAAACAACAGCAAAGGGATTTGAATAACTTGTGATGGGTGGGGTAAATACATGGTAGGAAAGTTTATTTGACCCTACAATTTGACCTCTTCAACATTTTCGTGTCGGGAGTTTCGCCGCCGACAAGTTTTGAAAAGTACGTTTTTCGACCTTTTCGTAGAACAAAGTTCCTATAAGAACCAGAGGGGCTGGAGAAAAGGTGATGGTAGATTCGGATAGCCCACAAAATTATCTCGTCAACAACCACAACTTTGGGTTTGAAAACCTTGTGCCCTGGGTTTAATCGCTTCGAGAAAAAAGTGATTTCCGAGTTTTTTGTTTTTTGGTCGACTTTGACCGATCGCCCTACTTTTTCCAGAAGAAGTTAGAGGCTCATATTTGTTGCCAACAAACTTTAGCTTGTTTGTGGTTGATTCCATACCTAAATATTAAAATCTGGAAAAAGTGTTATTTTTCGATACTCCAAAATACCAAAAAATGGCTGCTTCAAGTTGTATACTAGTAAATAACAAGTAACTATGTTTCAACAAAAATTTTTGAATGTCGATTTTTGATATAAATCAATGCAAATAGACCAGAAAAATACTCTGAAATAAGTTTTAAGCGTTTATGACCAATTTAGAGACTTTAACATTAACATGAATTTCAACATATACTTTGTATACAAAAATTATGGCTGATTAAAAAATCATTTTTCCAGATTTTAATATTTGCATAGGGGATCAACCACAAACAGGCTGAAGTTTGTTGGTAACAAATATGAGCCTCTAACTCCTTCTGGAAAAAGTAGGGCGATCGGTCAAAGTCGACCAAAAAATAAAAAACTCGGAAATCACTTTTTTCTCGAGGCCATTAAACCCAGGGCACAAGGTTTTCAAACCCAAAGTTGTGGTTGTTGACGAGATAATTTTGTGGGCTATCCGAATCTACCATCACCTTTTCTCCAGCCCCTCTGGTTCTTATAGGAACTTTGTTCTACGAAAAGGTCGAAAAACGTACTTTTCAAAACTTGGCGGCGGCGAAACTCCCGACACGAAAATGTTGAAGAGGTCAAATTGTAGGGTCAAATACACTTTCCTACCATGTATTTACCCCACCCATCACAAGTTATTCAAATCCCTTTGCTGTTGTTTAAAAATTAAATTGCACTTTTTTTTGGCCCACCTTGTAATATTAAAAAATAAAAAAAATTTAAAGATTTTTTTAACTTTTTTTCCAACATTCAAAATCATATCATAGCTGGCACCAGTACTTAATTAAAAAACAAAAGTAATTTTGGAAAAGATTGCATTTTATTTCTTTTTTTGGGACACGAATAACACCAGAATGCTAAAAGAGAATTTTAAAAAATGAAATAATGAAAGATAACTCTTTCCTTCAATTATATATCAAAAGTTTTTATGTTGATAATTATTTCATCATAAATATATTAATGCATTATTTCGTCATAATCGAGATTTGCTCTTAAAAATAATGCATTTTTGTTATAATCAGGTTTTTTGTTTTCGTATTCAAATTACCGTCTGTGTCACCTTCAGTCACAACATAAATGACTCCACAACAAATGACATGTCCAGTAGGATATACACTGGTTTCATTTATACACGATCAGATGGAAGTTCTTTTGAAATTTTTGGTGCAAATTGTCCATAATTTTATTGTTAAATTAATTGTTTTTAAACAAAAAAAAACTGAACCAAAAACCAGGGCTTGAAAATAAGACCTAAAATCACGGCCGGCCTTGGGCCGAGGCTTCGATCAAAAATGAAAATAGAATTTCAAAAACACCTCCAACAACACCAATTATTAAAAAAAAATTTTGGAAATGAGCGTATTTAGTATGACTTTTTTGAGACATTTGATTCCAGAATAGAACATTCTGCAAGATTTTTTTTTAATGTAAAAGCACATTTAGTCTTATCTTTTATAATTCAAACGTAGTTGGGCCGACAATTATTGTGGCCAACGCTGTGTTGTCAAAAGGTGGTGATTCATCACCATATACTATTCCTTTCTCTCCTTTCCTTTCTTTCGCAAAATATATTTATTCCGCGGATTTCATGCAATAAAGTGCAGACGCAAAAATCCTTCTCTCTCTACACCAAAGCCAGGTCACAATAATCACCTTTCGTGATAATTTTGTCATTTAATGCCGAAAAACATCTTTCTCAATAAATGCAAACAAAGGTTTCAGTGACATTGAAGCCGAGTTTTAAATAAAACAGATCAACAATGTTTATTCAAATATCATAAAATATTTCGAAAGACAAAACTTTAAAAAAGTTCCCTTTTTTGATTCTTTCCGTAGAAATGAAATGAAAATGATGCAACGATCTTTTGTAAACGATAAAAATAGTTTTTCATTTTCGTTGAAACAAAATTATTTTCAATGAAAAAAGTTTTATTAGAAAAATTTTAGCTTTAACACGTTCACCAAGTTTAATAAAAATGCGATTTAAAAACGACAATTTTCATTTCGTTTCTTTTTTTAATTTTTTTTGAATATTTTTTTACTTTTACAAAATCATAGATCTTCTAGAATTAATATTTAACATTTGTCAGTTTTTGTTAAGCGATCAAAAAATGCCTAAAAAATTTTCAATATTAAAAAAAATTGGTTTCAGAATAGCGCCTTTTTCATTAAATTTTTTGTTGAAGTGATTGATTACTGAATTGAACAGATTTGATCAAGATTCTTCAACAATTATATTTTTTAAAAAGAAATAACCAAAAACAAGTTTCTCTCCATTTTTTATATTTCCAGAATGAGTGTTTTCGATTTGATCATTTTAAATTCATTTATAAACTTTTTTTACCCCATCCAAGAACGTACTTTTGTTAAACTTGTGGCAAGTTTTAAAAAACAGATAAAACTATTACTGTTCAAGGTTAATAAAATATTTAAAAAACAAAATTTGTAAAATGCCACTTTTTGATTTTATCCACAAAAATGAAGCAAAAAATAATTCAACAGAAAAATATTTTTTGATCTATAAAAACAGATTCGTTTGTTTTCGCTGACACAAAATTGTTTTCTGTGACAAGTTTTTTTAATAGAAAAGCGTTGGTTTTCAAAATAACCAAATGCAAAAGAAATATGCATCAAAAACTCCGTTTTTCTGTTTCTATCATTTAAAAAATCATGCATTTTTTATTTTTAAATATTTTGTAACTTTTGCAAAATCGTTATCCAAAACATTTACACAAAAGTGTCCTACAAAATTTATGCAAATTCCTTTTTTTAAACCCTTTAAAATTTTGATTCCAAGTATCATATTTTGTTCAATATTTTAAAAAAGTAATTAGAAATAAATGAGTAAGCACTTATTTTTTTTAACTTTGTTTTGGATAATACAAAATAATCTATCACACTTTCTGTAACAAACAATATTGTACAGCATTTTGCAAGAATTGAATCAATGGAATAAATCAGTGGAACCTAAAAATACTTCATTTCAATACTTCAATAATGATTTAACATTCTTATACTTGATAAACACAGAATCTATCGAACTTTTAAGTGCCAAAAATTATGCTTGTTTTTATAAAAAATAAAAAACGATAGATTACTTGCAAATTTGAACCGGTAAAAACGACTTATGTGTGTTTTTTCCATCTTTTACATTTCAAGGTTAAAATGTGCTCGCAATTACTTTTTTGAATTCGATAATGCCCTAACATTGCTACAAGTTGTTCTAGAAACAACAAAAACTTTTTATGACACTGGAGTTAAAAAAAAACTGTTATTCTAAAGTAATAAAATATTCACAACAGTGAAATTCCCAATAAATGTTGCTCAATTATTACATTCAAACTAAACATCATCATTTTTGTGGCTCGCATAAAAAAATTGCTGGCTTTTTGATTTCCCAAAATGTAACAAAAATGTGCATCGAAAAATTTCGATTTCTTTCTCTTAAAAAATGCATTTATTTATTTTTGAATATTTTGTTCTTTTTTAAAATCATAATATTAAAGAATGAATACACTTTAAACTTTTTTGCAGCTTTTATCAAGCAAAAAAATGAAAATACAAAATAAAGGAAGCTAAACTATCAAAAATAAAAAGAAGGAATTCATAGAAATCATCCAACTTTTTTATTGTTTTTTTCAAGGTCATTCAATTTAGAGTAAAACATTATTATCCAGATTTTTGTAAAACTTGGTAAAAAAAATAATTAAAACGTACATATTAATTTTCAATCTTATGCATTTCAAGTACGGTCATAATTTTATTGTTTTAAAGTTATTTATTGGCTGGAAATTCTTCAGGAATATGAACAAAGCTTTTTTGTTACATTGAAGATATGTTTTCCCTCAAATAAATGGAGAATGTTCGTTGGTTTGATGTCACGCTTTTATTTTTTCATTCACAAACGAAAACGAAGAACAAAAGCGTGAAATTTGCATGCTACAGCAAACAGTGAATTTAAGCTTTGCCCTACAAATATTGATATGAGCAAACTCATACAAATTAACATAATCTGCATGAGATTGTGATTGAAAATTAAAAAAATAAATCAATTCATTTTGTATTTTCTTTTTGCACACTCAAACGTGTTTTTCTATGTTTTCTTCTGACTGTTGCTCACGGGCTCATTTTGCATTCGGTTCCGGCGGCCTCGGCCGTGGATGATCGAACAGGGGCGATTTTGGTACTAATCGATGGCTTTGACCAAGGCCGCCGGAACCAAACAAAAAAGGTACCAAAATGAGCCCGTGAGCTATTTTCAACAGTTCACTTATAAATTTTGCTACGCGGTTTTGGAGCGTCCAATTATTTGGTTAATCCTCTTTTTGTTGTGTGTTTGCTACTGAAAATCTAAAGTTATTTTGTTGTGAGCCTTTAAAAGTAAAAATTATGCCAAGAAGAAAAATCAAAAGAACTCCTTCGCAAGAAGCGCTTATAAAGCAGAAATAAGACGAAATTATGCGAATGCCAAATTATGTTATTTAAACTCATGTGTATTTATTACTTGAGACATAGTTCTATAGTTTAAACTAGACGCTTGAGGGCCGAAGGCCCGCTTTATCCCTAGTTAAATAAAAAAAATCATAAGAAAACGAATTGAAAATCTGTCATTTTTAATCATCAAAAAAAGAACAAAAATGTTGCAACTTTGCAATTCTTTGCACAAATTTTGAAATAAAAAAGAATTTGATTGTCATTTGCGATAGCTTTTTTTCTTTGCGCATAGCAAATACAAAAAGAAGACACTTTTACATTCAAATTTTAAAACTAATACTGATTTATTTTTGAATATTTCGATGCTTTTGCAAAATTGTAATGCACAAATTTTTAAAACTTTTCACGCGATTGCGAATGAAACGGATACAATCATATATATTGGTCAACCATAAAATGGATAAACCATAATTTAAAAATTAATTACAAGAAAAAATAAGAGTATTTGTTAGGTTTTTTTTGGAAGTTACAATTTAATCAAAGAAAAATAATAAAGATAAGATAATCAAAAAAACACACTTATTTGTATGTATATAATGATCTAACTTGTTTAAAATTGGTAAACGATAAAGTTTAATAAATAATACAAATTTATTGAAACTCAACGAAAATTTAAATCCATGAATTTTTCATTTAAAAAAAAACTTAAACGTAGAATTATTTACAATTTCTTACATTGACCAACCATTAAAAAGTTTTTTATTTGTGCGTATTTCTTCTATGTTTTTATTTCTTAAAATACGCAAATTTTATTCATTACACTTGTTCTTATTTAAATAAGATTAACAAAATGCTCTTTTGTCTTAAACTTTCTTCGTCGTCGTTGGTTTTGTGTAATTTTTGTGTTTTTTCAACTTGATTGAAATGGTTTATTTCAATCTCTTCATTTTTTGTTTGTCTTTAATACAAAAAAAAAAGAAGTATTCGTCGTTTCGAACGGCATTTAATTCGGAATATCCCATAAACGTAGTTTATTAATAGATCGATTCAAATAAATTCATTGTTTTCATTGCTAAAACTTTGAATACAATTGTCATTTCAAAATATAAAAAGAAATAAGTATCACAAAAAAAAAAAAAAAAAATCTTTTTCCATTTCATGAGTAAAAAGTGTACTTGAATTTATTATTTTAAATTTATTAATGAATTCTCGGAAAATGGCGTTGAATGCACACACTGATTTTTAAAACTTTAAAGTAAAGATTTTAAAATCACACAGATGGCATCAATTTTATTTTAAAAAATATTAAAAAATTCAAAAAAGAGACATTTGAAAAAATGTTTCTTTTTTCTGCAAAAATTTTAGGAAAGGAATAAAACTGATGCAAAAGAAGATTTTTCTCTTTTTTGAAAATTGTTTTTGCATTTCACATGAAATTTTTTGCAAAGAAAAAGCAAAATTTTGTGGGACGCTTGGCAAAGTGTTTCACCTCGAGGAATCAACATTTTTTGTCGAGAGAATTTTAAAAAACGAATGCCAAAACGTCCCACAAAATTTGCTCTTCAGTTTGATGTGATTTGACGAGCAAAAATTTCTAGTTTTTTTTGAAAACAATTTTAATCTTTAAGGTCATGATTTTGTATAAATCACAAAATATTTAAAAAAAATATAAAAAATTTTTTTTTCAGTTTCTATCAAACAGTTATAAATCAAACTCAATAATTAAAAAAAGTAATATTGAAATCGAGACATTTATGTTCTGTAGAGGCCATATATTTTTCATTTTACTCATAATATACCCTGTAGTATATCTCATTTTGAAATCCCATCATTTTAAAAATGCCCAATTTTTTGATACACACTTACATGGGTTAAGGGGCAATAGCAAGGTACTTTTATTCAAATATTCTAATTTGATATTATTATTATGATTAAAATGAATAATATATGCCCGGGGATCATTTTAAGAACGTATTTTAAGAGAACTGTTTTAGTTATATTAAAAACGGACAAAAATAGTATTTTTTGGCCGAAAAATAGGTATTTTAAAGTGACCTATAAAACTGGGTTTTGTGAAAGTTAAGATGTTGATGCCCATAAAATAAAATAAGTGCAATAACCAAGTTGTTATCTAATTAACGCTTTCAGACACATTTTATTTTCTAAAAATGTTGTTGAAAAACTTGCTGTGATGTTTAATTTTTAAATTTTCCACGTGTAACATTAATTATTATTAAAACCTTCTAATTTGTAACTTAAATTGATTCGTCACAGTGTCACAATTTCAAATAACTGTAATGCATTTTGGCTCTATTTCAAGTCTTCACAATGAGTGCCGGCGACGTGGGCATTGTTTGTGATTTTTGGCACAAAAACTAGTAACGGAGATTTTTACCCTCTAAAAAGCACTTTATGATAATGCATGTGTGTATTGGAAAATCTTAAAATAAAAAAAAATCCGCGTGTGATTTAAAAAATTGAATGAAATAATTATTGAATCAATCGCTCTTACAATAAAAAATAAAATATACCTGCCAATAAAAAATGCTGCATGATATGTAAGAATAACTCTACCCAACAATTTTTTTTGATATATTTTTAAAATTCATTATCTTGTATCACTTTTTGGACCTTACTAAACGGTGGTTCTTTCAAAATCTTTCCACTTTTTAGACGTCAATTCCATCAAACTTTTCCATCCGCCTTTTTCTATAGTCCAAAAACTGATACAAAATAAAGAAATTAATATCAAAAAAATTATTGGGTAAATATCTGTGTTTTAGCATAATAAAAATTTATAAAATATTTAAAAATAATTTTTGAAGGTTCAACACAAAGATTTGTGTTTTTTTGTTAAAACAATGCAAAGTGTAGGTTGCCAAAAAAGCAAATCACTTTGTTTTCTATGTATCAATAAAAACATGGTGCGTTTTTTATGGTTTGAAAAAAAGAAATGTGTGTCGCAAAAAAAGAGCAACGCTGACCCCTTTTTTGTCCAAATGTTTGATAGATCAATACTCCCACGAACACAAAGAAATGTTTTGACCGAACATTTCTTTTTTCAGTCGAAAAAACGTACCATTTTCTCTCCTACAATTGAAGTGCATTCTCTCGCATGCCGATGAAGAAGAAAAATAATTGATTTTGCCATTTTTTGATGGACACTATTATTGCTTGCTTTCTTAATACCAAATTATTGTGCAAAATCTAGACTGCATTTTTTTGAATATTTTATACATTTTGAACTGTGTTGATGGAACTGAAAAAATGTTAAGATGAAAAAACTCTAATTTGGACTTGAGAAAAAGAAACGTAAATTTATTAAAATAACATATTCATTAATTATATAATTCTGAAAAAATTATTTCTTTAAATCGATGAAAAAGAAATTTAAAATAAGCAACAAACGTTCACTGAAGAACTTGCACATATTTACCAAAAATCAGAAATCTATGCCTGTGAGGGAATGATTAAAAAATTGATCTTATTACAATAGTGGTCCTCTTTTTTCAAAACTGCAGTAAACGTATGCATCATGCATGTTAGAGTATGAAAAACAGTCATATGTATTGACAGCCTTAATCACAAAAAGGAAGGATACAGTTTAAAAAAAATAAGTAGGATTGGATTGTTACTGCATAAAGTAAATCATCGATCTTTACAATTAATGATTTTTAATTAATTCCAAAAATGACATATTTTGTAAAACTGCACAAAACTTATAAAATAAAAATAATATAGCCGAGAGTATAAAACCAAATTTTTGCAAAAATTTGGTTATGGCTCTTTCTTTGAATTATGTCTTTTAATTAGTGCATCTCTTCTTTCATTTGTTTCTTGTTATAAGCGGAAAAAAATGTTTAAAATGTTTTTTTTTTTTTTTGCCGCCCCAATAGCTCAGCGGTTTGCGCAGTTGGATAGAAGCCGGAAGATCCCGGGTTCGATTCCTCTTGCGGCCACTTGGGTTTGCGATGGCGGGTGCTCGGTGGATCCGAGGTTAAAACGAATTCCATGGATGGCAACCAGGTTAAACGGCAGCTACTTCTCAGAAGTCAACCATTTTATGGTTAATCAGATATTCACGGGTATATCGCTTTAGGGACTCAGCAGGTGTTAGGGCCTGCACATACTAAGTTTTTTTTATATTACTATTAAGATATTCTAAAAAGTAAAAAAATATTAAGGAACATAAAATATGTCACCAAAACAGGGCTTAAAAATGAGGCCTAAAAGTACAGCCGGCCTCGGCCCGAGGCTTCGAAATACAAGACCGGCCCGGCCCCAGGTGAAAATTTAGTCGGCCGGTGTGCAGACCAAGGTTTGCTAAAGTTATGTAAGGTAAATGTGCCAACCAAGGTTTTCAAAGGGCAAAATGTGTTCACGATTACTTCTTTTTAAATTTATTAATGGATCAACTCCTCAACATAATCTGCATTAAAACAATGCTTTTGTGTGACATCAGAGCCAAATATTTGTAAAATAATTTTATTCCAAAGAAATAAAATAGTCAAAAAAGCGAAATGTTAAATAAATGTAGCTCATTTATGCTATTCAAACTGAAAATCACCTTTTTGCGCTGATATTTAGTAAACATATTTTGCCGATGCAAAAACACTGCTGTTTTTGTAAAAGGAAATCTTCGAGTTGAGTTGCAACAAAAATTTTTGAATCGTGATTTTTTTTGTTTCGTCTATTTTTTGGATCAATCAATACTGACGAAAGACAACGAAGAATGTAAAAAAATGTATTGGAAAATAGGTACATTTGGACAAACAAAAAGGTAAGCATTGTTTGGGGCCAGCATCTTTTTTTCAGTTCAAAACGACGCACTTTTAAACCATTGTAAATTTTTCATGCCGCTGAAGAAAAAACAAGTGATTTGATCATTTTTGAGAAGACACCATTACTTTTTTATTAATACCAATTCGTCGCGTTAACTGAAGAAAAATTTTTTTGAATATTTTATAAATATTTAACGGTATTGATAATATTAAAAAGTGGATGTAAAATTAAATAAGTATAAAATAAGTATAATTAATAAAACTCCATATGGTAGTATTGGCCTTTTAATTCTTTAAAAGTACTGTATTACCCTGGTATAAGTAAAACTAATAAAACTCCATTGGGTAGTATTGGCCTTTTAATTCTTTAAAAGTACTGTATTACCCTGGTATAAGTAAAATTAATAAAACTCCATATGGTGGCATTGGCCTTTTAATTCTTTAAAAGTACTGTATTACCCTGGTATAAGTAAAATTAATAAAACTCCATATGGTGGCATTGGCCTTTTAATTCTTTAAAAGTACTGTATTACCCTGGTATAAGTAAAATTAATAAAACTCCATATGGTAGTATTGGCCTTTTAATTCTTTAAAAGTACTGTATTACCCTGGTATAAGTAAAATTAATAAAACTCCATATGGTAGTATTGGCCTTTTAATTCTTTAAAAGTACTGTATTACCCTGGTATAAGTAAAACTAATAAAACTCCATTGGGTAGTATTGGCCTTTTAATTCTTTAAAAGTACTGTATTACCCTGGTATAAGTAAAACTAATAAAACTCCATTGGGTAGTATTGGCCTTTTAATTCTTTAAAAGTACTGTATTACCCTGGTATAAGTAAAATTAATAAAACTCCATATGGTAGTATTGGCCTTTTAATTCTTTAAAAGTACTGTATTACCCTGGTATAAGTAAAATTAATAAAACTCCATATGGTGGCATTGGCCTTTTAATTCTTTAAAAGTACTGTATTACCCTGGTATAAGTAAAATTAATAAAACTCCATATGGTGGCATTGGCCTTTTAATTCTTTAAAAGTACTGTATTACCCTGGTATAAGTAAAATTAATAAAACTCCATATGGTGGCATTGGCCTTTTAATTCTTTAAAAGTACTGTATTACCCTGGTATAAGTAAAACTAATAAAACTCCATTGGGTAGTATTGGCCTTTTAATTCTTTAAAAGTACTGTATTACCCTGGTATAAGTAAAATTAATAAAACTCCATATGGTGGCATTGGCCTTTTAATTCTTTAAAAGTACTGTATTACCCTGGTATAAGTAAAATTAATAAAACTCCATATGGTGGCATTGGCCTTTTAATTCTTTAAAAGTACTGTATTACCCTGGTATAAGTAAAATTAATAAAACTCCATATGGTAGTATTGGCCTTTTAATTCTTTAAAAGTACTGTATTACCCTGGTATAAGTAAAATTAATAAAACTCCATATGGTAGTATTGGCCTTTTAATTCTTTAAAAGTACTGTATTACCCTGGTATAAGTAAAATTAATAAAACTCCATATGGTGGCATTGGCCTTTTAATTCTTTAAAAGTACTGTATTACCCTGGTATAAGTAAAATTAATAAAACTCCATATGGTGGCATTGGCCTTTTAATTCTTTAAAAGTACTGTATTACCCTGGTATAAGTAAAATAATTAAAACTCCATATGGTGGCATTGGCCTTTTAATTCTTTAAAAGTACTGTATTACCCTGGTATAAGTAAAATTAATAAAACTCCATATGGTGGCATTGGCCTTTTAATTCTTTAAAAGTACTGTATTACCCTGGTATAAGTAAAATTAATAAAACTCCATATGGTGGCATTGGCCTTTTAATTCTTTAAAAGTACTGTATTACCCTGGTATAAGTAAAATTAATAAAACTCCATATGGTGGCATTGGCCTTTTAATTCTTTAAAAGTACTGTATTACCCTGGTATAAGTAAAATTAATAAAACTCCATATGGTAGTATTGGCCTTTTAATTCTTTAAAAGTACTGTATTACCCTGGTATAAGTAAAATTAATAAAACTCCATATGGTAGTATTGGCCTTTTAATTCTTTAAAAGTACTGTATTACCCTGGTATAAGTAAAATTAATAAAACTCCATATGGTGGCATTGGCCTTTTAATTCTTTAAAAGTACTGTATTACCCTGGTATAAGTAAAATTAATAAAACTCCATATGGTGGCATTGGCCTTTTAATTCTTTAAAAGTACTGTATTACCCTGGTATAAGTAAAATAATTAAAACTCCATATGGTGGCATTGGCCTTTTAATTCTTTAAAAGTACTGTATTACCCTGGTATAAGTAAAATTAATAAAACTCCATATGGTGGCATTGGCCTTTTAATTCTTTAAAAGTACTGTATTACCCTGGTATAAGTAAAATAATTAAAACTCCATATGGTTGCATTGGCCTTTTAATTCTTTAAAAGTACTGTATTACCCTGGTATAAGTAAAATTAAAAAAAACTCCATATGGTAGTATTGGCCTTTTAATTCTTTAAAAGTACTGTATTACCCTGGTATAAGTAAAATTAATAAAACTCCATATGGTGGCATTGGCCTTTTAATTCTTTAAAAGTACTGTATTACCCTGGTATAAGTAAAATAATTAAAACTCCATATGGTGGCATTGGCCTTTTAATTCTTTAAAAGTACTGTATTACCCTGGTATAAGTAAAATTAATAAAACTCCATATGGTGGCATTGGCCTTTTAATTCTTTAAAAGTACTGTATTACCCTGGTATAAGTAAAATTAATAAAACTCCATATGGTGGCATTGGCCTTTTAATTCTTTAAAAGTACTGTATTACCCTGGTATAAGTAAAATAATTAAAACTCCATATGGTGGCATTGGCCTTTTAATTCTTTAAAAGTACTGTATTACCCTGGTATAAGTAAAATTAATAAAACTCCATATGGTGGCATTGGCCTTTTAATTCTTTAAAAGTACTGTATTACCCTGGTATAAGTAAAATTAATAAAACTCCATATGGTGGCATTGGCCTTTTAATTCTTTAAAAGTACTGTATTACCCTGGTATAAGTAAAATAATTAAAACTCCATATGGTGGCATTGGCCTTTTAATTCTTTAAAAGTACTGTATTACCCTGGTATAAGTAAAATTAATAAAACTCCATATGGTGGCATTGGCCTTTTAATTCTTTAAAAGTACTGTATTACCCTGGTATAAGTAAAATTAATAAAACTCCATATGGTGGCATTGGCCTTTTAATTCTTTAAAAGTACTGTATTACCCTGGTATAAGTAAAATTAATAAAACTCCATATGGTGGCATTGGCCTTTTAATTCTTTAAAAGTACTGTATTACCCTGGTATAAGTAAAATTAATAAAACTCCATATGGTAGTATTGGCCTTTTAATTCTTTAAAAGTACTGTATTACCCTGGTATAAGTAAAATTAATAAAACTCCATATGGTAGTATTGGCCTTTTAATTCTTTAAAAGTACTGTATTACCCTGGTATAAGTAAAATTAATAAAACTCCATATGGTGGCATTGGCCTTTTAATTCTTTAAAAGTACTGTATTACCCTGGTATAAGTAAAATTAATAAAACTCCATATGGTGGCATTGGCCTTTTAATTCTTTAAAAGTACTGTATTACCCTGGTATAAGTAAAATAATTAAAACTCCATATGGTGGCATTGGCCTTTTAATTCTTTAAAAGTACTGTATTACCCTGGTATAAGTAAAATTAATAAAACTCCATATGGTGGCATTGGCCTTTTAATTCTTTAAAAGTACTGTATTACCCTGGTATAAGTAAAATAATTAAAACTCCATATGGTTGCATTGGCCTTTTAATTCTTTAAAAGTACTGTATTACCCTGGTATAAGTAAAATTAAAAAAAACTCCATATGGTAGTATTGGCCTTTTAATTCTTTAAAAGTACTGTATTACCCTGGTATAAGTAAAATTAATAAAACTCCATATGGTGGCATTGGCCTTTTAATTCTTTAAAAGTACTGTATTACCCTGGTATAAGTAAAATAATTAAAACTCCATATGGTGGCATTGGCCTTTTAATTCTTTAAAAGTACTGTATTACCCTGGTATAAGTAAAATTAATAAAACTCCATATGGTGGCATTGGCCTTTTAATTCTTTAAAAGTACTGTATTACCCTGGTATAAGTAAAATTAATAAAACTCCATATGGTGGCATTGGCCTTTTAATTCTTTAAAAGTACTGTATTACCCTGGTATAAGTAAAATAATTAAAACTCCATATGGTGGCATTGGCCTTTTAATTCTTTAAAAGTACTGTATTACCCTGGTATAAGTAAAATTAATAAAACTCCATATGGTGGCATTGGCCTTTTAATTCTTTAAAAGTACTGTATTACCCTGGTATAAGTAAAATAATTAAAACTCCATATGGTTGCATTGGCCTTTTAATTCTTTAAAAGTACTGTATTACCCTGGTATAAGTAAAATTAATAAAACTCCATATGGTGGCATTGGCCTTTTAATTCTTTAAAAGTACTGTATTACCCTGGTATAAGTAAAATAATTAAAACTCCATATGGTTGCATTGGCCTTTTAATTCTTTAAAAGTACTGTATTACCCTGGTATAAGTAAAATTAATAAAACTCCATATGGTGGCATTGGCCTTTTAATTCTTTAAAAGTACTGTATTACCCTGGTATAAGTAAAATAATTAAAACTCCATATGGTGGCATTGGCCTTTTAATTCTTTAAAAGTACTGTATTACCCTGGTATAAGTAAAATTAATAAAACTCCATATGGTGGCATTGGCCTTTTAATTCTTTAAAAGTACTGTATTACCCTGGTATAAGTAAAATTAATAAAACTCCATATGGTGGCATTGGCCTTTTAATTCTTTAAAAGTACTGTATTACCCTGGTATAAGTAAAATAATTAAAACTCCATATGGTGGCATTGGCCTTTTAATTCTTTAAAAGTACTGTATTACCCTGGTATAAGTAAAATTAATAAAACTCCATATGGTGGCATTGGCCTTTTAATTCTTTAAAAGTACTGTATTACCCTGGTATAAGTAAAATAATTAAAACTCCATATGGTTGCATTGGCCTTTTAATTCTTTAAAAGTACTGTATTACCCTGGTATAAGTAAAATTAAAAAAAACTCCATATGGTAGTATTGGCCTTTTAATTCTTTAAAAGTACTGTATTACCCTGGTATAAGTAAAATTAATAAAACTCCATATGGTGGCATTGGCCTTTTAATTCTTTAAAAGTACTGTATTACCCTGGTATAAGTAAAATTAAAAAAAACTCCATATGGTAGTATTGGCCTTTTAATTCTTTAAAAGTACTGTATTACCCTGGTATAAGTAAAATTAATAAAACTCCATATGGTGGCATTGGCCTTTTAATTCTTTAAAAGTACTGTATTACCCTGGTATAAGTAAAATTAAAAAAAACTCCATATGGTAGTATTGGCCTTTTAATTCTTTAAAAGTACTGTATTACCCTGGTATAAGTAAAATTAATAAAACTCCATATGGTGGCATTGGCCTTTTAATTCTTTAAAAGTACTGTATTACCCTGGTATAAGTAAAATTAAAAAAAACTCCATATGGTAGTATTGGCCTTTTAATTCTTTAAAAGTACTGTATTACCCTGGTATAAGTAAAATTAATAAAACTCCATATGGTGGCATTGGCCTTTTAATTCTTTAAAAGTACTGTATTACCCTGGTATAAGTAAAATTAAAAAAAACTCCATATGGTAGTATTGGCCTTTTAATTCTTTAAAAGTACTGTATTACCCTGGTATAAGTAAAATTAATAAAACTCCATATGGTAGTATTGGCCTTTTATTTCTTTAAAAGTACTGTATTACCCTGGTATAAGTAAAATTAATAAAACTCCATATGGTAGTATTGGCCTTTTATTTCTTTAAAAGTACTGTATTACCCTGGTATAGGTAAAATTAAAAAAAACTCCATATGGTAGTATTGGCCTTTTAATTCTTTAAAAGTACTGTATTACCCTGGTATAAGTAAAATTAATAAAACTCCATATGGTAGTATTGGCCTTTTAATTCTTTAAAAGTACTGTATTACCCTGGTATAAGTAAAATTAATAAAACTCCATATGGTAGTATTGGCCTTTTAATTCTTTAAAAGTACTGTATTACCCTGGTATAAGTAAAATTAATAAAACTCCATATGGTAGTATTGGCCTTTTAATTCTTTAAAAGTACTGTATTACCCTGGTATAAGTAAAATTAATAAAACTCCATATGGTAGTATTGGCCTTTTATTTCTTTAAAAGTACTGTATTACCCTGGTATAAGTAAAACTAATAAAACTCCATTGGGTAGTATTGGCCTTTTAATTCTTTAAAAGTACTGTATTACCCTGGTATAAGTAAAACTAATAAAACTCCATTGGGTAGTATTGGCCTTTTAATTCTTTAAAAGTACTGTATTACCCTGGTTTGTGTTAAATACTGACGAGGGTTTAACATATCGATGCACTGTATGGCATTTTGATCTTAAGTATTCATTGTTGACATTTGCTGATTTTAAAATTTTAACATCAGAAAATACGATTCAACAATTCTTTGTTGATACCTCTTCCATTCAATATTCTGATGGCACAAATGTTTCTTTAAATGTTGTCTTGAAAAATCTTCCAAAACTTACTTTTTTGTGCTATAACAATTACAACGAAGATTATTGTGCAGCAACACTAAAGAACATGATTGCAGTGGAATTTATGAATCAATTGGAAATTTTTGAATTAACACTTTCAACTGTATCAAACACGTTTGATCCAAATTTATTATGTGAATTTATTAAAAAGAATGCACCCAATATTAAAGAATTTCAGTTTCGAATTGGGACGGACCATGTTCTAACCAACAATTTTAAATTTTTGGCTGAAGAGATGCTTGAAATCTGGATTGGGCCAAAACCTATCGTCAGATTTGCATAATTCTGTAAATTCGACCTTTTTTTTACAATGGTGCACTCTATTTTTGAGTCAAAAGAGACTAATTTGACTCCAAAATAGTCATCAATTTGTAACCAAGTTATTTTTGAAAAAACAGGACATTTTTTTTAAGGTGTTCCATCAGCTTTTATGTTTTTAATTTTATTTAACACTGGTGTGTATCTCGAAATTATGTCTTCTATAAAATAAAAGATTGTTTTTAATATTTCATTCGGAAACACCGCAGTTAAACTGATACTTACCAAAAAAAGGAAGATGTTGCCTGGATTGATAATCAATAAATTGATAAATTCTAAAATTATTCTGATTATTATTACTATTACTATTGCCGCTAAAATTATTCGGCCTATTACTGTAATTGTTTGGTCTATTCAAACTATTTGAGTCATTAAAGTTATTTACTTTTTCGTAATTATTAGAATTATTATAATTCTCATTTCTAAATTTGTTGGGATTAAAGGAGGTACGGTAATTATTAGATCTGTTAAAACTATTATTCTGGTTAAAATTGTTATTTCTGTAAGGATGATACCTGTTCCTATTAAAATTATTAAATCTATTAAATTTTCTAAACTTATTATTGTTCTTACCGTAACGATTCCAGCTCCTGTTCGGATTTTGATGGTTACGACTAGGCCCATAGAGCCGTACCTTCTCACCAAACTGTTCAGCTAAATCATCATCACTTTCCTTTTCGGCTTCATTCTTCTCCATATTTTTTAATTTCAATAACACTTCAGTTTTTCTTGCATATTCTACTGCTGCTTGATAATCTGCAGGTTCTTTATCACGCACATAAAATGCTAATTCTGAGTCCAATTTTAATAAAAACTCTTCTAACATCTTTTGTTTCACAACCGTCTCTTCAAATCCGACGGTTGCCTGTTTCATGGCTTTTTCAAATCTATCAATAAATCCATTCAAATTTTCATTTGGCTGCATCTTTTTCATAATACTTAATTTAGCCAATGCCATACTTCTACCTGCTGTAATCTGACATAATGTCTTTAATCGTGCCAAAAATTCTTTCAAAGTAGTTGCTGTAGCCTTATCAATTTCATGAAATTTTTCCCTTGCAAATCCTCTTAAATAAGTCTTCATATGAGCAATTTTCTGTTCCTCAGTTGTGGTTCCTGGGAGTCTCGCTTCTAAAATATCCGTCAATGTTTCTGCCCAAATATCAAAATTTTCTTCTGGCTTGCCATAATATTTTTCAATGGGCTGTAATAAAGTCGATAAATGTTCAACAACTGCTACAGAGGCTGTTTTAGTTCCTGTTGGAGTTGCTTGTAAATTTGCTGGCGGTGCACTCGCTGTGGTCGACCTTGATCCTGATAGTATACTCTGAGGGGTTACAATCCCGTTAATCGTAAAATTCGCTCTTAAAGTCGCAACTTGTTGCTCCAAATCAGTAATCTGTGTTTTTAAATTCGTTATCTCTCCATGAAGGCCATCCACTCCATTATCAATATCATTTACTTTCTGCTCCAAATTCTGGTGATCAATCGTCATAGCCCTTTTAAAGTCCTCCAAAATACTTTTATTATTACTTCTTGCAGTTCTAGATTCTTCTTGAACATAACTCTTAACTGATTCCATACATTTTAATAAATTTTCCATAGTGGGGGCGACTTTTGTGTTCAAAAATGTAAGCTTTGTGATATCCATGATTGCTATTTCAAAAATACTTGGCAGATAAAATCAATTTCGTTTCAGAAAAAATATAAATCGATCTCTTAAAAAATAAAACGTGAAGGGAGCAAGTGGGAAAAAAAAAATCGATGTGTTCTCTTTCTCTTCGATCAAAGAAAGGACAAAAATAAAAACGTGAAAATAAATCAATGAAATTTCTCAATGTCCGACGCGTGAGATAATCAGAATTCTATCAAAATATTACAAGTGCACAGAAAATCAGAATCAGTCTCAAGTAATCAAATCAGTAACAATCAGTGACAAAAAAAAATGACAAAAATTAAACCCAAAAATATAAGGGTTTTGTCAAAAACAAAAAAAATTCAATGACCAAAAAGTCAAAGCACGCAAAAATTCCAAGTGATAAAAATCGCGTCAAAAATATATCAAAGTCACGAACAATAAATCAATCCGGAGAAGTAAAAATAGACGTCAAAAATAATCAAACTCGAGTAAAAAAAAATTTCGCGTAAAAAACAGGCTAATAAACAAGAACGAAGCGGTACAGAAACCACTCGCTGCTACCAAATATGTTAAACCCTCGTCAGTATTTAACACAAACGTTTATTAGCACGACAATGAAATCACAAACGCGACACAATAATTCTCAAAACAATAAAAGCTAGCGATAAAATCAAGACAAAAGAGTCAAGTCAAAAGAAAGGCCAAACAGCTGAGCTTTGACGAAAGCTGGAATTCGAATTGTGGGATAAATGGATCTGGCTTATATAGTGGCATGGATTGGGGTTGTTTTGATTGATGATGAAATGTCTCTGCATCTCTCTTTCTCTTACTTCACATTATCACTGATAAGCATTTCGAAATAGCTGCGTAAAATGATGTGATATTATTGTTCAAATGATTCACCATTGGAATGCGAAGAATGCATATTTCATAATGTTTCGTAATATCCGCCATCACGTCATGTTTCGTCATTCGGTTGCTTAACAGTACGCTTTGCTGACAGTCGTTGACCTTTTATCTGCCCCCTTTGATTTAAGTGCACGCATCTCGCGTCTTCCTTCGCACGTTGCAACAAAAAGCATTGCCAAAAGCTCTCTCTCTTGTTTGACCGCAACGTCTTAACAACCCTGGTATAAGTAAAACTAATAAAACTCCATTGGGTAGTATTGGCCTTTTAATTCTTTAAAAGTACTATATTACCCTGGTATAAGTAAAATTAATAAAACTCCATATGGTAGTATTGGCCTTTTAATTCTTTAAAAGTACTGTATTACCCTGGTATAAGTAAAATTAATAAAACTCCATATGGTAGTATTGGCCTTTTATTTCTTTAAAAGTACTGTATTACCCTGGTATAAGTAAAACTAATAAAACTCCATTGGGTAGTATTGGCCTTTTATTTCTTTAAAAGTACTGTATTACCCTGGTATAAGTAAAACTAATAAAACTCCATTGGGTGGCATTGGCCTTTTAATTCTTTAAAAGAACTGTATTACCCTGGTATAAGTAAAATTAAATAAACTCTATATGGTGGCATTGTCCTTTTAATTCTTTAAAAGTACTGTATTACCCTGGTATAGGTAAAATTAATAAAACTCCATATGGTAGTATTGGCCTTTTAATTCATTAAAAGTACTGTATTACCCTGGTATAGGTAAAATTAATAAAACTCCATTGGGTAGTATTGGCCTTTTTATTCTTTAAAAGTACTGTATTACCCTGGTATAGGTTAAATTAAATAAACTCTATATGGTGGCATTGTCCTTTTAATTCTTTAAAAGTACTGTATTACCCTGGTATAGGTAAAATTAATAAAACTCCATATGGTAGTATTGGCCTTTTAATTCATTAAAAGTACTGTATTACCCTGGTATAGGTAAAATTAATAAAACTACATATGGTAGTATTGTCCTTTTAATTCTTTAAAAGTACTGTATTACCCTGGTATAGGTAAAATTAATAAAACTCCATATGGTAGTATTGGCCTTTTAATTCATTAAAAGTACTGTATTACCCTGGTATAGGTAAAATTAATAAAACTCCATATGGTAGTATTGTCCTTTTAATTCTTTAAAAGTACTGTATTACCCTGGTATAAGTAAAATTAATAAAACTACATATGGTAGTATTGGCCTTTTAATTCTTTAAAAGTACTGTATTACCCTGGTATAAGTAAAATTAAAAAAAACTCCATATGGTAGTATTGGCCTTTTAATTCTTTAAAAGTACTGTATTACCCTGGTATAAGTAAAATTAATAAAACTCCATATGGTAGTATTGGCCTTTTAATTCTTTAAAAGTACTGTATTACCCTGGTATAAGTAAAATTAAAAAAAACTCCATATGGTAGTATTGGCCTTTTAATTCTTTAAAAGTACTGTATTACCCTGGTATAAGTAAAATTAATAAAACTCCATATGGTGGCATTGGCCTTTTAATTCTTTAAAAGTACTGTATTACCCTGGTATAAGTAAAATTAAAAAAAACTCCATATGGTAGTATTGGCCTTTTAATTCTTTAAAAGTACTGTATTACCCTGGTATAAGTAAAATTAATAAAACTCCATATGGTGGCATTGGCCTTTTAATTCTTTAAAAGTACTGTATTACCCTGGTATAAGTAAAATTAATAAAACTCCATATGGTAGTATTGGCCTTTTAATTCTTTAAAAGTACTGTATTACCCTGGTATAAGTAAAATTAATAAAACTCCATATGGTAGTATTGGCCTTTTAATTCTTTAAAAGTACTGTATTACCCTGGTATAAGTAAAATTAATAAAACTCCATATGGTAGTATTGGCCTTTTAATTCTTTAAAAGTACTGTATTACCCTGGTATAAGTAAAACTAATAAAACTCCATTGGGTAGTATTGGCCTTTTATTTCTTTAAAAGTACTGTATTACCCTGGTATAAGTAAAACTAATAAAACTCCATTGGGTAGTATTGGCCTTTTAATTCTTTAAAAGTACTGTATTACCCTGGTATAAGTAAAATTAATAAAACTCCATATGGTAGTATTGGCCTTTTAATTCTTTAAAAGTACTGTATTACCCTGGTATAAGTAAAACTAATAAAACTCCATTGGGTAGTATTGGCCTTTTAATTCTTTAAAAGTACTGTATTACCCTGGTATAAGTAAAATTAATAAAACTCCATATGGTAGTATTGGCCTTTTTATTCTTTAAAAGTACTGTATTACCCTGGTATAAGTAAAATTAATAAAACTCCATATGGTAGTATTGGCCTTTTATTTCTTTAAAAGTACTGTATTACCCTGGTATAAGTAAAACTAATAAAACTCCATTGGGTAGTATTGGCCTTTTATTTCTTTAAAAGTACTGTATTACCCTGGTATAAGTAAAATTAATAAAACTCCATATGGTAGTATTGGCCTTTTATTTCTTTAAAAGTACTGTATTACCCTGGTATAAGTAAAACTAATAAAACTCCATTGGGTAGTATTGGCCTTTTAATTCTTTAAAAGTACTGTATTACCCTGGTATAAGTAAAATTAATAAAACTCCATATGGTAGTATTGGCCTTTTAATTCTTTAAAAGTACTGTATTACCCTGGTATTAGTAAAACTAATAAAACTCCATTGGGTAGTATTGGCCTTTTAATTCTTTAAAAGTACTGTATTACCCTGGTATAAGTAAAATTAATAAAACTCCATATGGTAGTATTGGCCTTTTAATTCTTTAAAAGTACTGTATTACCCTGGTATAAGTAAAATTAATAAAACTCCATATGGTAGTATTGGCCTTTTAATTCTTTAAAAGTACTGTATTACCCTGGTATAAGTAAAATTAATAAAACTCCATATGGTAGTATTGGCCTTTTATTTCTTTAAAAGTACTGTATTACCCTGGTATAAGTAAAACTAATAAAACTCCATTGGGTAGTATTGGCCTTTTAATTCTTTAAAAGTACTGTATTACCCTGGTATAAGTAAAATTAATAAAACTCCATATGGTAGTATTGGCCTTTTAATTCTTTAAAAGTACTGTATTACCCTGGTATAAGTAAAACTAATTAAACTCCATTGGGTAGTATTGGCCTTTTATTTCTTTAAAAGTACTGTATTACCCTGGTATAAGTAAAACTAATAAAACTCCATTGGGTAGTATTGGCCTTTTAATTCTTTAAAAGTACTGTATTACCCTGGTATAAGTAAAATTAATAAAACTCCATATGGTAGTATTGGCCTTTTAATTCTTTAAAAGTACTGTATTACCCTGGTATAAGTAAAATTAATAAAACTCCATATGGTAGTATTGGCCTTTTAATTCTTTAAAAGTACTGTATTACCCTGGTATAAGTAAAACTAATAAAACTCCATTGGGTAGTATTGGCCTTTTAATTCTTTAAAAGTACTGTATTACCCTGGTATAAGTAAAATTAATAAAACTCCATATGGTAGTATTGGCCTTTTAATTCTTTAAAAGTACTGTATTACCCTGGTATAAGTAAAATTAATAAAACTCCATATGGTAGTATTGGCCTTTTAATTCTTTAAAAGTACTGTATTACCCTGGTATAAGTAAAATTAATAAAACTCCATATGGTAGTATTGGCCTTTTAATTCTTTAAAAGTACTGTATTACCCTGGTATAAGTAAAATTAATAAAACTCCATATGGTAGTATTGGCCTTTTATTTCTTTAAAAGTACTGTATTACCCTGGTATAAGTAAAACTAATAAAACTCCATTGGGTAGTATTGGCCTTTTAATTCTTTAAAAGTACTGTATTACCCTGGTATAAGTAAAACTAATAAAACTCCATTGGGTAGTATTGGCCTTTTATTTCTTTAAAAGTACTGTATTACCCTGGTATAAGTAAAATTAATAAAACTCCATATGGTAGTATTGGCCTTTTATTTCTTTAAAAGTACTGTATTACCCTGGTATAAGTAAAACTAATAAAACTCCATTGGGTAGTATTGGCCTTTTAATTCTTTAAAAGTACTGTATTACCCTGGTATAAGTAAAATTAATAAAACTCCATATGGTAGTATTGGCCTTTTAATTCTTTAAAAGTACTGTATTACCCTGGTATTAGTAAAACTAATAAAACTCCATTGGGTAGTATTGGCCTTTTAATTCTTTAAAAGTACTGTATTACCCTGGTATAAGTAAAATTAATAAAACTCCATATGGTAGTATTGGCCTTTTAATTCTTTAAAAGTACTGTATTACCCTGGTATAAGTAAAATTAATAAAACTCCATATGGTAGTATTGGCCTTTTAATTCTTTAAAAGTACTGTATTACCCTGGTATAAGTAAAATTAATAAAACTCCATATGGTAGTATTGGCCTTTTATTTCTTTAAAAGTACTGTATTACCCTGGTATAAGTAAAACTAATAAAACTCCATTGGGTAGTATTGGCCTTTTAATTCTTTAAAAGTACTGTATTACCCTGGTATAAGTAAAATTAATAAAACTCCATATGGTAGTATTGGCCTTTTAATTCTTTAAAAGTACTGTATTACCCTGGTATAAGTAAAACTAATTAAACTCCATTGGGTAGTATTGGCCTTTTATTTCTTTAAAAGTACTGTATTACCCTGGTATAAGTAAAACTAATAAAACTCCATTGGGTAGTATTGGCCTTTTAATTCTTTAAAAGTACTGTATTACCCTGGTATAAGTAAAATTAATAAAACTCCATATGGTAGTATTGGCCTTTTAATTCTTTAAAAGTACTGTATTACCCTGGTATAAGTAAAATTAATAAAACTCCATATGGTAGTATTGGCCTTTTAATTCTTTAAAAGTACTGTATTACCCTGGTATAAGTAAAACTAATAAAACTCCATTGGGTAGTATTGGCCTTTTAATTCTTTAAAAGTACTGTATTACCCTGGTATAAGTAAAATTAATAAAACTCCATATGGTAGTATTGGCCTTTTAATTCTTTAAAAGTACTGTATTACCCTGGTATAAGTAAAATTAATAAAACTCCATATGGTAGTATTGGCCTTTTAATTCTTTAAAAGTACTGTATTACCCTGGTATAAGTAAAATTAATAAAACTCCATATGGTAGTATTGGCCTTTTAATTCTTTAAAAGTACTGTATTACCCTGGTATAAGTAAAATTAATAAAACTCCATATGGTAGTATTGGCCTTTTATTTCTTTAAAAGTACTGTATTACCCTGGTATAAGTAAAACTAATAAAACTCCATTGGGTAGTATTGGCCTTTTAATTCTTTAAAAGTACTGTATTACCCTGGTATAAGTAAAACTAATTAAACTCCATTGGGTAGTATTGGCCTTTTATTTCTTTAAAAGTACTGTATTACCCTGGTATAAGTAAAACTAATAAAACTCCATTGGGTAGTATTGGCCTTTTATTTCTTTAAAAGTACTGTATTACCCTGGTATAAGTAAAACTAATAAAACTCCATTGGGTAGTATTGGCCTTTTAATTCTTTAAAAGTACTGTATTACCCTGGTATAAGTAAAATTAATAAAACTCCATATGGTAGTATTGGCCTTTTATTTCTTTAAAAGTACTGTATTACCCTGGTATAAGTAAAACTAATAAAACTCCATTGGGTAGTATTGGCCTTTTATTTCTTTAAAAGTACTGTATTACCCTGGTATAAGTAAAACTAATAAAACTCCATTGGGTGGCATTGGCCTTTTAATTCTTTAAAAGAACTGTATTACCCTGGTATAAGTAAAATTAAATAAACTCTATATGGTGGCATTGTCCTTTTAATTCTTTAAAAGTACTGTATTACCCTGGTATAGGTAAAATTAATAAAACTCCATATGGTAGTATTGGCCTTTTAATTCATTAAAAGTACTGTATTACCCTGGTATAGGTAAAATTAATAAAACTCCATTGGGTAGTATTGGCCTTTTTATTCTTTAAAAGTACTGTATTACCCTGGTATAGGTTAAATTAAATAAACTCTATATGGTGGCATTGTCCTTTTAATTCTTTAAAAGTACTGTATTACCCTGGTATAGGTAAAATTAATAAAACTCCATATGGTAGTATTGGCCTTTTAATTCATTAAAAGTACTGTATTACCCTGGTATAGGTAAAATTAATAAAACTCCATATGGTAGTATTGTCCTTTTAATTCTTTAAAAGTACTGTATTACCCTGGTATAGGTAAAATTAATAAAACTCCATATGGTAGTATTGGCCTTTTAATTCATTAAAAGTACTGTATTACCCTGGTATAGGTAAAATTAATAAAACTCCATATGGTAGTATTGTCCTTTTAATTCTTTAAAAGTACTGTATTACCCTGGTATAAGTAAAATTAATAAAACTCCATATGGTAGTATTGGCCTTTTAATTCTTTAAAAGTACTGTATTACCCTGGTATAAGTAAAATTAAAAAAAACTCCATATGGTAGTATTGGCCTTTTAATTCTTTAAAAGTACTGTATTACCCTGGTATAAGTAAAATTAATAAAACTCCATATGGTAGTATTGGCCTTTTAATTCTTTAAAAGTACTGTATTACCCTGGTATAAGTAAAATTAAAAAAAACTCCATATGGTAGTATTGGCCTTTTAATTCTTTAAAAGTACTGTATTACCCTGGTATAAGTAAAATTAATAAAACTCCATATGGTGGCATTGGCCTTTTAATTCTTTAAAAGTACTGTATTACCCTGGTATAAGTAAAACTAATAAAACTCCATATGGTAGTATTGGCCTT